>OZ024910.1:47363957-47961457 GCA_964017125.1 Flabesymbios commensalis | reverse complement strand
GGGGAATCTCACCTGTACTGATGGGGAATCTCACTTGTACTGATGGGGAATCTCACCTGTACTTATGGGGAATCTCACCTGTACTGATGGGGAATCTCACCTGTACTGATGAGAAATCTCACCTGTACTGATGAGGAATCTCATCTGTACTGATAAGGAATCTCACCTGTACTGATGAGGAATCTCACCTGTACTGATGAGAAATATCACCTGTACTGATGAGGAATCTTATCTGGACTGATGAGTAATCTCACCTGTACTGATGGGGAATCTCACCTGTACTGATGGGGAATCTCACCTGTACTGATGAGAAATCTCACGTGTACTGATGAGGAATCTCACCTGTACTGATGAGGAATCTCACCTGTACTGATGAGAAATCTCACCTGTACTGATGAGGAATCTCATCTCTACTGATGAGAAATCTCACCTGTACTGATGAGGAATCTCACCTGTACTGATGAGAAATCTCACCTGTACTGATGAGGAATCTCATCTGTACTGATGAGGAATCTCACCTGTACTGATGAGGAATCTCACCTGTACTGATGAGAAATCTCACCTGTACTGATGGGGAATCTCAACTGTACTGATGGGGAAGCTCACCTGTACTGATGAGGAATCTCATCTGTACTGATGAGTAATCTCACCTGTACTGATGAGGAATCTCACCTGTACTGATGAGGAATCTCACCTGTACTGATGAGGAATCTCACCTGTACTGATGAGAAATCTCACCTGTATTGACGGGGAATCTCACCTGTACTGATGGGGAATCTCATCTGTACTGATAAGGAATCTCACCTGTACTGATGGGGAATCTCACATGTACTGATGGAGAATCTCACCTGTACTTACTAGGAATCTCATCTGTACTGATGGGGAATCTCACATGTACTGATGGGGAATCTCACCTGTACTGATGGGGAATCTCATCTGTACTGATGAGGAATCTCACTTGTAATGATGAGGAATCTCATCTGTACTGATTGGGAATCTCATCTGTACTGATGGGTAATGTCACCTGTAATGATGGGGAATCTCATCTGTACTGATGGGGAATCTCACCTGTACTGATGGGGGGATCTCACTTGTAATGATGAGGAATCTCACATGTACTGATGGGGAATCTCACCTGTACTGATGGGGAATCTCATCTGTACTCATGGGGAATCTCACTTGTAATGATGAGGAATCTCACCGGTACTGATGGGGAATCTCACCTGTACTGATGTGGAATCTCACTTGTACTGATGAGGAATCTCACCTGTACTGATGGGGAATCTCACCTGTACTGATGGGGAATCTCACTTGTACTGATGGGGAATCTCACCTGTACTTATGGGGAATCTCACCTGTACTGATGGGGAATCTCACTTGTAATGATGAGGAATCTCATCTGTACTGATGGGGGATCTCACATGTACTGATTTGTAGTCTCACCTGTACTTATGAGGATTCTTATCTGGACTGATGAGTAATCTCACCTGTACTGATGGGGAATCTCACCTGTACTGATGGGGAATCTCACCTGTACTGATGAGAAATCTCACGTGTACTGATGAGGAATCTCACCTGTACTGATGAGGAATCTCATCTGTACTGATGAGAAATCTCACCTGTACTGATGAGGATTCTCATCTGTACTGATGAGAAATCTCACCTGTACTGATGAGGAATCTCACCTGTACTGATGAGAAATCTCACCTGTACTGATGAGGAATCTCATCTGTACTGATGAGGAATCTCACCTGTACTGATGAGGAATCTCACCTGTACTGATGAGAAATCTCACCTGTACTGATGGGGAATCTCAACTGTACTGATGGGGAAGCTCACCTGTACTGATGAGGAATCTCATCTGTACTGATGAGTAATCTCACCTGTACTGATGAGGAATCTCACCTGTACTGATGAGGAATCTCACCTGTACTGATGAGGAATCTCACCTGTACTGATGAGAAATCTCACCTGTATTGACGGGGAATCTCACCTGTACTGATGGGGAATCTCATCTGTACTGATAAGGAATCTCACCTGTACTGATGGGGAATCTCACATGTACTGATGGAGAATCTCACCTGTACTTACTAGGAATCTTATCTGTACTGATGGGGAATCTCACATGTACTGATGGGGAATCTCACCTGTACTGATGAGGAATCTCACTTGTAATGATGAGGAATCTCATCTGTACTGATTGGGAATCTCATCTGTACTGATGGGGAATCTCACCTGTAATGATGGGGAATCTCATCTGTACTGATGGGGAATCTCACCTGTACTGATGGGGGGATCTCACTTGTAATGATGAGGAATCTCACATGTACTGATGGGGAATCTCACCTGTACTGATGGGGAATCTCATCTGTACTGATGGGGAATCTCACTTGTAATGATGAGGAATCTCACCGGTACTGATGGGGAATCTCACCTGTACTGATGTGGAATCTCACTTGTACTGATGAGGAATCTCACCTGTACTGATGGGGAATCTCACCTGTACTGATGGGGAATCTCACTTGTACTGATGGGGAATCTCACCTGTACTGATGGGGAATCTCACCTGTACTGATGAGAAATCTCACGTGTACTGATGAGGAATCTCACCTGTACTGATGAGGAATCTCACCTGTACTGATGAGAAATCTCACCTGTACTGATGAGGAATCTCATCTGTACTGATGAGAAATCTCACCTGTACTGATGAGGAATCTCACCTGTACTGATGAGAAATCTCACCTGTACTGATGAGGAATCTCATCTGTACTGATGAGGAATCTCACCTGTATTGATGAGGAATCTCACCTGTACTGATGAGAAATCTCACCTGTACTGATGGGGAATCTCAACTGTACTGATGGGGAAGCTCACCTGTACTGATGAGGAATCTCATCTGTACTGATGAGTAATCTCACCTGTACTGATGAGGAATCTCACCTGTACTGATGAGGAATCTCACCTGTACTGATGAGGAATCTCACCTGTACTGATGAGAAATCGCACCTGTATTGACGGGGAATCTCACCTGTACTGATGGGGAATCTCATCTGTACTGATAAGGAATCTCACCTGTACTGATGGGGAATCTCACATGTACTGATGGAGAATCTCACCTGTACTTACTAGGAATCTCATCTGTACTGATGGGGAATCTGACATGTACTGTTGGGGAATCTCACCTGTACTGATGAGGAATCTCACTTGTAATGATGAGGAATCTCATCTGTACTGATTGGGAATCTCATCTGTACTGATGGGGAATCTCACCTGTAATGATGGGGAATCTCATCTGTACTGATGGGGAATCTCACCTGTACTGATGGGGGGATCTCACTTGTAATGATGAGGAATCTCACATGTACTGATGGGGAATCTCACCTGTACTGATGGGGAATCTCATCTGTACTCATGGGGAATCTCACTTGTAATGATGAGGAATCTCACCGGTACTGATGGGGAATCTCACCTGTACTGATGTGGAATCTCACTTGTACTGATGAGGAATCTCACCTGTACTGATGGGGAATCTCACCTGTACTGATGGGGAATCTCACTTGTACTGATGGGGAATCTCACCTGTACTTATGGGGAATCTCACCTGTACTGATGGGGAATCTCACCTGTACTGATGGGGAATCTCACCTGTACTGATGGGGAATCTCACTTGTAATGATGAGGATTCTCATCTGTACTGATGGGGAATCTCACCTGTACTGATGGGGGGATCTCACTTGTAATGATGAGGAATCTCACATGTACTGATGGGGAATCTCACCTGTACTGATGGGGAATCTCATCTGTACTCATGGGGAATCTCACTTGTAATGATGAGGAATCTCACCGGTACTGATGGGGAATCTCACCTGTACTGATGTGGAATCTCACTTGTACTGATGAGGAATCTCACCTGTACTGATGGGGAATCTCACCTGTACTGATGGGGAATCTCACTTGTACTGATGGGGAATCTCACCTGTACTTATGGGGAATCTCACCTGTACTGATGGGGAATCTCACCTGTACTGATGGGGAATCTCACCTGTACTGATGGGGAATCTCACTTGTAATGATGAGGAATCTCATCTGTACTGATGGGGGATCTCACATGTACTGATTTGTAGTCTCACCTGTACTGATGGGGAATCTCACCTGTACTGATGGGGAATCCGGGGATGTCCTCATAGTTAATCTTCTGTTTATGCTTGAGCTGATTGGCCAGTCCTCCTAGACCGGAACCACAGATTATTCCGTAGAATGGGCGGATGTTTGTTTTAGTTTTCAAAAAATCAGCCGTCTTCTCCACGTCCTCAAGACGTAAAGTACAGGAAAAAGTTTCTGACTGCATTATAGGGGATGATACGTTATCCTAGTTCTCTGCTGAATCAGCAGTTGAAGCTTCAAAATGTCAAGAGAATAGTCGAAAGTATCAAATAATTGGCAGTTTTTTTCTTTTTTTTTGTGTCAACGTAATGGGAGAGAGCTATAAAACAAATTCTGACAGCTGTCTGCAAGATCATAAAAAGACAGTATGGAACGCCTTGAGTAATATCACTGATCAAAACGTAGTGACTAATTTGTGATTATAAAATGTGTATTTTGATTATATCAGTCTGCTACAGTGTGAAGTTACACTGCCTAGAGTAAGCACATTAACAATGGATCATATCACTGGATATGGATACTAGTTTTGTATTTATGCATGCTGGCAACGAGGTATTGGATGTTAGAAAATCAATAGTCAAATTATATATTTCAACGCTTTCAGCTCTAAAGAACGCTTTACCACGGAACCATTTCAGAACTGGCAACTCCCCAAACGCAATATATCAATCCATTGTTTGAGAACCGTTGGTTCACCGTCTGCAACGCTAGCCCAACATTGATGTACCAATGTGTCAATATCTAGTGTCTGCTGGGAAGTGCATCTCTGAATATGGAATGATTAAGTGCCTGCATAGATGACAGGCGGTAAACAACTGATTATATGATGATGATGGTGTCAATTGAACCGAAAAGTACGCTATTTTATCGAGATATCGCAATTAATCACGGGATGCTTATATTATCACAATCAAATAGATTTATATACTGAATACAATAACATATTGATTTATTGTCTCGAGTAATGGATATATGTATAATAACATGATGGTGTTCACGTAAGATATGCCCACATGCACGTCAAATATCCAGCAAAATACTAGTAATCAAACTCTTAACCCTTTAACCGCCAAATTATTTAATTTGAATTTTCACCCACTTGAAGTTGTGTCTCGCTGACGCGATCCACAACTTCAAGTGAGTGAAAGTTATTCAGATTTGACGAAATGGAGGTCAACTCTTTTCAAACCTTGCTGATTAATGTCTCATGTTATCTTTAACATGTTTAAAGGCGGTACTTCATGTGCTAATACAAAATGAAAACCCGAATATATGCGACACCGGCGGTTAAAGGGTTTAATCAATAACAAGCAATAAATCAAACACAAGGACTCATAATGTTAATTTAATTGTATAATTACTGTAACAAGATGACCCATGAACCCTGAACGTAAACTTTGTGCACAAGGTTCCCATGCATATTTATCAAATACGTTGAGCTCAGAGTATCATTTTACCCTTATGTTTCGGCGGCCATAAATATGCATTTTCAAGACTGTTTTCCAAAGAAAAATACCACTGAAATTGTGGTAGATACTCAGTTAATCAAATGATTAAATTCAATCAATACCTATAAATAAAAGTAGTTTTTTTTGTCATTTAAAGCCGTAAAATCGCGTCAGAAATTCCAGCTTCAAACTAGAAAGAGTTGTTCGGAAACGAACACGAAAGCAGCCCTCCGTTATCGCTCGACAAGTATTTTAAAATTGTGGTACATGATGGCTATGTGAAGTATGAGGAAGCAGAAATTCATAGATCAGCTATCATGCAATATTTCCAAGATAGTGAAAAAAAAAAAAAATAAAAAAAAAAATGGCCGACTAGCAGCCATTTTAGATTTTTTAGTGTTAAATTTGTCATGCGTTATCCTTGTGTGAGACATAATATTTTGCTTTATATTCATGGTCCAGTCATTTTGCATTTTTTGAGTTAAGTAAATATTACAAAATTCAAAATGGCCGCTAAACGGTCATTTTGAATTTGTTTAATCATAGTAGTTAATCAGCTCATTGGCTGACATAGCTGAATATATTTGACAAATTAAAAAAAAATCTAATGGCAGCTTTTTCCTGAAATTCGCTGACGAGCATTTCTTCGTTAGTGGCCAAAGTAATTAAAGGGTTGATGATATATGGATCAAAATGTCACCAAAACAATTCCCCAGTGGTATGTGATGGCTATGTGAAGTATGAGGAAGCAGAAGTTGATAGATTAGTAGCTATCTTGAAAACAAATAACTGCGGCGGCGGCGGACCGTGTGGAATACAGTAAGCAGCCCGCCTCGGCGAGGGCTGCTTAATGACAAAAAATAAAAGCAAACAATTCAGCAGCAGATGGGTCAACCATTTGAGAATGGAATATCTTAACCCTTAAACCACTTAAATAGATATATAAATTAACCCTCAAAGCACTGATTTTTTTATGAAAACTTTGGAGGCCAAAGGGTTTTTTCAACTTGGAATCATCATTAATGTCTTAGTTAGCTCTTTCTGATTCATTTGTCTACCTATGGATCTACGGCCAATATAAATATTTTTCCTCTCACAGTGCGGGGGTGACGTCTACACCGTCTACAGACATCCGATTCTGACGAATAAGATCTCCGCGCCTTAAACCGCTAAAATAAATATATAATTTTCCCATTGAAGCTGTGTCAAAATAAACAAATATTAGTCATTGTCACCCACGACTTCAAGAGGGTGACAAATATTTGTTTATTTTGCCACCAAAATTTTGCAAATCTTGATGTTTAGACAAACAACTCGTTCCTAATAACTGCGATTGACACAGCTAATGTCGCTGCCTGTAGTGCGGGTTCAATCACTGTTTGGTGTAGATTTTCAGAGAATATTTCTTATCTCTCAACATTTGAACATGGGCACTACTACACCATGAAGTGCTTCACTTCACTCAGCAATGACTACCTGGTAAGACAGAGATAGCGATGTGTATGACGAGACCGATAGCACTGTTACAGTTGTATACGTAGGGTTTATATAAGCTTCGGAGAGTTGAAATGTCTCCAGGTCCCGTCACCAGAGGGTAATATCAGATGTAAGGTCTACGGACACGACATCAGAAAGAAAAGTGTTACCGGTAGGCCTTACCTATGAATAACTGGATCCCAGAAATGTTAAACACGTTGACCGGCCTTTGTAGGTCTATAACAGAATAGTGGGTGTGTGATCTGAGTTGCGCATGATATCGTGTGGGGCTCGGGTTTCCCAGGCATTCCGGATGGTTTAACCCTTTAACCACCGGTGTCGCATATAGTCGGGTTTTTATTTTTTATTAGCACAATAAGTACCACCTTTTAAACATGTTAAAGATAATATATGACATCAATCAGCAATATTTGAAAACAGTTGACCTCCATTTTGTCAAATCTGAATAATTTTCACTCACTTGAAGTTGTGGATCGCGTCAGCGAGACACAACTTCAAGTGGGTGAAAATTCAAATTGAATATTTTGGCGGTTAAAGGGTTAACCTACATAATGCTACATTCATATTATTGTGAATGCTAATCATTTCAGCATTTTCTTTATTTTTAGTAATAGGCTGAGCCTCTAGGCCTACATCAGACATTCGTCCGATGCTCTCTCATTCTTTTCTGTCCCCATCCTGGATCACTGTTATGGGGACCGCTGTGGAAATTAGTACACCTCACCACAGTTGGGGATCAACAAAGCGAAAAGCCTTCAAAAATGGGTTGGACCTGACGTGGCCTGCTATACTTTTTATTTGTCTTTTTTTCTGTTTCGTTACACCCTTGACTCACATAATTGACAGGTCTGCTTTGCCGGAAATATTGCAAATTTGAGTTGTGGCCACTTTGGTGGACATACCCGTTAATTTTTTACCGCAAAATGTGATAAACAATTTCAAAGTGACTGTGTGTGGCTTGGGTTGGTAATATATGGTTTTCGTATCGCAAAACACAAGTGATGGCACGATTAAATGTGTTAGTATTTCTACAGAAGCTTTCTAAATGATTTAGGGAGCTGTAAAAATCACCCAATTTTTGTAATATTTTGTGTTATTCAGTTGTTAAAACAAATTTATTCTACCAGAATCAATGATTGTCTATATACTTTGTGTTCGTGTTATGGTATGTTAAAAGTTTTTATTTATCGCTCTTCAGGGGGTGAGCTGACTGAGCTACATCGGATAGCTATAGAGTATGAAGAAGAAAGTGATGGTGAGGTGACAACATTAATGATCATTTCATACATTGCCATGGAACTAAATGAGCAATGAAACGCAGAGAGGCAAGTTTTCAAGTAGGCCTAAACAAGAAAATCACAAACATTATCATTCAGCAAAATTAAGCAGAAGATTGCAAATAATACTGATCCTGATCATTGAACTTGGAGATAATCATACCTAGAAATAGTGAGCGTCACCTCATACAATAACATGGTTAATAACGGATGGATCTCCTGAAGTTGGTGAGGATGGCCGGGTTCACGTCCGTCGACAACAGCATGAACAAATCCTCGACCTAGCTCCAGATATTTATCATTCAGTCGGATGTATCCCAACTCCAAAACACGTTGGTACATCACTGCATATTCTCAAAGAGACTATATAGAAGCAAGACCTTTCGTCAAAACTAGAACAAAAATTTACAATAGTTACATGTGACTTAGAAATTTAAGAAGCCAACCTCAGCCTGCAAAACAAGCCTGTTAAATAATGACAACGAGATTTTGCGCATGGGTTGCTTCCATATTGCCCAGACTTTCTTTGGAGTGATTGGACATTTGATGTAGGGTACTGGAATCGTAGACATCATGGTTGAGGCCGATGCGCGTCTGTGTGGAACATCAACTAAAATTTGTGTGATGGAATATCATGCAATGCTGCGTGCTCATACTATGGTGCAAAAATATATGTTTCCACGATCAAACAATCCTCTAGTAATGTTAGTAGACGCCATGACATTCATTCAGAATTACCGGCATATTGGAAGTAGCACGTTTTATGAACTCAAAGATAAATATATCAAGCTACTTCACAGCATTAGACCCCTATCTCAAATAACTGTAACTGTGTTCAATCTGTTGGTGATCGATATGATGACTCCTCAGAATTAAGTTTTCAGGTTGAGGAGAGCGAAAGAAAAAGTAAGAGTAGCTACAGTAAGATGAGAGAATACAAACTACACGACACGCTTGTTATTCCTGATTGGAAAAGCTTTGTTCACAATCAAATATTTTAAACAACATGAGAGAAAGTTGGACATCAAAACATACGTTGCTCCCTGCAGGATTCTGCCTGAGTTGTCCTGCGAAAAGCACGAGGTAGACATCATAATGTTTGCTCACATGGCTTACTCCACAAAGTTCGGATTGAGGAGAGCAAAAGAAGAAGTAAGATTACCTGCAGTAAGATGAGAGAATACAAACTACACGACACGCTTGTCATTCCTATTCAGAGCCGGGCATTCTAAACTTTACAACTAATTTGTTCTGATTGGTTCAAAAACATTTGCAGATAAAGCTCCATACAGCATTTACTATCATTATGTCATTGTTACTAGTACTATAAAACAGGTGCTTGTGACCATTTATAGTGACATTGTTAGGTAATTTACATTTATTAAGGCCATTTTTAATACATAACTAGATCTTATATTTGCATAGCGAATATGAAACACTTCACCTTCTACAATTAAGTTTATTGCCGATGCAGTAACGATGCGGCTATATACAGAAGTGCCATGGCGGCCATCTTGGATATGCAAATTAAATAATTTTCAAACTTAAACAAGACAATCCACCAAAGAGTGTTCATAAAAAAAATCGCGAAAATCAGATGAATACTGTCAGACGACTGGGGAGCGTTTACGTCGATCTTGAATATGCAAATTAGCTGATTTTTCTAACTCAGCCAGGATAATTTATCAGAGCATGTTGAGAAAAAAGTTCTCGAAGATCGGATAAATATTGACGACCGGAGAGCGTTTAAGTCGATCTTGAATATGCAAATTAGCCCATGGCGGCCATCTGTGATATGCAAATTAGCTGATCAGTTGAATGACTTTGAATCATTCAAAAATGTTTTCTAAATACATTAGATCGCACACTATTATAATAACATGTGTTTTTGTATATTGATTGTAGGTATTGACCAGACAAAACAAATAATAGTGCATTTTTAAAAAATAATTATTTTCATTAAAAAAATGAGAGTACCCTTCCAAAAATGGCCATAATTTTTTTCGCAATATTTCCGGCAAAGGCAATAATAGCCAGACTAATAGAACAAACACAAATAAAAAGTATAGCAAGTGCTATATCGGGTGCTCTCAAAATTTGAGTAGGCCCCTAGTTAGCTACATGGATACCCGACTACCAGGAAACTTTGCTGTGTATATAGCCTCGGTGACAGGCATGGTGGATCCCGGTTTTGCATTATTTTTTAAAAATCATAATGACTATGTATGCTATTTTCCATCCTGTAGGCCTATGGGTTGCTGAATAAACCAAATAAAAAAAATCAAAGCATCAACGTCTCTACTCTTGTCCTCAGATTTTAATTTTTTGGAAAAAAAAGATTTATTTTACCATTTTGGGCATAAAGCTATTTCTTGAAATTTAAATTCACTTTGAGATAGAGTTTCTGCCGTAATTCCCATCTCAGAGTGAACAAATTATGTCTCCCCTATGCAGGAGACAGGAGTTCATGTGTCTAATTACTTATAACAACTTATAAAACTTATAAAACATGTATCCCCGATCGTTTTTTTCAGTGACATGCCCAATAACAATAAAAACAGTTTAGAAATTCCATCAAGGTCACATGTAACTGCAGGGGCATAGCCGGGGGGGGGGGGGGTTGAGGGGTAATAAAACGTGACATTAATCAGCAAGATTTGAAATTTGTTGACCTCCATTTTGTTAAATCTGAATAATTTTTACTCACTTGAAGTTGTGGATCGCGTCAGCGAGACACAATTTCAAGTGAGTGAAAATTCCAATTAAATAATTTGGCGGTTAAAGGGTTATAAGGTTATTTATTAAATGATATTTTAAATGACCGTTTGAGGTAAAAAATACTGTTCGATTTAGAGGTGTTTGCGAGAAATTGACTACGATTGAACTAGCTAAAGACAATTATTCACCAAAAATAATATAAAACCTTAATTATCTCAGTAGATACGGCATTTTGTCTTAGCTCACAGAATACATGTGTATTCCAATAGTTTCAAAATAATTTATATGTTACAAAAGCTCCATATATTCACAATGCCTCCATCTGTTTTGAGTCGATCCGTGGCTGTCATACATTGAAATAAAAATTATTTGAATAATATCATGCATAAGCCAAGAATAATATGTGTATCCACGTTTTAATAAAATATCATAATAGGTTCTGTAATCATGGAGATAGACAAACTAGATAAAATATCTCTTCGTGAAGCCCGGGTAATCATTGTCATGGTTAGCTATAATAATAGAGGCAGCAAAGCACCTCACATGTTAGTCGCAATTCCACCTCTATGTTCATCATCTGAGACGCTTGATGAGTACTTGGCGTAAATCACTGAACCAGAGATAATTGACTTCCCGCTAAATCACTTCCTTTCCTACCTTTTCCTCCAAGATGATATGGCGTCTAAAAAAACATAAATGAATAGTATTTATAGTATTTATTTCGAAACACAAATGATCATGACTATAATTATATTCATACTTGATAATGTTAGTAAATGAAAGTCTATTTCCCGTTCAATAAGGTGTAGGCCTACGTCTGTGCACACACTCGGTATGAAGTTACGCGATCGTTTCGTACATGTACGGAAAATTGTATGCTACAATATGAAATGCCCGGGATGAAATTTTATGGAAGTGGCAAGCTTGTTGAGTCTTTTAAGTCCAGCTTTGACGTTTGAATATGCAATAGTAAAGATAAGATAAGATTTATTTCGTCTCGTGGGATAAAAACAAAAATTATCTCTAAAAACCTAGTACAAGCGTCATGTAACTGGTGTCAATTTTGCTTTATTTATTTATTTTCGGTTGAATTATTACAGAAATGACGCAATTCCAAGCTATGAATGACGAAAAATAATCTTATCTCTTAAATTAACATCTCCAACAGTTGAACTAGAATGAATTGTTTGCAAACGAACACGAAAGCAGCCCTTTGCTATCGCCAGTCGGCCATTTTAGAATTAATATTCCCATTTTTTCCTGGGTTAGCATTGTGTAAAATAAAAATCAAATAAATCGGGTTTTAGGCGAATTTTGTGCAGATACAGTCTAAATTGGGTCAGAGCCTCACGAGGATGGTGAAATGACAGTGCCCTCCAGACACAGGATTCGAAATTCAAACGCTAGAGATCTGAGGCCGAGCACGCTACCTCTCGGTCACGGAGGCTCCTCATAATACTGAGTTTTACAAGAGGATGGGGAAGAAATATTTTTGTTTCTTTCAAACCGCCGAGACCGGGAAACGAACCCCGAACTCTAGCGTGAAAGGCAGCGGTGCTAACCCCTACCTTGGGGCCCCGCCCTAGTCCCAAGTGACAGTTTATTTAACCCTAATACAAGTTTGCCTTCATCATAGTCCGGATAGTTTTAATTGTTTACGAGATCCGTAATTTATATCGCAAAACCAAGATGGCCGCTGATCGGCCATTTTAAAATGGTTTGTTCCCAACCTCCTGAATTATTTAATTAACTTCGGCAGTATCTACCACAAAGTATGTTATCAAATTCAGTGGCATAATATTTGGCTTGAAACTTTCCTGAAAGCCTTTAGAAAATTATGAAGCAGGAAAGTGATTAATTAAAATGAGCTAGCTGTACCACTCACACTGACCTGAGCTACTAAAGTGAGACAGTCAAAGTGGGACAATGCCCAGCTAACCATATCCTCGTTCTCTTCCATTAAAACGTAAACGTATGTGGGATCAGCATCTGTCCGCCCATACACATCTGTCCTACTGACTGTGATTTAATTAACTTTTACGGTAAATATACATGTCACTGAACCAGTGGCTCCCCCAATCGAATAAGAGCAAACATCAAGAGCTGATGCTTGGAAAGGGGTCTAGATGAATGTGTCCCGCCTTAATGTGTAATTTCTTTTTTTTGAAATTTGGGTTGTGACTAGGAAGAATCACTTGTTTTGTTTACACTTAAAGCAGACGAACAACCGACCGCAGGTAGTTCATGCACATCGCGGGCATATTTTTACACATTCACTATATTCAGCACTATACTCAGTACCAGAACATATCTTACAAACTCAATGTTTATTGGGGTAATAATAAACATTTCTCTGCAATCTCCAAGTTCATTACCGTATGAGCCTTATTACCTCTCACTCACTTTCGCATGTTGAGTGACGCTGGTGATTATATTATATACAAACAGAAACATAACCAGGCTTCCTATGCTCATGGTGAGCATGCATTTGTCATACCATATACCTTAACGTGTTGATAAAAAATCATTCTTTAATTACTAAAAAATCTGAGAAATAATTGTAATGATATTTTCGCGAAGATGCAGATGTCATTGATATTTTTTAGATATAATATCAATAAAAATGAGCGGATACTACTCAAGTAGTGTATATGGTACATGTGGTATAATTTTGATAATAATTTAACTTTATATAAGCTTGCTTTTTGTTGTCCCACCTCTCCCCAGCAACCGATATAATTATAATAATATATTTCACAAACATGTGCAACATCTTATAATAATTAGTATAGGCCTACATGCATAGTACAATAATGTAAAATAACATTCAATTTATTGATTGATTATAACTCAGCCCATTAGTATAATAAAAGACCAACAACTCACAAGTGGCCAGTTGCCTATTTCGTTTGTCATCACATCGTGACTTTGATCTTATCTGGGATAGTTGTTAGGTGAGATATAGGGGAGGAATATCGACTGAAGCCTGTAAAGTGATTATGTTATTTACACAAATGGATGTATATCGATATACAAAAAGATGACGACAGAGAAAAGACACAAATACGCTGTACACTTCATATCGTGTGAAATGGGTTGAAAAATATAACAACTGCTTTCGTCGTTGATATTGAACAAAATGTCAACAATATGACAATATGTCAATAACAATCATACGTGCGGTGAAAACATACTTGTGAAGCTGTTTAACATTATGTGAGTTATCAAGTAAAATGAAGAATGAGAGGCATAAATAAACTTGTGAATTTATGGATACATGTAATTAATGTAAAATCATACACAGTAGCTTGTACGGCTATAACGATGTAATCATGCAGGCAGCATAATTGTGCTGACAGCATGATAAACCACAAGCTGTCATTTAGATAACACGAGTGATGATGGCAGGAGGTAGGTCAATTAGAGCGTGAGAGGAGTGTTATTCCAGTTTATCTCGCCTACCACCCACCAGCCACCCCACCTCCCCCCTATAGGACACGTCCAAAAAAAGGTGTGGCAAATTATGTTTTAACTGGCAATTCTGCTATATTGTGAAAAGTTTAGGAATAGCTATTGTGAAAAAGATAAAGTTTAGGAATAGCTATTGTGAAAAAGATAAAGTCAGTGACCGACTATTGGCACAAAATATATGATTCGGAGCCTTTTGTTACATCAATAATTTCAGTAAGTATTGTTATTAGTTAGTTAACAGCGTGTATTGCATCTAGTCTTAAACTTAGTATCAAGTTTGTGAATATTTTAAACATATGAGTTAGAAATAGGTTTTGGTAAGATAATTTTAAAAGGAATGATATGCCGTGCACATCATATGAGAAAATTTTTTTTTTTATCAGTGTAATCAATTGACACACCTATGACTTTCTATTTATACATACGGACATGACAGATAGCCACACATCAAAGAAATTATCGCCTGGACCGTGGGACGAGCCTAGATTACCGGTAGTAGTAGTAGTAGTAACAATTTTATTCACATTGAGAAGTCTAATGGACTCATTTGTCAGACTGACAACATGACAATACAGGGTGGCAAATATTATATGACGGTAGATTCATAAAAATAAGTATCATAAATTGTACCGGTAATGATAAAATAAAAATATGTTTCGTGAAGATTAAACTCCTATGTATCCTTAAATATTGATTACTATGTAGAATCAATAACAAATAAGAACATATAAAAAGTATAAAAAGTGTTATGGAGCAGCAATAAAACGGTATAAATTATTTGTTGACTTAGATGACACACGCGATAAATAATATAACAACTGGTACAGTGCACTAAAAATAAGCTGTGTCGTTAATGGAAAAGTATATGTAAGTTACAGCTTATATGATTATACTATGTACATAACGATTGCATATGCATAGATATACAATATATAAATAATGTCGTCTAAAATAATGTCTTATTAACTTGAAACGAAGTGAAATAACAGAAAACAATGATATAAGCGTAATAATACAAGATACAAGATGTAGATATAAATAAAATATAGTAAATAAGCACAAGTGCAAGAAATAAATATAACAGTTATTAAAAACACATAATAAAAATCAAAATAACAATAGTATAAAAGACTAGAGTGTGGTACATTGATGAGTAAAATTTAAAGTGTGGATAAACAGTTATACCCAGGGCCCATTTTTCAAAAAAGGCATTTTTAAAGTTGGCAAGGCAATTTTTAGTAGAAGTTGTCATGCAGTTGTTTTTACACAATTGGGATATGCTGATTCCAAATCTGCCCCATGCCAAGCTCTATTTTTTGCTTTTCCCTTTCAGAATAATTATCATGATTAAATTAGACATCATGTCTGGGTGCACAGCGGACGCACAAACTTGACTTTCGTGTTCAAAATATCTTTTTTTGTATAGGTGAATTTTTTGTGTAAAGACTTGACCCATTATCACGCAGGATAAGCGTTATATCTCGTCAATTATCTGAAAAAAGGCTACACCCTTTAAATTATCAAAAATATAAAGTCTCCATTAATGAAAAATCAGTATGTGTTCCGGTGCGGGCCATCACATCGATTACACTGCATAAAGAAAAGGAGAGACAGGTAGGCATGGCTATTGATGAAATATTAAATGTGAGACATGCGTAGATACATAATAGTATTTTTTTCAATTAGGATACATATTTACAATTCTTACAAGTGTGAAAACATTATAAATCAACATTTCGGACTGCTTAATTGTCGGACGGATGTGTTTTTTCAATGTAGGACAGATGTGTATTAAAATACGTAGTTCCTTAAAAAATAATTACGTAGGGGTAAAGATGTGCTGAAACATAATTAAGTACATGTACCAATATGTTTCTTGGGCTAAATATATAAGATATGTATACAGATATATACAGATATATATGCGGTGAATTGTTGAGGAGGACAGATGTGTATGGCAGACTGTTCAATGTAGGACAGATGTGTATGTGGTTTAATAAAAAAGAAACAAAACAAATGAATCGATATTTAGAGGAGACGAAGGTTAGAAAAGTACAAGAGGAATATTTATTAGTCAGGCTGACATGAAAACAGTAGAAATAGTATGTTCGGATTGATTGTAGGATACATGTGTATATATGACAATATTTAATGAAGGACAGATGTGTATGGTGCATAACTGCTCTGTAGATATAGGGGGCTAGGGGCACAGATTTAAAAACCAGCATTTGTTTGTAATGATTATTATTAAGATATTGAGAGATGTATACATGTCTCGTATGCTGAATATATGAAATGTGACATACTTTGTGTTCGGGGGTGTATTATTAGTTAGGACAGATGTGTATAAGTCGAGTGAATATTCAATGTCGGACAGATGTGTATATGGCTGAATAAAAAAGAAACATAAAATGCGCAGAAAGCATATATAGTGTACTGTATGTAGAACAGATACCTGTTTAGGATCTGACAGATGTGAAAATCGTTTAAAATAATCACATTAGATTGATTGTCGGACAGATGTGTTTTTAAATGTAGGACATATGTGTATTAAAGGTTAGCTTACACATGTAATGTAGAACAGCAACAGCCGAGAATACGGGTAAGAATTAAAACTGAACACATTTTTGTGATGATTCATATTCCAGTAAGGTCATAGGTATTGTAGGTTGAATATATAAGGAATGATATCTGTGTAGGAAGGTACATCTCTTGGTATGACAGATGTGTATAAAAGAATAGTAAATGTAGGACAGATGTGTATTAGAGGTAGGTTTGCATGTAGTTTAACAAGTGCACGAGGGTAAAAAATAAAACAGAACATATGTTTTAATTAATTAAGGACAAATGTATCGTAAGCTGAATATATGAGGTTAGACTTAATATTATGTGTATAGGGATTCATCTTTGTAAGGACAGATGTGCGTATATATATATGGGAGAATACTCAATGTAGGACAGATGTGTATACGGCTGAATAATAATAAAAACATATAATCTGCTAATGTGGATAAAATGTTATACTGTAGTTTATGCTGAAAAGATATGCTACAGTTTAACAACATTTAGTAGAAAATCAACAGTACAAAATCAACAGTTCGGACTGCTTGTTGGACAGATGTGCTTTTTAGATGTTGGACAGATGTGTATTAAAAAAACGTAGTTCCTTTAGAAATAATTACGTAGGAGTAAAACATGAAATATGAAATGTGTTTGTGCAGAATTATAATTAAGTAAATATAGTTAACTAAAACTAAAATAGTTAATGAAGGACAGATGTGTATGGTGCATAACTGCTCTGAAACAGGTGTAGATATAGGGGACTAGGGGCACAGATTTAAAAACCAGCATTTGTTTGTAATGATTATTATTAAGATAGTGAGAGATGTATACATGTCTCGTATGCTGAATATATGAAATGTGACATACTTTGTGTTCGGGGGTGTATCATTAGTTAGGACAGATGTGTATAAGTCGAGTGAATACTCAATGTAGGACAGATGTGTATACGGCTGAATAATAAACAAACGATAATCTGATAATGTGGATAAAATGTTATGCTGTAGTTTATGCTGAGATGCTGCAGATTAACATTATTTAGGATCTGACAGTACAAAATCAACAGCTCGGACTGCTTGTCGGACAGATGTGTTTTTTTTATATCAGATATTAGATAATACATATATTTATGCGGTGAATTGTTGAGGAGGACAGATGTGTATGGCACACTGTTCAATGTAGGATAGATGTGTATGTGTTGAATTAGAGAGAAACAAAACAAATGTATAGAGGCTTAGTGATGAAGGTTAGAAATTTACAACGGGAATATTTATAGTCGGACAGACGCGAATATATTCGGATTGATTGTAAGATAGATGATAGATGTATATATCATAATGTAGGCCAGATGTGTATGGTGCATAACTGCTCTCCAACAGATGCAGAGAATATTTAATGTAGGACAGTCTTGTATAGGGCTGAATGAAAAAGATACATAAAATCGTCGCCTCGGAGCTAAAGGATCCTATCTGCCACTCTAACGAGTGTCAGATAGGATCCTTTAGCTCCGAGGCGACGAAATGTACAGAAAGGGTGTATGGTTTATGCAGAGCAGATACATGTGAGGATTAATATTTATGATGTGACAGATGTAAAACAGAATGAAATCATCGTTCGGATTGATTGTCGGACAGTTGTGTTCTTAAATGTAGGACAGATGTGTATTAAAGGTAGCCTTAATAAAACAATTAGTTTATAACAGGAGAGAAAAGGGGTAAAAAATAAAACTAATGATTAATATTCAATAAGGTCATATGTATTGCAGGCTGAACATATAGAGTATGATATATGTGTATGAGGGTCTGTCTGGGTGGGACAGATGTGTATAGGAGAATATTCAATGTAGGACAGATGTGTATTAGATGTAGGTCTACCCATGTACTTTAAACAGAAGTGCATGCGGATAACAAAAATAAATTGAACAGTTTTGATTTAAGTAAGTACAGATATATCGTAGGATGAATATATAAAGTAAGACATATGTGTATGGGGGTGAACCGCAGGACAAATGTGTATAAGAGAATATTATTTAATGTAGGACAGATGTGTCTACGGCTGATTGGAAAATAAATATAAAATGCGCAGAAAGGGTGTTTAGTTTATGTAGAGCAAATATTTGTAAGGTTTAATAGATATAGGACCTGCCACCCCCCCCCCCCCCCCGTTGTAATTTGAATGGTGGGCACTTGGTTGTTTTTCGTGAAAAATGCGTGTTACGCGTTCAGGGGGTCATAATGATCTAAAATCCCCAATAAAGTTGTTGCTCTAATTCAATCGTGCACGGTTATCTACAGGTCTAGATTAAAGACAAGTGTGAAGAAACACAACACCAGGAGGTCCGATGAATGAAAGACAAATTATGCAACTTTTACAAGTGACAGGGCCTATGCAGAGCGCTGTTACGGATTGGTAGGTGTGATTTACATCACACATCAGATCAATGAGATTATATAATCTCCTTGATCTGATCCAGACCTGTGAGTGTGATATATGTCGGCTGCATGGATGAAAGGGAAGTGCGACTGCTACAGGTGTTATTCAGCTGAGCCATAATGAGGTAATGGCCTATCCCAGAAAACACGACACGTCGGAACAATGATGTTTTAATGTTGGCCCAACGTCTGCGACGCTGACCCCACATTAAAACATCACTGTTCAAAATGGATATCTAGGCCTATTATATATCAGCAGCATCTTCATGGAACAAACTTTATTTCAATTAAGCATACATTTATAATCCCGAAATGTAAAAGTCCAGAAAATAGGCTTAATATATCGAGTTCACAACTCAATATATTAAGATTTCAAATCAATATATTGAGTTGTCAACTCGATATATTGAGTTAACAACTTCATATATTGCATTGTGAACGCAATATATCGAGTTGTCAGCTCAATATATCGAGCTATGACATTTTATGACTGAATAAAAACATAATATACAACCTGCTGAAAAGGTTATCATTTATGTAGAACACATAAATTTACGGGTTAAAATTTAGCTCTGACAGAAAACAGTACAAAATGAACAGCTCGCACTGTCTGTCGGACAGATGTGTTTTTTAGATGTAGGACAGGTCGTCGCCTCGGAGCTAAAGGATCGTATCTGCCACTCTGACGAGTGTCAGATAGGATCCTTTAGCTCCGAGGCGACGAGATGTGTATTACAAATACGTGGTTCCTTTGAAAAAACGTGAGAGTAAAAAATCAAATATAAAATATGTTTGTGCTGAATCATAATTAGGTAAATGTAGATGATTCTTCGGTAAATATATAAGATAATACATATGTTTATGAGGTGAATTATTGAGGAGGACAGATGTGTATGACGGACTGTTCAATGTAGGACAGATGTGTATGTGGTTGAATAAAAGAGACACAAAACAAATCTATAGAGGTTCAGAGGTGATGGAGACTAGAAATGTACAAGGGGTGTATTTAAAATTGGACCCCAGATGATATTATTGCAGCAAGATGGTGCTGGGAGCATCTACAAGCAATCTTGGATGCATTATCAATTGACTAGTCAAGTAATCATGGTAATCATGCAATGTTTGAATGTTTGTTTAAAAGGAACCTCCCATTGGATCATCCACACCAAACACCATTGCTGTGCCGGTAGTCAGGGATATGCAGATGTACCAAATGGAATCTCCAATACCAAAGGTACATAATATTGTAAATACTATGCTATTAATTCTATGTACACAAAAAGCATGTCAGCCTAGAAAGTTTACAATCTGACTTTTCTGTCGAGAGCGAGCGATATGTATCCCACTAAATGTGCGGGTGTATGGTCTTAAGAAGTAATTATTTATTATGATTTTTATTATTGTTATTAGTTAGTATTTGTTTCACGACCATATAATTATACATAAGTGCGTTCGTTAGTACCTTATTTTGACAAAGTTAATCGTTTCTGCCGCAATATATACTTTATTGTTTTAATCGTTTGTTTAGGACGTATTGCGCAATATAATTTATTTGGCATCATAGTGCAGTATCGGGTAAAACAATGACGATAAAAGGTTGCACAATAACATATACTAAATATTGCCTAAACCATAACTTGCTTGTTTCAGTTAATAATTCTAAAAACATGCGCATTGCATTTGCATTTAGGATTACATAACTAGTAAATAAAGATATTATACCGTTCCTCACAGTTATTAATAGATTGAACAATTACTGATGGCCTGCATAAACATGGCCAGGTGAATATTGTATACATTATTATTTCCGGTATTTTTATTGTTTGTCCATAAAAGTTAATTTAAATAATTGAATAAGAAATGTCAAATTATTATTTTCTATCTATACTGGTCGTTCTAGGTCTTTGGATTGTGTTGGTCTCTATACAATAATCTCAGAGGTTTTTAAGCTTAAGGTGAAGTGAAAAAACCTTCTCTGTACAAACTAATTATCCCTTATATTTTAAATGAAGTTTTAATAGCGAGAGTGCGTCATCGGTGTGATTCAGCCCACTAGGATTGATTTCCCAAATTCGAAAGTGTGATACATGTTTAGGCCTCAAAGAAAATGAACGGGAAACAAATGTTCTAAAAAATACTTGATTTAAAATATTTATCTTCTTAAATCTACTAACACAGAAAAAATAATGTTAAGTAAATAAAAGAAATGAGCGATGATTATATATTATGCAGGCCTACCCATTGTCTAGAAGCTACATTATCGTACAAAAGAAGGCTAAACCTCCTTGTTCGTACCCCTTTCGTGTGCGAGAAAGCTTTAGAATTCACTATTTTAAGCCGTAAATTATAAAATTCCGGACCCATATAAGGGCTTGGTGTGCTTGTGGTCTACCCCTGATTCTTAGTAAATATTGACCCAATGTTGGGGAAATGTGGGCTAGCGTTGTAAATGATGAAGCCTACCAACATAGATCGACATGTGTGTACAGACATTTCCCAGTATTGCAGTTAACAGGCAGTATGAGTTGACGTGTTGCGTCAGAGATGGACAACATATGTGTGTTTTGGATGGACAGTGTATCAGGCCCGTCCTTTGGGAGGGTTCGAGAGCGTCGCGGGCCCCCCTCCCTTTGTCCACATAGCTGAAATTTTACCCCAGCAAAATCATCAAGAATCAACCATATTGCTCAAACTACAGCTAAAAATAAATAAAATGCCGGACCTGTGTCTCGCTTCGCCAAACGCTAGCATTATTTTACAGGGGGTGTAGTTTACTAATTTCAAAAATACCCCTGTAGTCCAAAATTCCACAACCGCCCCCCCCCCTTTAAAAATTCCTAGACAAGTGTCTGGTCTGTGCCAGGGGGACTGTGGCCTGCGCTGAGATAAACTATTTCATGAAAATGTGAGGTATATAGTTATATTATTTAACCCTATCCAAATGATAAATTCACCTATAAAGACAGCGTTTAAATCCCCATGTTAATATTAAGGCATCATTTCAATGAGATGTAAATATGTCATTATAAAATAATATCAAAATAATTGATCAAACAATGACGCAGTAATTAATTGCGCAACCCAGCAAACATGCTGGGAATCGATCGTCCGCGAACCAGATATTTAGCGTACAACGACACGACCAGGTCTCTTCCCTGAGCAGTTCTAAAAATAGTTTACCGTCAAGATGTTAGCCATATTTTCCTAAATACACTGAAGTAGGATAGATGTGTATGGGTGGACAGATACTGATCCAACACACGTACTGTACACTATACAACCACCTGGCTCTACATCAGCTACTGCTTGAAAACAAAAAGTCAACAATTATCTGCAATGTATAATGTACAGTTATACAATAATATTATTATAGTTACCTTGGATCTTTACTTAGTTGAGTGATGGATAGGTAAGTACAGATACACGCTCTGCGTGCTAAATAATAATTATGATTGACAGTTAGAAAGTAACTTCTTTTATATGACACACTTCTACAGGACAGTTTATTGTTTGTTTATATGATTTTCAGTTGTTGGAAAAGTACAATATCATAGTTCATCATTGATTTTAAATGTATGTACCCAGTCAACACGTGATATCACGCCAGTATCACAGTGACATCACACAGAACTCACACGTATGATGACTCAATAGTGATATCATAGTGATGTCAACTGGACATCACAGAGTGAGCATCATCCTGTGACAACACTGTGATCTCATGGTGATGTGGTCATCTTGTGTATCTGTGACATCATACTGTGACAACACTATGACCTCATGGTGATGTGGTCAACTCGTGTCACTGTGACCTCACAAACAACTCATACATGTGATGTCATAATTTCGATATCATAGAGACATCATATTGACATCGCATGGTGAGCATCGTTCTGTGACAACACTGTGATCTCATGGTGATGTGGTCATATCCATGTATCTGTGACATCACAATGCGACAACACTGTGACCTCATAATGATGTGGTGATCTTGTGTATCTGTGACATCATACTATGACCACACTGTGACCTCATGGTGATGTGGTAAACATTTGTCACTGTGACCTAACAAACATCTCACACATGTGATGTCATAATTTTGATATCATGAGGATATCATAGTGACCTCATCAGGTGAGCATCGTCATGTGACAGCACTACGACCTCATAGTGATGTGGTCACCTTGAGTACCTGTGACATCATACTGTGACAACATTGTGACCTCAAGGTGATGTGCTCAATTTGTATCACTGTGACCTCACAAAAACATCACACAGGTGATGTCATAATTTTGATATCATAATGATCTCATATGGTGAGCATCGTCCTGTGACAACACTGTGACCTCATGATGATGTGGTCATCTCGTGTATCTGTGACATAAAACTGTGATGACACTGTGACCTCATGGTGATGTAGTCATCTCATGTATCTGTGACAACATATTGTGATAACACTATGACCTCATGGTGATGTGTTAAATTCATATCACAGTGACCTCACAAACAAGTCACACATGTGATGTCATAATTCCGATATCATAGAGACATCATAATTACCTCACATGGTGAACATCATTCTGTGACAACACTGTGACCTCATGGTGAAGTGGCCATCTCGTGCATCTGTGACATCACACTGTGACGACACTGTGACCTAAGGGTGATGTAGTCATCTCATGTTTCTGTGACATCATACTGTGACAACACTATGACCTCATGGTGATGTGTTAAACTCATATCACAGTGACCTCACACACAAATCACACATGTGATGTCATAATTTCGATATCATAGAGACATCATAATTACCTCACATGGTGAACATCATTCTGTGACAACACTATGACCTCATGGTGATGTGGTCATCTGGTGTATCTGTGACTTCACAATGTGACAACACTGTGACCTCATAATGATGTGGTCATCTTGTGTCTCTGTGACATCATACTATGAAAACACTGTGCCCTCACAGTGATGTGGTAAACTTTTGTCACTGTGACCTAACAAACATCTCACACAGGTGATGTCAAAATTTTGATATCATGAGGCCGTCATAATGATCTCACAAGGTGGGCATCGTCCTGTGACAGCACTGTGACCTCATGATGATGTGGTCATCTCGAGTACATGTGACATAATACTGTGACAACACTGTGACCTCATGTTTATGTCATAAACATTTGTCACTGTGACGTAACAAACATCTCACACATGTGATGTCATAATTTTGATATTATTAGTACATCATAGTGACCTCATAAGGTGAGCATCGTCATGTGATAGCACTGTGATCTCATGGTGATGTGGTCACCTTGAGTACCTGTGACATCATACTGTGACAACACTGTGACCTCAAGGTGATGTGCTCAACTTCTATCACTGTGATCTCACAAAAATCTCACACTGGTGATGGCATAATTTTGATATCATAATGATCTCACATGGTGAGCATCGTCCTGTGACAACACTGTGACCTCATGATGATGTGGTCATCTCATGTATCTGTGACATCACATTGTGACGACACTGTGACCTCATGGTGACGTAGTCATCTTGTGTATCTGTGACATCATATTGTCACAATATTGTGACATCATGGTGATGCGCTCAACTTGTATCACTGTGACCTCACACAAATCTCACAATGGTGATGTCATAATTTTGCTATCATAATGATCTCACATGGTGAGCATCGTCCTGTGACAACACTGTGACCTCATGATGATGTGGTCATCTCATGTATCTGTGACATCACATTGTGACGACACTGTGACCTCATGGTGACGTAGTCATTTTGTGTATCTGTGACATCATATTGTCACAATATTGTGACATTATGGTGATGTGCTCAACTTGTATCACTGTGACCTCACACAAATCTCACAATGGTTATGTCATAATTTTGATATCATAATGATCTCACATGGTGAGCAGCGTCCTGTGACAACACTGCGACCTCATGATGATGTGGTCATCTCGTATATCTGTGACATCACACTGATCACACTCATCTCCATTACCTGTGACATCATACTGTGACACCACTGTGTCCTCAAGGTGATGTGGTCATCTTGTGTATCTGTGACATTATACTGTGACAACACTGTGACCTCATGCTGATGTGCTCAACTTGTATCACTGTGACCTCACAAACATCTCAAACTTGTGATGTCATAATTTTGCTATCATAAGGCCATTATAATGATCTCACATGGTGAGCATCGTCCTGTGACAACACTGTGACCTCATGATGATTTGGTCATCTAATATATCTGTGACATCACACTGTGACGACACTGTGACCTCATGGTGATGTAGTCATCTCATGTATCTGTGACATCATACTGTGACAACACTATGACCTCATGGTGATGTGGTAAACTCATATCACAGTGACCTCACAAACAAGTCACACATGTGATGGTCATAATTTCTATATCAGAAAGACATCATAATTACCTCACATGGTAACATCAATCTGTGACAACACTGTAACCTCATGGTGATGTGGTCATCACGTGTATCTGTGACATCACAATGTGACAACATTGTGACCACATACTGATGTGGTCATCTTAATTGTGTCTCTGCGACATCATACTATGACAACACTGTGCCCTCACAGTGATGTGGTAATCTTTTGTCACTGTGACCTAACAAATATCTCACACATGTGATGTCATAATTTTGATATCATGAGGACATCATAATGACCTCACAAGGTGGGCATCGTCTTGTGACAGCACTGTGACTTCATGATGATTTGGTCATCTCGTGTACCTGTGACATCATACTGTGACAACACTGTGACCTCATAGTGATGTGGTCATCTCGTGTATCTTTGAAATCATACTGTGACAACACTGTGACCTCACAGTGATGTATTCAACTTGTGTCACTGTGACCTCACACAACTCACACATGTGATGTCATAATTGGGATATCATAGTGACATCATAATGACCTCACAGTGTGAGCAAATACCTGTGACAACACTGTGTCCTCACTGTGATATGACCAAGTGGTGTGTTCTGCGACATCATTGTCTACATCATACTGTGACAGCACAGTCACCTCATGGTGATGGGGTCAACTCGTGCTATCTGTGTGGTGAGGGAAGATTGTAGTGTGTGAGGCTTTTGGAAGAGCAGGATCGAGAAAATACATTTTAAGTATATTTTCATCACTTATTACACTATATGATAATGTTACCAAGATCACAAAGGTAGGTAGATCACACATTTGAACTTATATTTACACAAATAAACTGTTAAAAGATACAATTATGTACAATTGAAATGCATGGACGATAATTAAGGTTCTAATGCTTTGATATTTTCTGGCTATGGTAAGCCAATTGTGCCATACATGTACACTATTTGTAGGCCTACCCAGTAAATTTAGGTTTATTTTTCTAACATGAAGGGATAAATTGTATGATATATAGGCACTATAATGGAGACGTTTGCTACACAATTGGGGGAAAAATAACATAGCTATATTATTATTTTTCAATGAAAGTGTACTTTTTTACTGGTAGGCCTATTTCTCAGAACCATCTGATATGTGTTGACCTAAGCTAAGGCTTATTCCAATATCCAGAGCTCTAAAACTAGTTTTATGTCATGTAGTCTGTGATACTTTATGGCTGTGTGTACTTTCAAGTAAAAAAACAACAAGTATAAGTGTGTTGTTAACGTTATTCTTATATCCAGAATGCCCTCCATTCGCTGTGTATCTGTACAAGGCCCCTATGCCTATGTAACATTTTACGTCAATTGAATGGTGTGTTTTTATCTCAATAAATACGTCCATGTAAGATCCATGCAGGTAAGTTGACATGTGCACCCTTTCACCCGTGGGTCCATTTATTTATTTTTCAATGACAGTAACTTTTTAGTGTAATTCTCATATCCATCTCAGATGTGTGGACATTATTCAAATGTCCAGAGCTCTGAAATTGTTCTTTAATATTTTCATTTTTTCTCTAAACATAACCGTGTTATATTATCATGCTTATTGCCTCACTATTTCAGGTCAGGATAATAAATTCAATACAAATGTATGCGTAACGAAAATTGCAATGCTCTGGTTTTTATGGGGGTACTCAATTAAGTTTAAAAATGAGGAGCAATAAAGCTTATCTGTAACACTGTTGTTACTATTTGGTATTATTTCAGAATGGCTTTCACGCTAGCTACCACTGGTCTTAATAAGTCTCACAGTTTTTTTTAATTGTATGGTATATGGTATGTAAGCCCGCTATATAATAAAATATAGATTTGTATGTAAAATTATTGCCCATAGTTTTGATTCTGACAACGTAGAGTACGGGAGTACAATAAGTGTGACAACACATTTCAGCAGGATGGCAGTGAAGGGGTTGACATGTATTTTTTACATCTTCAAATTATGCAATAATTGTTCACATGTTTTTCTTGTTTCAGGAACCATGTTGAAAAAGTTATATGGTTAGTATCTTTGAAATACATGATCTTGACCTAAATAAATAAATTACAAAATATACTGATTGTTGCCTGGCCATACTAATATTATTATGGTAATGTTTTTCTTAGCCTCAATTTCTCCTCAGTCGGGGATCCACCCGTTGTTTTACAGGTGGGCTGGGGGACAAAATCATTCTTTTAAACAGTACAAATCTATTACAAAATTGAATCCTCATAGGGGCCTACTCAAAACCACCTCCACCCTGGGCCATAACCCGCAGTCCACTTTTACAAAGTCAAATTATTTCAAATTCTTTCTGATTTTTTGCTTTGTTGTGATGTGGATGCCATAGCATTAGGTGAACAAAAAAGTGTATGTTTTTGCTGATTATTGAATTTCAGAAATAAATATATAACCAAAAAAATTGTCAATTTGTTAAGATTTTTTTATGTGGTAATGTCAACTGTCTACAATGGCCTTTTTTATTACGCCTTAGGTGCACGAAACAGTCCGTGTGTTTTTGACTTTTGAATTTTTTAATGCACAATATAAATGAAAAATTACACAGGTATATTTGTTAAGATTGTTTTGTATGACAGTGACTGAAAATATAGAAAAATATGGAAAACGTTCAGAATGTCACACTCATTGAGCTCCGCATCACTCAAGCCGCGCTTACTCTATTATCTTTTTTTTCAGATGTGAGCTAGCGTGTTTTGACCAAGTTGGAAGAACTGGCTCAAAGCCAAACAGTGATTTTAGATGACTTGGCAAGAGTGAAGGCTGTGCTACTGCTAATTAGAGCCTTCTTGCCTGAAGATGACGCTGCCCAACTGTTCCGGTCCCAGATTTTCGATGAAAGAACAGACTTTTACAACATAATTTTACAACAAAGCTGGATACTGATTTGCTTTTAAATAAATTTTGTAAGGTTACTTTATTTTTCCAC
The DNA here is from genome assembly GCA_964017125.1 of Flabesymbios commensalis. Classification (NCBI taxonomy): domain Eukaryota; kingdom Metazoa; phylum Annelida; class Polychaeta; order Terebellida; family Flabelligeridae; genus Flabesymbios; species Flabesymbios commensalis. The sequence continues at coordinate 47,932,491 of OZ024910.1, read as the reverse complement.
TACTTTGCTAATTCCATCTTTATGTTAGCTTTTAAGCATCAGTCAAATTTTAGCTGTAGCCTTTTAACATTACACTCTTAGCTCTATAACTCCTTTCGCGTTACATGCAGGATAGTCATGCCTGATCCCTGCTTGAGTTCATATTTGACCTTCCTATAAACTCTTGTGACCTTGATTTTTTTTCGATTAGCAATTTTCTTGTTAATGTGATACACAATTTTGGAAGTATCCATATCATGAATGCGTGTATTACATACATGTATTTCACTAATAGCTCAGATAAGCTAGAACATGGGCAAAATACGAAAAAAATGAGGTCACTGCAGGGAATATTTTGTTTGAAAATGATTACTTAACGATTTTCTCTGTCAAACTTTGACTGACATTACAACCTTATCATTGATGTATATATATTTCCATAAAATTAATTTGATTAGTGTAGGCCTATAGACAGAATTGCATAGCTTTTCACTACGCGATACTGAACAAAATGTTCCCTGCAGGGCTGCAATTTTAATTTTTTCCGCTATAGAAAAAAAAGTAATCACTTTAACGTCGACAATTTTTTTAAAACCATATCATGTGTGTTCAGACTGTGAACTATTATGTTTACATGTTAAAAATCACACTGATATGAGTTGGAATAGCCGACTATCGCCCGTTTTGGGGCAAAGACATTAGTTCAAATTTTCTCTCTGATCGTCTGTCCAACAAGGATGGATGGGGTCCTGGAGAATAGTAGAGTCAACATTTTTAATATCAAGGTGTGATCTATAAATGAATAATCCAACGTGTTATCACACTTGTGCCGTCAACCACATATCTTTAGATTAAAAGAGTTGTTCTCTAGAACTATTGGCCCAATTATATTTTACATGTGTTTATCGGTCGAATGGTTAGAGAGATATAAGGGAAAACCCATCCGTACACTGAAATGATGATGTTAGAGTTGTATAATTCTTGTATTATGCATTTCTGATATCGTGCACTGTGCCTAAACAGAGAGGAGTTAAATTAAGTCATTGTCATTGATACATACCAGGCTTTAAACTTGACCTTTGTTTTTTAATATTTAAGTTTCTTCTCTAAACATAACTGTGTCATATTATCATGCTTATTACCTCACTATTTCAGGTTAATCATTGCATTCAAGCCTATTGGAGAGGCTGTGAGGGATATGCTCAGGAACACCATGGATGATGCACTGCTGGTTCAATACACCAGGACTGGTGGTAACGAAAAACCTGCCTTGCCAAAGGCCTTCCAGAGGTCTATCCATAGTAAGTTGTTTGTTCTTATTTTTCAATCATTCGAAGTTGGAATTGCTAACACAATTTCCCGCTTCAAATAACGAAAAATATTTTAATTTATGAAAAATAGACACCTCCCAGATTTCATTATTGGATTAGCTAATCATCTACTAAAAAATATGTAAACAAATTTTGTGATATTTCTATTGATCTAAAACCGTATATATAGTGCCTACGATTCCAGCAGCACAAGGGTTAATAATCAGTTTTGCTTATTTGGACGCCTTTATGCACAACTGAGCCAACCCCCAAAAATTCAAAAATGAATTAAGTGTGCCAAGTGATAGACATTATGTATAGCCTTTATTTAAAAATTACCCGGAAGTCCAAATTAAACCCATTACGCCACCTGGCGGCGGTAAACCAAACCAACACATGTAAAATCTTCAGATTGATTTATGCACAACTGGACCAACCCACACATTCATTTCTTCCATCAGCCTCACAGTCCCTGTGATTTCACCTAAGCTTTATAAATTACATGTGTTGTACTAAAGACATTCCACAGCTACATCTACAGAAGATGTAGATAAACTGTATATGCTTATTGCTGTATTTTACTTAACATTTGTTAAATTAACAATAATTTTGGCTTGGTCCACTTGTGCATAAATAAAAATCTTAATATTGATTTATGCACAAATGGACCAGCCCACACCATTATTTTTTCGATCATCCGCGCAGTCTCCATGATTTTACACAAACTATAGAGAGTAACACATATTTTTATGATGGAAACTTCTGAATAGATCTACAGACGACGCAGAGAGTCTGCAATGTGCTTATTATTGTAAATTTTCGACATATATTTGTATTTGTGGAATTTACAAGAAATGTGGGTTGGTCAGGTTGTGCATAAATCGAAATGATTTATGCACAACTGGACCACAGTTTATTTGAGGCGGCGAGGCTCGAAACCGGAGGTATCTGAAGATGTGGGTATGTTCCATGAATTGAGAATGTGGATGCCGTGTGTTAGTTCAACTCAATATTTTGCTCATTTGCTTTCTTGAATTTACAGTAGGCCATACACTTTAACTCCATTCATCTCAAAACGAACTTTTGGAGGCTGGTCCAGTTGTGCATAAAGGCGTCCATTTCATATTCGTCACAAAAAAGGGCGGTAAATACAAAATCAAGAGTATGTTGTATTTTGGACATTGCTAATTTCCGTGGTAATGCCTTCCTTCACTTCAGCTGCACTACAATATTTCCACAGTGAGCCAAACGTAAAGAACCCCTTTACAAATGTGAACATTTGGCTTATGATTCATTTGTAGTACTCACTTCCAGAGGGTATGTAATAGCAATAATGAAGTATTGATTATTGTAACGAAGTTTGTAATAATTTAACGGTAGTAGTAGTAAATTACTGCTTTACGTCACTTTTCGGCACAAATGGTCATTTAAGTGACATTGTAATACAATAAAACGTTGTAGTCAATTGATAAGATGAATGATGTACAGATGATGATGAAAGGGTGGGGGTGATAGGGCATGGTGGGTTATTTAGAGTGTTTTGCTTCGCTCGCCCGATAAGGGGTTCTGGACATGTCTATGGGATTTACTCGCGGACATGCCCAGACGGCCGGAGACTTGGGTTTCGCTATGCAAATTAATGCTAAAACTGGCATTTTGCACAACTCCGCTATCCTCGGGTCGGATAGTCCCCAGAGTTACAATAGCAGGGGTAACACTATTCATCCCACGTGAGAGACCTAATGTCCAACACTCTATTACTGGTTATTCAAGGCTACCACAGCCTTCACCACCGCCTGCACTGATCGAAGAAACCAGGGTATGCCACTGGCAATTCGCCCAAAGATTAAGTCCAGATATGAGGAGGCTGCAGCTTCCCTTTGATGATTGCTGTAACAGGAACTTGATGGTAGGCTGAGAAACTGGACTATTATTGTAACAAAGTTCTTACAAATGTAACAAAAAATGATAAAATGATAGTTTTAGGATCACCAATACTTCATTCTCGCATGGTACACCATTAAGATCATCAATACTGTACTCTCGCTGTTGCATACCCAACTAGGTGTGGTACTACTGAAAGCATAAGTGACTCTAATTTGGAATGCAGTTCCTTTATGGTTCCACATCAGTGTCCGAAATAAGCGTCAAAGTACCCTGTACCCGGCCAACAGCCAAGTCACAACCCTAAGTTGTTTGTCAGAATTGCTGGTTGCCCGAAGAAAAATATATCCCATAAATTGGTTAAACTGTAATGCAACAATACACACTTCCTGGCCAATCACTTAGACAAACTGATAGACTACTAGGGAATGATTAAAGCGCCGCTTGGTTTCCATCCGCTGCGGCATTTTGTTATTGACAATACTTGTTATTCGGACCATTTTGCTTATATTTTTATGTGTCGGTAGATATACTCATGAGAGACAATACCCCCCTCCCCTAAATCAATGGGCAGCCAATTTCCAAAAAAAGCAGCTAACTATCATGTGGACTCGTTAACTTGTGGAGTATACTTTGTTGGTGTATCAATTAGGTTTGCATTTGTTAAAATATGTGTATCTGTTTTCAGAGTGCCGCAGACATAAACAAAAGGAGTTGGAGGTAAAGCGAGGAACCAAAATTCACAATACTATGGTCAAGGTGGAGATTAATCAACAAATTGAGATATATAATTATAATTCCAGAACTCACCTCAAGAGGAGACTGTTGAAGGCTGTGTAAATGCGTTGAAAATATTTTTTTGAAATGTTATTAAGTATTGTCCTGCTTTTAAAAGGTTGATACATGTGAATACAACTTGCTTGCTTTCGATGCAATATTTTTTTTATGGACGACTGATAGGTAAGATAGCTAAGTTAAAATATCGATATTGGGATTTAACAGTACACGTTTCTGGAAGGCAAATGGTATGGGGCTGTGTGGGCTCATCACTGTGACTCCACAGTATGAGGGTTATGTTAATACATCACTGTGATGTCACAGTATGTGGGCTGTGTGAGCTCATCACTCTGATGTCACCGTGGCCTGACAGTACGAGGGCTGGGTGAGCTCGTACTGTTATGTCACCGTGACCTCTCAGTATGAGGACGGTGATGTCATTGTGATGTCATCGTGATATCCAGGTAAGGCTTCAATTTGATGCCACAGTGACCTCACAGTATGAGAAATTTGTGAGCTCATCACTGTGATGTCATCGTGATATCCAGGTGAGGCTCCACTTTGATGTCACGGTGACCTCACATCATGAGGACTTTGTGAGCTCATCACTGTGATGTCATCGTGATATCCAGGTGAGGCTTAAATTTGATGTCGCAGTGACCTCGCCACTTTGATGTCACAGTGACATAGCAGTGTGAGGGCTGTGTGACCTCATCACTGTGATGTCATCGTGATATCCAGGTGAGGCTTTAATTTGATGTCGCAGTGACCTCACCACTGTGATGTCACAGTGACATAGCAGTGTGAAGGCTGTGTGATCTCATCACTGTGATGTCATCGTGATATCCAGGTGAGGCTTCAATTTGATGTCGTAGTGACCTCACCATTGTGATGTCACAGTGACATAGCAGTGTGAGGGATGTGTGACCTCATCACTGTGATGTCATCGTGATATCCAGGTGAGGGTTCAATTTGATGTCGCAGTGACCTCACCACTGTGATGTCACAGTGACATAGCAGTGTGAGGGCTGTGTGATCTCATCACTGTGATGTCATCGTGATATCCAGGTGAGGCTTCAATTTGATGTCGCAGTGACCTCACCACTGTGATGTCACAGTGACATAGCAGTATGAGGGCTGTGTGACCTCATCACTGTGATGTTATCGTGATATCCAGTTGAGGCTTCAATTTGATGTCGCAGTGACCTCACCACTGTGATGTCACAGTGACATAGAAGTGTGAGGGCTGTGTAACCTCATCACTGTGATGTCATCGTTATATCCAGGTGAGGCTTCAATTTGATGTCGCAGTGACCTCACCACTGTGATGTCACAGTGACATAGACGTATGAGGGCTATGTGACCTCATCACTGTGATGTCATCGTGATATCCAGGTGAGGCTTCAATTTGATGTCGCAGTGACCTCACGACTGTGACATCACCGTGAGATAAATGTGAGGTCACTGTGACATCATGGTGACCTCAAATTGTTGACTGGGTAGGCAGTAACTGCTTACTTGTCAAATTACTGCGTCTTTGGCTAAAGTTGCATAGAAGTATTGCACCTGTTCAAATGGAGCTTTCTGAAGAGGAGGGTAAGCTTTAACTTCCTTCAGACCTATACCATTATAAACAGCAGGTCTCTGGCCCAATGCACTGCATGGCGCATCGAGCATGACACAGTCAAACTGCTCAGGGGGGGGGGGGGGGGTAAGGCGGCCCACGACTCATATTTATACAAAAATATAGCAGATGTCACACAACAAATACGTTACGTTACACCAATGTTGGTTCAATGTTGGCTCATTGTCACAGAGGGTTGGACAACGTTGAAAAGATATTGGACAATATCTGGTGTTTCTAGGTACAATCTTATTTATTTCTTATTAAAAAATTACAACAATAAACAGCTAACAAACAAATAGTCTGGTGCGGTATGTCATTTTTGCCATGGCTGTTGCCAAAATTTATTTTATTGTTTTTATGGCTTCATTGGGGGTCAAATAAGCCAAAAATATTGGGGTTCAATTTTTCCCGCCCCTCAACCTCGTTTTATGGCACATTCAAAATGGCCGCCATCGAAATCACATATTTGGCCATAACTTGGCCTCTAGCAAAGCTAGAGTCACGATTTTGATGTCTATACCCATGTTTTTGGGTATGAGGAATCCAATAGTGCCCATACAAAATGTGTATGTCTTGTAGATATTTCGATATTAAATATAAAACACATTTTTCATGCGTTCTCGGTCATTTTTTTGTCGCGAATATGAAAAAAACAAATTTTTAAATAATTATTTTGGAAGCGTTATTTAGTATGTATTATAATATAAACAGCGCATTGCTGATGGTTTCTGAATGGTAGATGTTTTGTTGATAGACCCTAGATATTCCACCAAGAAGGCGTACAAGTGATAGCGTAGAAACCGAGCAACTTCAATAACGATGTTTGGTACATTACCTTAATTTGCAAATGAACATTTTGCAACAGTCACAGAGAAAAACTGATAAAACTAGTGTGTCTTTTGCAAAAAAGTACACTCTTTTTGAGAAGTAGATAAGAGGGATGAAGGTCTGATCGAAATTTTAAAAATAATACAAAATGAATAAAAAATTGTCAGCAAATTGTGCGTTTCAGCAATGTTTAATGTGCTGTCAAACAAATGATCAGAATCAATCATCATGATCATTGCGATTGTGGTCCATCCCATCAGCAAAATTGTTGGAATTTCAGATTTGTTTCTTTAAAATTCTTAAACGATGCACAAGAAAAAATAAAATAGGGGATTTTAATTCATTACAGCCCATGAGAGATATCTCCGTTTAAATTTCAGTCATAATTTGACATATTCTCCAAGATGCAGGGGCTACTCTGAGATCACCAATTTTATGAAACAATTAATATAAATACTGACAGGAAAATCTCCGCGTCAAGGCAATATTCTAATGAGATGCAAAGCGAGTATTACCAATTAATATATAAATCTGTAATCTAACAAGGATGCCCGGGCGCGCAATGATTACAGTTTCTGTATCGCGTATACCTAAAAACTGTTATTGCGGAATAGATTGGAGGAGAACGGGAGCATTACCACAGCTTATGTCGTTCACAATGACACAAGCCACACTACCTGGTTTGTTTGTTATATACCCCACTGTTGCATTTGTACAGGAGTCGTCTACAACGCTGAGCATTCTAAATATATCTGGTACTACGGCAGTCTTATTTGCATCAATATTTGTTGAGCTCAATAACAACCCTTGGTGCAGGTGAACTAAGACATCTGACAGGAATGAACATGCTATATTTCACTTCCCACACATTTTGTTCTAATGGTGGGAGGTTTGACCATCTGATAAAGCAGGTCTTGTCTCCCATTGACATGTGGTTGGCTCTCCTAAGGTGTAGCTCATATAGGTGAACATCTCCCATTCTAGATTTTTAGACAAGAATAGTTGCCACCGTAAAGCTGGAATTATCATTAGCTGATTAAGCCAGAGGATTAGTACACTTGACATGCAAAATTCATCCATGCTTCCAAAGCTTTCGATGTACAAATTTAGAGAGGGAGAGGCAGCGCATCGATAGAATATCGGACTGCCACGCCATTCATGCACGCATCCCGGGTTTGAACCGTGCTGATCTCGCAGGGGTCTTTCAGAGAAATATCCTTGTCTATTCCCTATCAATGTGACTAGGTGATCACAGTTGCTGCCTCGTCGAGTTCAAGTTGAAACTAGTGTGTTGACGTCAATTTACAAGCTATTTAAAATAACAATATATGTGGATATAATCTGTATACGTGTGAAGCTAATGTTACTTTCATAGACCAGTTAAGATATATTACACAAGATGCTTCATCATCACAGAAACCAACCAACTTTCAAGAGGTACACTTGAATGCCTTTTCATATGTGCGCTCAATAGAAAGATATGTTATCAAGCAAAAAGTGTGTGGTAAAGATATTTGATCATCTGCGATAAGCCCATGTACAAAGCTTTCAAAAGACCTATTTCAAGAAGAAATATGCCACAATTTTTGACAAAGTTACTGAAAAATATTAAAACTGCTTTCAACAAAGTAAAAGCTTCCACCGACGGTGAATGGACATACCCAAGCATATTCTGTTTTGTATAGCATTGTGGCATTACAAAAAAATATTTCTTTTGGACTACTCTGTTGCAGTACATATTTGATCTAATTATGCCTCAAATCACCAATTACTCAGTTAATGCATCAGTATTAGATTCTGAATTTGTCAGTATTTGACCAGAATATATTATTTGGGTCAAATCCCACTTGTTGAGGAATGACGCTCCTGTTAGTGTATCCTGTGCAGAAAGAAAGTGAATCATCAACCATAGTACCCAGTGCTGACTCCACAAAATGATAGGCCCGAGTTGGTTTTTGTATTACTCTTTTGTCATGAATCATCCCTTGTGTAATCACTCACACGTGATCCGTGGACTGCCAATAAAGCGGTCCTAAATCTAGGCCTATTATTGGGACATCTTACAAACTTCTGACTTCATGAGCTACTCTCATGGTTTGATAATTGTGTCACTTGCATCAATCTTCAGAAAACTCAACTCAACGGGAACCAGTTCTGAACAACTTGGTTTGGATGATCAGTTTTTTCAGCAATCTTGACTTCTGCCTTTCTAGAATGACTTCTCGCAGGTTATCCAAATTTTCAACCACTTGATGTTGTGTCTCGCGGGCATTATCACTTTTTTACCGGATAACATATTTATCTACTACTGAGCATACAATATGCAAACACGTTCAAATGTATCTGTTAACATGACTGGGTTGGTTCAAAATGTATTATGTTTTCTGTTCTCTTATTATGAAACATCATCTGTAATATTTCTTAATTTAATGATCTGTGGTAGGCTACAAGGCGTCTCATGTAAACAGACTATCTTTGATTATGTTATCCAGTTGAAAAAATATCACGTTACCCTTTTCCTGTATTTACATTGGAACTGATTTACTGATACCTAGCAAAACATCTTTGTGGTTGTGAGTTGCTTGTTTCTTTTGCATAAGAAAATGAACCAAGCCATTGAATGTTTGCTGTGATCCTCTAAGGTAATGGCCCTGCCCGTCCAATTATGGCTGAAATCTATACTCTGATATCTCTCATAGGATGTGATGAATTAAAAGTTCCCCTTTTATTTGTTATTGTGCATCATTTATGGATTTAAGAAAAACAAGATCTAAAAATCCAATAATTTGATGGATGGGATGCTCCATAATTACCCACCAAGATTAATTCTGGTCATTTGTTTAGCAAATATGAAACATTGCTGAAACGCACAATTTGCGCACAATGTGTGCTAATTTTATTTTATTGCAAATAACATTAACCCATCCCACCCACTTCTTAGAGTTATCAAATGTGTTTTGTAAAAGGCACATTACCGTCAATATCAATTATCCTCTGTGACTGTTGTAAAATGTTTAAATGAAATAAATGCATCAAACATCGTAATTGAAATTGTTCAGTTTTTACAATCGCTTTACGTCACTTTGGTCAACTATTTGGGGTCCATTAACGGAACACCCATCAACAATGTACTGTTTATCATAATACACACCAAACAACGCTCAATGTTTAAATTTTAGTTTTTTTCGAATTCGCGAAAAAAAATGACTGAAAACGTATCAAAAATGTGTTTTAACGTTAATTTCAAAATATCTGAGAGACATCCACAAAAATTTTATGGGCACTATTGGATTCCTCGTACCCAAAAACATGGGTATAGACATCAAAATAGTGACTCTAGCTATGCTAGGGCCCAAGTTATAGTCAAATATGTGATTTCGATGGCGGCCATTTTTAATGTGTCATAAAACAAGGTTGAGGGGCGGGAAAAATTGAACCCTATTATTTCTGGCTTATTTGACCCCTAATAAAGTCAAAAAACAATAAAATCAATTTTGGCAAGACCTTTTAATTTTAGGCATATTTCTGACATACCGCACCAGACTAAAACTGCTGATAAATATTAATATCAGAAAATGTATTAATACTTAAATAGAATGATGAATGGGATATTAAACAATGACTATTAATTATAAACTAGATGCGACTGTTTTCGGCACGAAAATATTTAAAAAAAACATCCCCATTAGATAGGCCTATTTCACAGATTCAAAACCAACCCTCTCAGTCAGCTTAAAGACTGGAAAGGTTAGGGTCTCCTGTGGATAATGGCAGCTTGCTAACTCAAGGTGTTGGCAGTTTGCCAGGTTCACTCCGCGACCAGCTCTAGTGGCATGTGAAAAATTCTGAAACTCCCTCCATGGGTTTGGTAGAAGAGGAATTCCCACTGACCTGGTTTTTAACCAATGCATTATTATCCAAGCCAGAGACGAATGTTAGCAGTGTCTAGCAGGGTCTGCAGATGGACAGGTGACATTGCTGAAGGAGGGTAGATGTTTTAGGTCAGTCCATGTCATGACCACTCCATTATATATAAGACAAATAATGAGAAAATAATGCCCCCCCCCTCAATTATTTTTTAAAGGCCGCAGCGGCCATTTTGTTTTTAATGGATCCATCCCAAAAGTTAATCAGATCTTTAGAAATACCTAGAGAACCTTCCTATTAAATATGACTGCAATCCAGCCAACGGCTCATAAGTAAACTGTTCTTGGGCTGCCATCTTGGAAAATGGCTGCTTATGTCTCGGTGCCAAACAAAATTATATTGGAAGAGAAGCCCAGTCACATAGATCATATATGGAATATAAATATGTAAAAGAATTTAATAATTAACAGAGAACCACCGCATCAAATTTGAATGTGATCCAAATGGTTCATAAGATATCGCGCCCACAAACGTTTCGATTGGCCATTTTTTCAAAATGTCTTCCGCCAGCTATTTTGTTTTATATGATTTTTTCCAAAAAGTTAATCAGATCATCAGAAATACGGCACCAGGAGATCCGTCCGACATGAATAGATCTGGGGCAGAGACGATAATACATATTGAGCTGATAGTTAAATCAATATTAGCCAGTACATCCATGTAACTAATGACTTAACAGTTTAGCACGCAACGTTTAAGATCGTTTTAAAACACGACCCCTGGTACTTTCTCCAGTTAAGTGGCAGCGACGGGGATTTTATCTACTCACTAACTTCAGTATCATATAACTGCATCGCCACGACCAGACGAAATTGTTAGAATATCCATATATATAATCATGATAATGACATTCAATCATTACCATGATTACTGATATGGCATGGTACCTGCTGCTCCCGTGGTATCAATCAACTCCCTGCTGTCGTGCGCGTATACTTCTATGGATTTGAATTCCCATGCGGCGGCTTGATCAATTACACGCTGAGCTTTCTTGTTGTTCTTGTCAATAACAATCACTCTGCCCTGATATGATCACAATAAACAATAACAATAGCAATCACTCTGCCCTGATATGATCACAATAAACAATGACAATAGCAATCACTCTGTCATGATACGATAACAATAAACAATAGCAAACACTTCACCGGAGGAACGATGAAAGTTGAAATGCCAATTGATATTTTTCATTTATTTAACCCTCACAGTGTGGGGATCGACTTCAGAGACGTCAGATTCTGACGACTGAAGTCTCTCCCCACACTGTAAGAGTACAAATATTTATAGCGATCGTAGACCCATAACATACATATATATATGTATTCAAATAAATAAGAAAGAGCTAACTAAGACATTTATAATGATTTCGAATTGAATAAAACTCTTTGGTTTCCATGACTTATATACAAAATTTCCAGCGCTCTAACCCTTTAACCGCCAAATTATTCAATTTGAATTTTTACCCACTTGAAGTTGTGTCTCGCTGACGCGATCCACAACTTCAAGTGAGTGAAAATTATTCAGATTTGACAAAAATTCAAATATTGTTGATTGATGTCACACTTTGTCTTTAACATGTTTAAAAGGTGGTGATTAATGTGCTAATAAAATATGAAAACCCCAATATATGCGGCACAGGCGGTTAAAGGGTTAATGGTTAAAGCTGGAATTTCTGACGCAATTCCCAGCGTCCAAAGACGAAAAATATGTATATTTATGAAAACTATGTAGATATTGAAGATATCCACAAAATGTAGGCTATATATGTACCAGATACTATTTGATCATTTCCTGAGACATTTTATTTGGGTTGGAACTTGCTTGATAACAACACGACAATAATTGATGTCGTTGGTTGGGTGGTCAATACAATACATTTTAGTAGTTTCGTATATCGTCGCCTCGGAGCTAAAGGATCCTATCTGCCACTCCTTTAGCTCCGAGGCGACGATATGTTGTCATGGTTGTGCTTGACCTAAATAATATGTTTAGAGAATGATGACACTTAGGAATCAACTTCCTCTATATGACTCACTTCATCTTTCATTAGGGCAGCTATATGTGTGGTTTTCCCTCCTGAAAACGAGCATCAATATAATCATGATGTAAAGATACATGTATATCACAATGGAGAATTCTAAAAACACACGAGTTCTGAAAGTGAAGAATTCATTTGTAATCATGCCAGATGTTCAAACAAAGGTCGACCTATTTAGATAAAAAGTGTTATCTACTTAGATACATGTATTAACACGTATTGATTTTGTTAACCGTGAGTCAAAAGCACATATCAGGCTTATCCCTGTCAAGCTCGACTGACCCCCACCCCTGTTAGACATAGCCGTCTAAACATACATCGGATTTGTCCTAAATACCTTGTGGAGGGGGGACTTTTAATGATGACCGACACCACTCACGGCCATTCGATTGGTTGACGTGTCACCGACTCTCAGGACGGTGATTTTATATAGGCCTATATTTCTACCTCCTCCACAATCTGATAATCACGCCTCCGTGTTGGAGCAATTCATATATGCCACACACAAACTGTTAACGCCATTAACGTGAATATGGCTCGTTGAACACGCTTGCACAGATTTAGGCACTTACATTTCTTTTTTACTTTATTGTTGTAAACTTCAAAATATAATGATCTGATGATGCAAAACTCCAGCGTAGTTGCATCGCTGTGAAATGCACATATATACATTATAGCCATTCGTCTTGTTAAGGGCAAGTGACAGATACATTATAATCATCGTCATTCATTTTAATAATTTCAATCATTTTTTTATATTTTTCATTTTTTAAATGTATTTATTAATTTATCGCGTTTATTCATTTCATCATGTTTATTCACTTTATCATGTTTATTCAATTTATCATGTTTATTCACTTTATCATGTTAATTCATTTTCTCATGTTTATTCACTTAATTTGCTCATTCATTTTCTTATGAGCGTGTTAAGTGTTTATTATAGCCTATAGTTTTATTTTTTTTTAATCCAAGGGATAATCAAGCCTGTTTTAATCATTGTGATAAATATTAATAGTCGACAAAGAGTGTACCTGTAAAATCTTGTCACCACCATTCACAGGGCTATATATATTTCACACGCGCTTCGAGCAAATCTCTTGACTTTTTCTCGCTTACCTTTTTCATAGACAATAATTGCAATAATTACCTGAACACTATGAATATGTCTATATATATATATATAATTGAAATAAATATCTGTATAAATAATTATACCAATCATTAATAAAGTGATACCAATTAAAGTGATATAAATGATAAATAAATAATTGTATATATTATATATCCATTGTCTACTTTGAATTATTACCGTCCAATTATAATCCCCCCCCCCCCCCGCAGTCTTCGGCATCATATGTGCGTACCACAGGCCAAATTCCTGCAGGCGCCCCTGCATATTATACATGATATTGCGTGATTATAGATCAATAGGCATTTGCTAAAATACGACAATGGTTAGATTCGAATAACTAAAATCAAGTAATATTATTCCAGTTAATGCTGGGTGTGGTACTCGTTAGACTCACATTCAAAGAAGGTAATTCAAGTGGGCAAATATTCACAATTTTGCTATAGCCAGTTTATGAGTGGAGACGTAGGCATTATATTTAAAGCCGGTGTAACAGTTTCAGATTGTTCAGGTTACCCCCGGGGGTAATCTGAAACTAGTTTCAAGTTACCCCCTCTAGTTTCAAATTACCCCTTCAGTTTTACCGGTTAACTTTCAATGATGACAATAAATTATATTTTCATCACATGACATTGGGACATTTTTTAGAAACGCTTTAATATCTATCTCCATAGATATAACCCTTTTATTTCTAGGGCAACCAACGAAAAATAATATGTCACCAAGATGTTTAAAATCCCATTAATCTTCGTATAACCCTTTAATCTCTACGTCACCTAACGAGAAAAATTGTTAGCACGATGTCTCGAAACACTTAAATCTTCATAACCCTTTGACCATATGGGAACTAACATTAAATAAACTGTTTGTGAGAGGTCTTGAAACACTTATATCTCCATGTAACAATTTGATTTCTATGGCAGCTAGCGAAAAAGAAAATGTTATAGCACGATATCTAGAAACACCATATAACCTTATGATCTCTGGGGTCGACCGACGAAAAAATAGTCTCGCGCTGTCATTGTCGTTATTATCTATCGATTTATCTATAGCAGATGTAAAGTTGGCCATGTTTCCGCCTGTTTAAAAGACTGGTGCCAAACTCTCTATTTTCGTAGGACTGCATAATTATTTTATCTGATACAATGAGAACAAATTAAGCTTAAGGGGTAATGCAGATGCCCAGGGAGCGTAAGAAGTTAATCCAGATAACGAGGGAGCTTAAGGGGTTAATGCAGATGATATACGCATAGGGGCCTACCTTGTCAGCATGCTTAGGCTACAGCATACGCAATGCCAGTCATTTCCGGTGCATAAAAACTTGAACTCACACATCGCGGCGCCCCCACACAGACAGTCAGGCAAACAACACGAGGTAAACTGATCACATTTGATCCAGAATTCAGAACGCAACTTTAAGTATGTCAAACATACTAAGTGAACTTAAGTGTACACGAGAGGCATAGGTTTAATAAAAGAAATGTCTCAAATGTTCATTTAAAGGATCTGTCAAAATTAAAACTTTATCGGCCTTTTCCATTCAGATTTCAAGAGTTAAGACTCGAGATATAGGGTAGCTACCGGCTGATTCAACACCTCATTTAGACCACCGCCACCCTCTGTTCGCCGAGGGCGCATCAAAAATAAATAAATTCTAAAATGCTTCTGTTTCCAAGTTCCTTGCCTCCCTTGCCAACCAGACATTTTCTAATGAGTATTATATACTAATGAAATATTTGGATAGGCTAAGAGAAAGCTTTCATACAAGCTTCGAATGTCTTAATCCCACTCTCAGCACCCTTCGGGTGCTAGGGTTCACTCAGCCTCGCGGCGCCCCACTCTTGGGAACGTTGACCATGTTGCGCATGTGGGTGGCCCACCATGTGTAGCCTACTCAGCGAATCGTCTACTTTAATCTAGGTTTAACGGTACCTGAAAAGTCACCAATAATCATATTTGACGTGTAGGCCCTAGAAAAGGGGGGGGGGGGGAATGATTTTTTTATTTTCAAAATACGGGGGGGGGGGGGGTACTTTAAAACTAGTTTCAATGTACCCCCTGGTACGCTGAACCTAGATTCAACGTACCCCCCGGTAGGCTAAGCTGGAACTAGTTTCAACGTACCCTCCGGTATGCTGAAAGGGGGGTACGCTGAAACGGCTACACCGGCCAGTCGTTTTGGTTCACTGATTCATAATAGCTCCCCCCCCCCCCTATTTGCTTTTAACGAACCCAACTCCTTAGAAAATGGGTGGGCCTACAACCTGTGCAAATCATGACGATCCACCTACATCAAGTATACTAACCGGGAGCTGCACACGGTCATTCCTGGACTAGGATATAGAACATGTGAACAGATGACGGATGGTAAATTCTGTGGAAATAGAAGTAAACAAAACAAAAAACAAAATAATTATCTATGGTAATAATCATCCACAGTTATCATTTCAAATTATCTAGTTTATATCTTTTTAATTTCGGCATAGCTACAAAATAGATTTTTCTTTAGTCTTAGTGCGAATTGTTTACACAAATGGCATATCCAATACTTGATTTTATTATTTGTACGGAAAAGATCAGCTCTGCTCAACTGTGTAATTCCATTTCCAAGATACAATTTTGGTCCTTCGAATTGTTTGGTGAATCCTCGTAGACATTCACCCTGGATATCAGCATAAACGGATACATGGTCTCCAGCTCTCATATCTGGAACAGCATCGGCATTTGAGTTGATGCTTTTCACCTGCTGTAATGGATGTACAGTCAGTAGTAACCATTTAACTCTTTCAGCGCGGGGAACGTCTTTAGACATCAGAATCTGACGTCTGTAGACATCAGATTCCCTCGTCTAAAGGCAACCCCGCACTGAAAGAAGTGAAAAATGTATAATGGCCGTGGATTGACCCACAACATACACATTCAAATTAAGCGGAAAGAGCTAAGACATTTCTGATAATTTAGATTGTAAAAACACATTGGTCTCCATGGTTTATATAAAAATATTTTCGCGCTGTACATGTGGTAAGGGTTAAGCACACTCTTAACATTTGTGTACCACAATCACATGGCATACATTGAATAAAATTCATCGAATACAAAATGGAATATTTCAACAAAATCATGATAATTCTTTTCGATTCGGCTTTTCACCCCTCCCCTTTCCTAATTCCTCAGGGATCTGACGCCCAGTTGACGACTCAAGCATATACTCTCGCCATATTGAGCTGATTTCGATTTTGATTCTGCGCCTCTGAGCTCGTATCTCCGAGGATTTAGGCACTATAGTCAAGTCAAAAGTTTATTGAACCCTGTCCTCAATGAGGCATGGGGCACAGGTATCATAGAAGTCATGTAAAAAAGCAAGAAATTATAATCCAGTTGAAACAGATTAAAATAAAATACTTAGCAAATTGAATTTAAGTTAAGCAATGTTAACCTGTTGAACACGAGATTATTATGCTACTGCGCTGTTTCTGAAACGAAATTATTTTATGACGTCATAGTTATCTCATGTAATCAAACCCGGAGATCTCCGGGGCTCGTATCTGAATGGTCTCCCTAAATCACGGAGATCTCCGGGGCTCGTCACAAACGGGTTAACATAATATGAGTAGGTTTAAAATGTATACAAACAGATAAACAACATAATAGAAGTAAATCGATGTACCTTTAAACAGATAGTAAAGGATAAGAAATGGATTTATACTATATACAATAATGGTGATTGTAATAATTATGTAGATATTTTATGTAGATATTTAACTTCTGACATCCTCAACTAATGAATTTAGCCGGTTTATTTAACATAAATGTATTGACACAAGTCATTAGAGACTCCAGTTTTAACATATTTGGGTTATTGTGACAAAAGCGTGGGAGCAGATCTGTACGCAAATCGTGCAGTTCAAGACATTCAAATAAAAAATGAAATTCATCTCCGACATAGCCCAACTCGCATATGTCACATAATCTGGTATGTCTTCGCAAATTTGCGTACCTGCCAACTTCAATTGGCAGACTGTGATTAGTAGTACGAAACTTGCAAATTCTTCTTCTGGTAAATGGGAACATAGTAAGATATTTTACAAAAAAATAGGCTTTTCTTAAAAACTCGATATAGCACACATTTACTTGAATTATACACAGTAGTTGACCATTCTTGTGAATACTGGTCTCTTAAATTGAGCCGAATAAATTCAGGGAGGGAGCATATTGTTATCGATTGTGAAAACCAGATAAAACTTATACAACAGTTATCTAGAATATTATTAACATGCTTTAACCATTTAGATTCTACAGTGTTAATTCTGTAATGTGCGTACATAATATTATACATCATAGATGATAGTCTATTTTTATTAGTGGTTCGAATAATTCGGCACCAAAAGGATACAACATTAATATGTATTAAAACTGGGAATCTTCCAGTTTCACCAAGGACCATGCAAGTTGGGGTAGACATGTTTAGAGACAAACTGTATTTAAGATACTCCAAGTGTAATTCTTCAATTAGATTGGTGTTTTCGAAGCTCCATACTTCACAGCCTTAAGTAAGGATGAGTAAAACAAGAGAGTCAAATCATTTTAGTTGAATGTCTAATGGTAAATTTAACTGTCTGTTTCTTCTTAGCAGAGCAAACATGGCTTTGTTTGCTTGATCAAACATGTGATTTTATGCTTTACAAATTAATTGTTAAAATATATTTGAAATGTTCTACAATCTCAATTGTAGTATTTTTGTAAACAAAATTATGTTTTTCTCTGTACTTATATTTGGAAAAAAATGTCAATTTTTGTTTTGTCTGCATTAGCAGACAAATTCCACATATCACAATACTCTGATAAATAGTGCAGATTCTTTCTGTAAAGATTCTGCATCATTTGCCATATTATAACAGTGTCATTAGCGTAAAGCAGTACAAACATCTTCATATAAACATCGATAACGTCATCCCCTAGGTTGATTGGCCATGATCCTCAAAGTGAGAAAAAAACCTCGAGGTCGTTCACATATAAAGCAAATAACAGAGGGATAGGTTTTCAACTTGACGTACTCCGTTGTGGGACATAAAGTAATCTGATTTATTATTATTATTACAAGTAACACATGATTTAGCATTTTATGTATTTAATCTGTATAACAGTTATTATTGTCCCAGATAACCCCAAATTTATTAGTTTGGACCATAGACCGACTCTCCATATTGTATCGAACGCCTTCTTGAAATCAACAAATGCACAGTATAGTCTTTTCTTTCTACTTAGGTAAATATCAATTATAGTTTTGAGGGTGAAAGCATGATCAATAGTTGCATAAACTTTCCTAAAACCACTTAGCTTTGTTTTTTTTCAATTATATTGTTGGTCTCAACAAAGCTCGTGAGTTGATCGTTAATAAGTGCTGTAAAAAAATTCCCAAAACAACTAAAAATTGTAATGCCTCGGGAATTCTCAGGTAAATTTATTTCTCTTTTATTTTTATAAATTGGTATAATCTCGTCTATTGTCCAGTTTCCAGGTATATAACCTGTGTCTAGAATGTGATTGAAAAGTTATATATATATAAGTAAAAAAAAACATGAAGAGTTGATTTTAATTTAATACAAAATCAGGTCCACAGGCTTTATTGTTCTTCACTTTCTTCACAACGCGGCGAATTTCTGCTTCAGAAAACTGTTGATTATAAGGCAATGTCATCGTTTACATCAGGGGTGATATTAAGGGATTTTAAATGATCAAACTTATTCTGCATTGGGACAAGGATATTATGGCATTTAGATTTATTAATATTCAACATAGTCCAATACTTTCTAGGGTTCGTGGATTTCATAAGACGAAGTTCATGTTCGAATTCCCTACGGGCTTTCAGTTTTGCTTTTTTATGCTATTCTAATAGGCTTTGCTAGATGTAATTAAATTTGTTTTATTTACATAGGACTTATTCCTTCTAAAGACATCTTTATTATTTCTATAATTAATGCGTGATTGCTTACATTCTTCATTGAACCATTTATGTTTAACATTAAAATTATTATTACTATTATTATTGTTATTACTAGTTTCATGTGCAGGGCAGTTTCGCGTCCGCTTGTGGAAACAAGATTTAGCACTTAACTGCCACATATGTTATTAATAGTCTCTACAATGTTTTGCTAGAGGGGGGACTGTAGCGGTACATGTAATCTTCAAACTAAATTCTATACCACAATGTATATCAGAAAACATCGGATCAAATTCATTCATATAAAAATCCTTGACTTTTGACAATAGCATAGGTGAACCAATAACATAATCAACAATACTATTCTTTGATGTTATGTAGTCACCACAATATTGGTCTGTGCCTAATCTACCATTGAATATATATAGTGATGTAGTCTTACACAGATCAATTAGTCGCCTACCAAAATTACTAGTAGGCTTGTCATCTTTTGAGGATCGTGTGGTTCGTCTTCGAAAATATCAGCTATTGCTAAATCAACATTGCATGATTTCATGAAACAAGTTAAAATCATAAAGGACAAAATCATGTAGGCCCTAATGCTTGTGTTCTGGCATCGAAGTCGCCCGCTGGCATAGTATATGAATTACGTGGGTTTAATAACATTAGCAAAATTACGAGTGAAGCGAAGTCCACCCTGGGCTTCCTTCGGAGGAACCTGGATGAGGCATGTCCCCCTAAATTAAGGGAGATTGCCTATTTCTCTCTGGTCAGATCATCCTTAGAATAGTTTTCAGCAGTTTGAGACCCCTTTGGACAGAAATACATTGATAAATTAGAACGAATTCAAAGAGCATGCAGCAGCAAGATTTGTCACCCAAAATTATAGACAAACAGCCAGGGCTAGACTGTGACATCTCTCATTCTGAACCTAGGCTTGACTGACCTGAAAACAAGTCGAAAAAAATCTACACTTTTATGTATGTGCTAAATTTTAAATGAGCTAGTTGAAATTCCTAACAATGACCATTTAATCCCAGCAGATAAAAGAACATGTGATGGGCACAATCAGGCCTATAAACACGTCAGAGCTAGCCTAATAACACGCTGGCCTACCACACTATAGCTGGGACAAAAAAAAAATTGGCATCGAACTATCCCTGATTGGAATTATCTTCCGACAGCTGCCATAGAATCGCAAACTGTGGCAGTGTTCAAGAGTCAGCTGGTCGACTAGATCTGCCAGCTTCTTTCCCCTCTTTCAGCCTGTAGGCCTACTCCACAATGGAGGGCTGTTGGAGTAGCTATTCAAAGTTCACAGTTGTGCAATCTCATAGGCTACTCACAGTAGCCAACCCACCCGAGCAGGCAATTTTTCGCATGTGACGTCGTTTCAACAGAGATATTATAATAACAATATCTCTGGTTTCAACGTGTGTATGAAGTTGAAATCACGTTGCGACTTCGGCTAACCTCAATACAACGTCGCATCGACGTCGTATTTCCGACGTCGTATTTCCGTCGTTGTAACAAGAAAAAAACGACATCATTACAACGTCGTATTATCAGAGATTATTTATATCTCTGGTATTATGACGTTGAAACAATTTTCAAATGAAACCTTTTTGTAACATCGTTTCGACGTCATTTTGCCAATTTTCAACGTCGTCTCAACGCTGGAACAACGTTGTTTTTCCCACTGGGAAGGGCTTTGAGAATAGTAGCCTACATGTAGTCTACCTTGTTCTTATATTTCAAGATTTTAATATACGATATTTTTCGAATACATCAGACTGCTGTCACCTAGCGAATAGATTTTAACTAAAAATTCCTATCATGCAGTGCGAACCTCAATATTGAGGATACCTTGGCGTGGTTTTTGCATGTTTTTGACGAAATATTAATTTCGCTTCAATTTACTTTAAAAAACATGGTTAACGACCATAAATCTACACTTTTCTTTCAAAATATAACGTTCTTATAATAGAAGATGTCGGCAAATATTCATTTAATCGTAAGGCCTAATCTAATGTTATGTCTTATGATAATTCAGTAGGCCCCTAAATAAACACTGCCACTGCCAGCCCGGCCAGGGCAGTGCCACTGCCAGTGCCAGTCACCCTGTACTGTAGAGTGTAGTCTGTGTAGAGACTTCAGTTGTATTCGTTCTCACTCTACCCCTGAATGCGATGAGGCCTTCTCCACCTATTTGAGCACCCCTCTCCACGCGACTCCCAACTGACGGCCCATCCCCTGAATTTCAAACTGCCCAAAATTGTGAAAGTGGTAAATGTAGAACATATATAGATTTTATTGCAATAAATATGTTACCCATACATTTCTAATTCAAGTATGTCATAGCATACATATTTTACCATAAATAGAGACACATATAACGTTCTGAATTAATTTCTTGTTTTTATATGAGCACATTTAATCTCGAAATAACGTATTATTTTTCAAAATGAAACCACATATTTGGCGTGCGTTTTCGCTCATAAGTAGATAATTAGGGGGATTATATCGACAGAAAAATCACAAGAATAAAGAGTTTAGCCACTGTTTAAACTGTTTTTGATCTATTAGCTGATGTAATCCCCCGTTTTAGGCTCTAATTATTCAATTTGTAATCAGAAGTGGCAATATTTGACTGTATAATCCAGTTGTACACACTCTATAACTGTGTGATAGGCTGTACAAATAACATTTTGCAGATGGCAAGGACACATTGCTGCCTCAATGTTGGGCCATTATCATCGACGCTGTCACAACATTGAAACAGCGTTGGCCAAGTTCTCGCATCGCTTCGCATATACTGTCACTTGGCTTGATGTTCCCAGGCCAGACGGTGCCGTCTGATTGCCGGCGCGTTGCGATTAGCTTTGATGTCTAAATTGGGAGGTGTCGCACAAGAGGCACGTGTGTCCTCCTGGAGTGGGGTCTCAAATAGGTGGACACAGGCTCATATCTGGCAGGGTGTAGTGGGAAGTACACCCTGCACGCAGGTTGGTGCCAGTGGGCACTGCCCGCAATGAAATACAGAATAATCGCCGATTTCTCAATCTCAGTCAATTCTAACTAGACTAGATCTAATCTCAACCGATTTTGATGAAATTTAGCAAGGACTATTTTCGAGTCACGCGGCTACAACCGTGAAATTTTAAGCTAAAAATATATCATGTTAGTACAGGTATAGTCTACAGTTCAAAACATTCTCCACACATAGTCATAGATGTCGCTCAGGTTAACCCAGCTCTCTCTCTGTAACCACACGCCATGTTTGGACAGAAACTGCTCATTTTGAGCAGTTTTGTTGATATAACAACTGTAAGCAAGTAAACACGCTTGAGTGTCCTGAATATATATATATGGCAAATATAAAACACCACTACTCCGCCACATATGAGTTTCTATTCACATAGTCATAGAAATAGAAAACATTCAATGGATTACTTTTTCTGCCTACGTGCTGCTGTGAGAAGGTCCATGTTTACGTTTTTCTGACAGAATTTACAATCAGCTTCAAAACACTGGCAAATATAAATTACTGAATCAATGACATGCAATTGTGCTGGTTCAATTTATCCACTACTAAACAGAATAAATAGCCCTTACCTGTAGCAAACTCTAAGATCAAATACAATATTGAAAAAAGGATCAGCAATGAGTCGAAGTGAATACCAAAATAGTTCCGTGGTTATAGCCTAGGAATGGTTATAAAATCACGAGGTAACGCTCACTAACGGCTGATAAATCTGGTCAATCGCCATGCGTGCATACGGAAAAATGAGCGTGTGGTATAATCTCTGAGGCCAGAATGAGTTCAAAAGTTAGACCATTTCAAATAGGTCTAATGAAAATGTAAACGGGGCACCTGTCTGGCACTTTGTTTCCATACGGGGAAATGGATGTTGTTCATAATTATAGACTCTAGAAATTGAAACAAAATGGCCGCTGTTTTCACTGTTCATACCAGCTCGATTTGAATTTTGTTTTTAATGGCTGGTGGATATTTTAATGAAATTTCCATTTTACGACAATAATTTAACCTTGTGTGGGCACGATAACTGCCAAGTTCAATAAAGGCTGCGGCCTATTGTCATGTCAAGTGTGCTCTTGTTTTATATTATCGTTGACCTTGGACAACCGATGCTAAACAGAAAATAATGCTACATTTCTAACAGCCAGGACTACATTTCTACCAGCCAAAGATTTTTCGACCGAGTGTCGAGTATCTTTAGCTGCATTTCTACAGACAATCACATCCCTGGTACTGCAGTATATTTTTAATCTTTTGCAGACTTGATCTTTATCTACCTGCCAAGAATCTCAAATCCATCAAGATGCCTGTGAGTCCGGCAGACCCGTCTGCCCAGATCAACACATTCAAGTCCTATGTGGCTTTCATCGCTGATCCTACACCGGGAAGTATGTATCTGCACACAGCACATTTTTCAGAAAACATGACAGTTAATACAATGTAAAAAATGAGAACAAAAGATGATTTCTCTTGCCCAAACATAACAGAAAACTGTTGCTAAAAAATGCTTAATTTGTGAAGTTTTTATCATGGCAAAAAATATGACAGAAGTTTTAACAAACCACTGAAAGGTTCATTTGATAATAAATAATTTGTTTACATAGAATTTGGATAAATATATTATCTTTTGTTCTACATATTATTTATCTGTTTTTGTTTAAAAACAAATAGCGAAAACATTATATTAGCCACTTAACCCTTTCAGTCCGGGGACAGTCTTTATACACATCAGAATCAGACGTATGTAGCGAATTAAAGTTATTTATAATGGTCGTAATATCGTCGCCTTGGAGCTAAAGGATCCTATCTGACACTCGTTAGAGTGGCAGATAGGATCCCTTAGCTCCGAGGTGACGATATAGGTACCAGTATTCAATTGAAGCGGAAAGAGCTAACCAAGACATTTATGATGATTTCAAATTGAAGAGAACCTTTGGCCTCCATAGTTTATACAAAAATATTTGAGCGATGTAAGCGATAGCAGGGAATGTGGGTGAGATGTGTATGCCCATATCTCACCTGAACACAGTGACACCTAGGTAGTATAATATCATGCCCTGCAAACACCTGTTTAGGGCATGCATGCTTTGACAGTATTTTTTGTTAGCTCCCGCCGTCACCGTAGGTGAGCGAAGGGAGCTATGGATTCTACCTCCGTTTTTTTTTGGCCTCTTCTTTTGCCTATAACTTTGTGAGAAAATAAGCTAGGATAACAATTTTTGGTATGTGGGTTACTTCCAGGTGGCTAATGGACGGGTTAAAATATTTTTAATCTGAATTCAATACGCAAGGTTGCAGAGGAGAAAATGATGATGTGACGGCGTTGGGCCGTTGGGCCGTTGGGCCGTTGGGCCGTTGGGCCGTTGGGCCGTTGGGCCGTCCGTAAACAATTCGTTTCCGGAGCATATCTCTGAAAGTACTTGTCCGATTGTCTTCAAATTTTACACACAACACCCCTAGGTGGTCTAGTTGTGCCTTTTGGGGTATTTGAACTTTGACCTACTTCTGGTTCAGAACTATGACCTATTTAGATGTTTTGACGCGCACTTCGTTTCCGGAGCAGATCTCGAAAAGTACTGGGCCGATGACAGTCATATTGCACATACATGTTCTCTAAGGTCCCTAGTTGTGCCTTTTCAGGTTTTTGGACCTTGACCTTGAAGTTGACCCAGCACTTTGACCTAATTTATAACATCGGTAAATCCGACTGAAAGATTTTGCGGAATATCATGAAAACCGCTCAAGATAGCTACACCATTACTATAAAACAAATTGTGAGGTTTCAGGAGAGGATGCATCTTGAAAAATTTCAAGTCGATAAAATTAAAAATGGCCGCCTATCGGCCATTATTTACCTTGACAGGCCTGATATTGCGGAATATCATGAAAACCGCTCAAGATAGCTACACCATTAATATCAAATAAATTGTAAGGTTTCAGGAGAGGATGCATCCTGAAAAATTTGAAGTTGATAAAATTCAAAATGGCCGCCTATCAGCCATTATTCACCTCGACATGCCTGATATTGTGGAATATCATGAAAACCGCTCAAGATATCTAAACCATTACTATAAAACAAATTGTAAGGCTTCAGGAGAAGCCTTACAATTTGAAAAAAATCATTTTGTCAAAGTTCAAAATGGCCGCCAATCGGCCATTATTCACTTTCACATGGCCGTTATTTGGTAAACCGTGCTAGATGGCTAGACCATTACTATAAAACAAAATGTGTGATTTCAGGAGAGGATGCATCTTGAAAAAATTTGACTCGATAAAATTCAAAATGGCCGCTTATCGGTCATTATTCACTTTCACATGGCCGTTATTTGGTAAACCGTGCTAGATGGCTAGACCATTACTATAAAACAAAATGTGTGATTTCAGGAGAGGATGCATCTTGAAAAAATTCGACTCTATAAAATTCAAAATGGCCGCTTATCGGCCATTATTCACTTTCACATGGCCGTTATTTGGTAAACCGTGCTAGATGGCTAGACCATTACTATAAAACAAAATGTGTGATTTCAGGAGAGGATGCATCTTGAAAAAATTAG
The DNA here is from genome assembly GCA_964017125.1 of Flabesymbios commensalis. Lineage (NCBI taxonomy): Eukaryota > Metazoa > Annelida > Polychaeta > Terebellida > Flabelligeridae > Flabesymbios > Flabesymbios commensalis. The sequence continues at coordinate 47,906,457 of OZ024910.1, read as the reverse complement.
ACTCGATAAAATTCAAAATGGCCGCTTATCGGCCATTATTCACTTTCACATGGCCGTTATTTGGTCAACCGTGCTAGATGGCTAGACCATTACTGTAAAACGAAATGTGAGATCTCAGATGAGGATGCATCTTGAAAAAAATTGACTTGATCAAATTTAAAATGGCCGCCTTTTCGGCCATTATTCATTTTCACATGGCTGATATTTGGTAAACCGTGCTAGATGGCTAGACCATTACCTGATTACTATAAAACAAAGTGTGAGTTTTCGGGGGAGGATGCACCCTGAAAATTTTTAATTTACGAATTCAAAATGGCAGACAATCAGCATTATTTACCTCGATAGGCCTGATATCAGGTAAACCGTGCTAGATAGCTAGACCATTACTATAAAACAAAATGTGACGTTTAGAGAAAGGATGCCTTTAAAAAACTTTCGACTCAATCGAATTCAAAATGGCCGCCTATCGGCCACTATTTACTTTCACATTGCTGATATTTGGTAAACCGTGTTAGATAGCTGGGCGATTACTATAAAACAAAATGTGAGATTACAAGAGAGGTTGCATCTTGAAAAAAATAGACTTGATCAAATTCAAAATGGCCGCCTATCGGCCATTATTTACTTTCACATAGCCGGTTTTTAGTAACCGTACTAGATGGCTAGACCATTACTATAAAACAAAATGTGAGATTTCAGGAGAGGATGCATCTTGAAAAATTTTGACTTGATCAAATTCAAAATGGCCTCCTATCGGCCATTATTCACTTTCACATGGGCGATATTTGGTAAACCGTGCTAGATGGCTAGACCATTACTATAGAATGAAATGTGACATTTCAGCTGAGGATGCATCTTGAAAAATTCCGACTCGATCAAATTCAAAATGGCCCCCTATCGGCCATTATTTACTTTCACATGCCCAATATTTTGCAAACTGTGTTAGATGTTAGTCTATTACTATAAAACAAAATATGAGGTTTCGGGGGAGGGATGCACCCTAAGTTTTTAACTAGTTTATATCGAATTCAAAATGACCGTAAATCAGCTATTAGTTACCTCGATTGGCCTGATATCGGGTAAACCATGCCAGATAGGTAGACCATTACTTGGATACTGATTAGGATCATTAATTTTAATGGAGGTTTGCAATCTCTGACAAAAATTGTCTAGTTCTTATCTTACTCTTAGACTGAGCTTCTTAGACCTAGTTGTCTTGCGTCTTGATTTTTGACCTAGCCTAGTACTACATTAAAAACCCTACACAAAATTGCTTAAATCAAATTCTAATTCGTCGCGGGAGCTCCTGGACTTATGTAGTCTTGTTGTATATGATTTTGGGCTTTTGCTTGTTTAACCCTTACAGTGCGGGGATAGACTTTCGTCGATAGATAAGACGTCTGTATCTGACGACTAAATTCGATCCCCGTACTGTAAGAGTGAAAATATTTCTAATGGCCGTATACCCAGGGCTCCAGATAACATGCGTATATGAGTAAAATACGCATGTAAAAACAGCAAATACTCATTGATAGAAAATCTGAGGAGTAATATTACTCATAAAAACTATTAAAAAACCCATCATTGTAAAAAAACCCCAGAAAAATGAAATGATTGTTGTAATTTTTACGTGAAAAAAACTATGTGACTGTAAGAAAAAAATAATGTAAATAAAGCTTTCATGTTGTTGTATGAAAAATACTGCTCGTTTATTTTTTATCATATTTCACTCCTCATCACTCATTTCAATGAGTGAAACTACTCCTCAAACCAAAAAATTATCTGGAGCTCTGATACCCATAACATAGGTATTCAAATGAAACGGAAAGAGCTAACTAAGACATTTGTGATGATTTCAAATTGACAAAAAAACATTGGTCCCCATGATTTTTCTTAAAAAAATTCAACCCTTTCACCACTGAAGCCCGTTTTTATGTGTTGAATGCTATGGCATTCAGCACATAAAAACGGGCTTCAGTGGTGAAAGGGTTAAGGGTTAACATATATTTCACGACAAAATTGTCATGTATCATTATTATTTGTACAATTCTCACCCCCTTCAAGTCAATTCAATTGTAGTTTGTTGTTTTTTTGTGAAAAAGTAAAAATGATAATTTTACCACCACGTGCAATACTTTCTGAGCATCCATAGTTTCTTTTTATTTTTCGCGTAGCAAAAATTGCAATTCAATGTTGGATTATATGATATGATGAGGCTTATTTCATTTCTTTAGTCACAGAAAAGAAACTGAAAGCTGCTCAAGAGTTAAGTGAGAATTTTGAGGTGAGTTGTATGATAAGGCGGCCATGTTTTAAAAAAATACTCTTCAAACCCTCACGATGCATTAACCCTTTCACCACTGAAGCCCGTTTTCATGTGCTGAATGCCATAGCATTCAGCACATAAAAACGGGCTTCAGTGGTGAAAGAAAAATGACCTAATTTCCTGCACCTAGGGGTTTTGTTCATTTGCCACCCACTTTAAATCATCTTCATCTACTGCAAGTCGAGAATTGCGACAGCAATTCGTGGCTTGTAGTGGATGAAAATGACTATGGTAAATTCAGCCTTGAAAGGGTTAAATAAAATATAATAAAAATAAGACAATTCTTTTTTTGCTTTTAAGGCAGGTTCACTTAGTGACTATTTGGGGCTGAAGGCGGGTCAGTATGCTGATTTGAATCATGTGCATGGTAGAAAATTCAGGACTTGCGAAAAGTGGTCAATTGCAGGATGCTCCACCACACTGATTGTATTAAAATGATTCTTATCAATTCAGAAATGGACAATTCATCTTAGCTGCATAATATCACTGATCAACGACTCACAGAATGATCCAATCCAACTTGTACTACTTTAATGAGTTTTTTATTGCGCAGTGTGTGGTGATGTCTCCCCAGTATCCCGAGTTCTTAAAGGAGACGATGAGAGTATTCCTGAAGATTCTGCAGGAGGGAGATCCCCAGTTTATAGCTGAGCAAAACACACAGGTGACTGTGCGGTTATCATAATTTGGCATTTGTAATAATAGATTCTCATTATGACTTCAATAAATTGTCATACGATAGTCAGTTGCATTTCTCAACATTGAAACTTGTCCACATGAATTGACAATTTATGTTTTAAATTTGTTTGAAACTGAAATTGCCAACCCAATTTCCAGCTTGAAATAGTGAGCACAATTTATATTTAGATCTGCCATTATTATTTTATTATTAAATATTCCCCTATTCTCAGTGGCATTTTATTTGGTTTTGTAACAGCATAGGCACATAGGTAATTAACACTAGGCATTGAGGTGATTTCACAACAATGACAGAGACTATGAAAATTAGCCATATAATAGTGCTTGAATAAATTCACCTTTTCATTCATGTTGAGACCTATATAAGTCTTGACATGAATGCGAAGGTGAATTTGTTCAAGGACTTATATGGCTAATTTTAGTAATCTTTGTCGTGCAATCACCTCACATGATTTTAGAATCTCGATATATCGTGAATTTAATATCATGTGGATGTATGTTTTAAGAAGCCAGTGAGCATGGTAAGTGAATGTAAGTGTTATACCGGTACTGGTTTAATTTTGGCCCAGTGTCATAGACAGTGGACCAACATTAGACAAGCACTGGGCTAACAAACAATGCTTTATGCAATTATTACAAGTGATGTGAAATCCAAAACAAACTTATAATGATCAAGTAATTAGTATCCAAATGTGTAGCTGATTTAATATATTTTCAGCAACTGAGGAAACAGATATTGGAATTAATTCATAGGATACCTACCAATGACCACCTGAAGCCTTATGTTCGCCAAATACTCACACTGATGTTCAAACTTTTGGAGGTATTATTTAATTTTAGTTAAGAAAAATTTGTTTATGCCGTTCTTTTATATTTGGTGCTATCATTTCTTTATTAGTTATCAGACCTAATTTTACTGTTTTCTGGGGTCAGCAAGTTAGTTTGAAAAAAATATTTACTTAAATTTATATTAGTTATTTTGTTTTAAAAAATCAGATTAAATTCTATTATTAAAGGAAAAGTGGTGTTATGTACATCACTGTACATGACTGTAAGTGATATTGAAATATTAGATGTAGGCACTATCACATGTTATTTGAAACAAAAGATGCTTAATTTTGTTAGAAATGTTTTGCCACTTCAATCCACAACCCAGTGTTTGACATTGATAATAGATTAATTTGTAAATACGCAAGTTCCCAAGTGGATTTAAGTCCAAGTGACATTTTAAAATTTCAGATTGACAATGAAGAGAATGTGTTAGTCTGTTTGCGTGTTATAATAGAACTTCACAAGCAGTATCGTCCGCACATCAACACAGAGGTATGGAAATCATTTACTTCTTTCACATGTTGATGAATTATGATAAAAGCAGTGTTTACTAACACTTTTTTACATTAAATAATATTGCCCTGACTATGAGTTGCATTCTTTTTCTCCATGTCTGTTACAATTTGGGTGTATCAGATACTATTTCCAGCATCCAGCTACACTGCTATGCTTGTTTAAATTTCTTGAAAAAGTAAAGAGTAAATTTCTACATTTTATGTTTTTAAATTAAAATTTCCCAGCTAAAAAATATATTTCTTTTTTAATGGAGATAAAAATTGCATTTTGCCACCCAGTTTCACCATAAATCGACAATTGCGATAGTAATTCACGCTTTATAGTTAACAATGATAAATTCAGGATTCAAAGGTGGATTAAAACATTAATTTATTTTTTTCTAGGTTCAACAATTCCTACAATTTGTAAAGAAAATCTACAAAGAATTGCCAAATAATTTGTTCAAAATATTTGAACCACGCCCTCAGATAAAAGTGAAAGATATCGGTGATATAAATGTTGATGTTCTGCTGTTGGAAACATTTACAACAACCACCATCATGACTGAAAAGAAAAATGCAGAAAATCAGCCAGTTTCTGTGAGTTTCCCTGTGGAGTAATTTTTCAGATTGCTTGATGGGGGTGATTAGTAGAGTATGAGATAATTTTGCAATAATATGAAAGATATCTACTGGCAATGGATGATTTGTTCCAAGTCAATATTCAAATAATTATTTTCATTCAAGCCGTAATTATGACATTGCATACATTTTTGAAGACTTGCTTTAAAAGAAGTAAAAACCCTTTTAAATATATCCGCCTTCTAATTGCGGAAAGATGCAAAAAAATAGTATACCTTCCAAACATTTGATTTAATGAAAAAATAATATGGATAACCACTATTTATCAATTTATGTTATATTTGCATTTTTGCACTTGCGCTATGTAACTGTTACTGATTACATCAGATGATTCACATATGAAATTTATTTTTTATTGCTTTTAGTTTAGATTTGTCTAGTTTAATTTTACAAAAACCATGCATTTCTTTTTTTTTGTAGTACAATCTAATCCCAAAGGCTGTGCTCTCGCTAAAAGTTTTGGCAGAGTTACCCATCATAGTTGTGCTGATGTATCAGCTGTATAAACAGCAAGTGTACACCGAGGTGGCCGAGTTCATACCACTCATTATGAACACTATTACTCTGCAGCCTTCACAGCAACAAAGGTATAGTACTTTGCAAGGTCAAACTTAATCGATGCCAACACAACATATACAGCTTTGCTGCACACATGACAGAGCTTACTAGCCTAATAATCAAGCTTTGACTAAGCATTACTGGAGATGATTTGTGATAATATGAATTTAGATATATAGATACTGAGGGAAAAATAATAATATTTACTACCTTACCATAAACACTCAAAAGTGTTTGATTGAAATATGTTCAAACACAATGTTTTACCTCTTAGAGCACTGAGCTATTCAATTTGAATTTTCAGTCACTTGAAGTTGTGTCTCGCTACCGCGACACACAACTTCAAGTGACTGAAAATTTATGTGATTTGTGTAATGTATGTCCCAACATATGTCAGTCTTTCAAGACTGAAGGCATATTTTATTTTTAACAACTATCTATACAGGTCCTTATAAAAAAACAAAATGTCGACTGTAGTCAACATCAATGTTCTAAGGGTAACATTGTTTATAGCTTGACCTCTGGTGATGGCCCATGTTTATAGCTTGACCTCTGTTGAGGGCTCATGCTTACCTGCCAGGTGGTATTCATACAGTGTGGCAAAAATCACCTGCTGCAGCTAATGTAAAACCTACTGTTCAACCCTTATCCTGCTGGACCCGTATATATTTGGGTTTAAGCGTATTTCGAGCCGAATAATATGTCACTGAAATGGATAATATAGTTTGTGGTAGATGCTCAGTAAGTCAAATAACTCAATTTAGAAGATGTATATTTTAGAAAAATATAAATATTTTTTTGTCATTTGGAGCTGGAAATTGCGTTAGCAATTCCAGCTCCAAATGACGGAAAATGCAATTTGAAACAATTCAGCGGGACAAAGATTACTTAGGGATAAGATTTAATGTTTCTCACTATATTTTGTTTCTCATGGCTTAAAAAGTTCATCTTTTTAATCAAGTAACAACACTTTACAGTTGATTCTGATGGCTTTTCTTTTAGATGCTCACTCAATCAAATGCTGTTATCTAATCTTTTTTTGTCTCAGGTCAAAGCCCACGTTTAATAAAGAGGTGTTTGTGGATTTCATCGCTGCTCAGATCAAAACACTTTCATTTCTGGCTTATATCATTAAAATATACCAGGTTTGTATAATTTTCTGTGTCTGTTGTCACAATAGTGAAAAAAACTTGCTGATAATTCAGACTGAAAATTAAAAAATTGAGATGCTGATATGTTTTTTTTATTAAACAAGCAATCAAAAGAGCAAAGCATGATTGATTAAATTATAATCTTAATAGTTGTTTTATGCTGGGCGTTTATTTTCTCAAACCATTCTAATCTCAGGAGAATGTGAGTGCTCATGCTACACAGATGGTGAATGGCATGTTGGGACTTCTCACTCTTTGTCCACAAGAAGTGGCTCATTTAAGAAAAGAATTGTTGATAGCAGCCAGACATATTCTCGGCACAGACCTCAAGAATCGTATGTTATCAATCAATTGTTTTTATACAATACATGTACTTAGGTATTTTCCATATGTCAATAATTTTTTTATATATAAGTATCTCTCTTTCTGAGTTCCCAACAGTGCCTGAAATGCCGGCTGCCCGACCGAATGAATTATATAAAAAAAAAAACAACTTTTTTTTTCAATTTTTTTTTGCATTTTTTTTTTTTTTCAGTTCCGTTTTGTGGTGTCCTTTCATTTGCGTTTTAAAGATGGCTAACTGACAGTGACTGATTTTGTAGTTTATTGGCTTTTAGATAAATCTATTACTTAGTGGGCAACCACACATGTGCTGCAAATTTTATGCACCAGTGTAAGGGTTAAGCTGCCGCGCGCACTAAGTTAATATTTTTGAGAGAACAACCAGATGATTTTTTTTCTGTGGGGAACCCTGTCTCTTTTATTATGTAGCTGGGTATTTTTCCACAATGTAGTATTTTATATTTTAGTTTATTTGTTGCAAGTGGATTAAATATCAAACTGAGTTTTGGTCTGATTATTACAACTTTCTTTTCCAGGTTTTGTGCCTTGTGTGGAGCAACTCTTTGATGAAAATGTATTGATTGGAAGTGGATGGACAACACATGAATCACTTCGGTATTTAACTCAGTTTTATTGTGATATAATCTCAATGTTATTTAGGAGGGACTCTAATATTAAGGAGACTTGTAATTTTTGTAATTGTCCTACATCACCCTGGATGTCCTTTTGGTTTTTGATTTCGTGAGTTTTCTCTTTTCTTATTTACAAATTTGTTATTTATGAGTCAAATATTTGTTAACACTTATAGCACTAAATTATAAAATTTATATTTTAAACCACTTCAACTTGTGATTGCTAATGTCACCCTTAACTTCCAAGTGTGTTAAAATTAACTACATTTGTACAATTAACTTTTGAGTTAGATGGTCAATGTATGTTAAAACAAAATATTTAAGGGAAAATGCAGATTTTTCTTCAAAGGACATTCTGCACATTTATTTGGTATAGATTCCTTTTTATTCATCATGAAGTGAGAATTGCTGTAGTAATTCACATGAAGGATCAAATGAAAATGAAAGGAATTATCTGGTAGATGAGACGGTAAAATAAAACAAAGCATTTACTGCTCGATACTAATTTCAAATTATGAGATGAGCCATATCCTTACTTTTACTTATACAGTACTGTTTATTGAAATGTTTTTAGACCATTGGCATACAGCACTCTAGCCGATCTTGTACATCATGTACGTCAAAGTCTGACACTGGCAAACCTTGCTTTGGCTGCAAACCTTTTCTCAAAGAATGTGCATGATGAATCACTTCCAAGCAGCATACAAACTATGTCTTGCAAGCTGCTGTTAAATCTAGTGGAATGCATTCGCACCAAGAGTGATGCTGACAATGGCAATGTCAGTGCTTATTTCATTTTACATTCACATTTTTATCTTTGCAATTAATTTGTAATGTTTTCTTCGCCATTATTTTTAAACTGTCATGAAAGTTAACATAAAAAACACATCAAGTGTATAAGCATCATTATTCATTGGTCTCACAAATTTAGTTTAGTTGTTTTCTATTATAAGATAATGAATGGAGAAATAATTATGTGCAGAAATGTAAATGTAAATTCAAAATCTGGCTGTTTTTAGATCATCATGTTTCAAAAATGTGAATATGAATACAATGTTATCTTCAATAATTACTTTTATGCACAGGGAAGAGAGCTGCTAATGCGCATGCTGCAAGTGTTTGTGCTCAAGTTCCAGACAATAGCAGAAATACAGTTGCCAGTACTGATGCAAAAATGGTAGGATTGCATTAACAAATCTTCAACCTTTGTGCTGCTGAGACCATATATAGTTTTCAAGCAAGTTAAAAAACAGAAATGTCACTAAAAATTGATAACATATTTTGTGGCAGTTGGTCAGTTAATCAAAAAATTCAATTTGGAAGATTCCTAATTTATAAATAGAAATATGTTTTATCATTTGAAGCATTAAAATTCAAGCTTCAAAGTGAAAAATGCTGATTGACAATTTAGCAGGACAATAGTTAAGAAGTTAACTGAGTAAAATATATTTTGTTGGGACACTTCAATATTGATTTTTGATGTAACATTTTGCATTTTTTTTTTAGACATGTTAGTACCAAATTGTTTCATTCACAGTTGATCTGGTTGGGAATTTAGAAGATGGGTAAGATACTTATTACAATATCTGTCTTTATGGCAATATATTTGTTTGTTTGTCTGGTCTCAGCCGTCAGCAGCAGGAAACTCCAAAGCTACCTGCGAGTTCTGGAATATCATGTAGTTCAACGTCAACATTATCACAGCAGCCAGCAACCCCCGGCACTCCAACTCCTGTGTCACTAACTGTATCAGCACAGGTGAAATATAAACAAATCAACAACACATTGTCTTGTCTTGCCTTTTGTACATTTGAATATTTTTTCCCCTTTGAGACCATTCTTTGAGTGATTCCCCTATTTAATTTAGAACAATGACTGATTTGCATATCCAATATAGCTGCCACAAATCTTCCAATGTATTATCACTTTAGTTACTGCATTGGTAACTTTTTATTGAGGAATGTGGATACTTTCATATTTGCCATCATCTAGTTGTTGTTATTTCTAATATATTTACACATGCGGATAATGATTATGAATTTCTGAATACATTTTCTAGCCTTCATCTGGAACGCCTATACCGAGCACACCTTCTTCAGAAGTGAAGCCATCTCTGCCTGAAGTGAAACAAGAAGATATCAAGCCATCATTACTAACATTGCCAAATGAAAAAGAGAAAGAAGATGTTAAGGTAGACTGTAACACTGCTGTTCAAAACCAAAACGCAGTAACTACATACTGCTTACTTTTCAAGGCTTTACATGGTGCTGTACTAAATAGATTAGCATCAACTATTATGCACATTCTCATGGTTGACATTCAAAACTGTGAATGAGTTTAACAGTCAAGCATATTATAATACGAGGGAAGAAATTGTCTAATTTGAGATTATTTATTAAGGGTAACCCTTTCAGCATAATACAATAATTACATAAATGAAATCAATTAGTCAGGTATTATGCTGGTTTCCCAAGGGGTCCAGGTTCATATAATGACACACAGTTAGGTGAATAAACACTCGCACAGGCTACAACACAAAATGACAAGAACATAGGTTTAATGATGGTGATCGGGGTCAGTGGGTTCAGGAGAAGCTTAAAGTCTTTAATTTTGTCCGAGCCAAAAAATTAAATATGTTCATGTCTAAAGAAGGTCGTAAGTTTTGTCTTAAAATAATTTAGGCTTTCAGGGTTTCTGATGTGTTCAGGCAGTTCGTTCCACAAGGTGACTCCTCTGTATGTAAAAGATCGTTTTTACTTACTTAGTTACTTAGTTACGTATTTACTTAGTTTAGGTTGTCTTGTGTACAAATTTGCCAGGTTTGCCTGCCTGGTGGAGTAGCTGTGTATTCTAGATATCTGCATAAAAGTTTTATGCAGATAGCTAGGCACAAGGCCATGAGTACATTTGTATACAGCAACTAGTGTGTGATATTTAATTAAATCAATTATAGGCATCCATGATAATGAATCTAGCTCAGGTTGTACATGCGATCGTCTGTTCTCATTAAGAATAACTCTAGCACAAGTATTTTGGGGTTTTTAAAGGCGAGAAATGTTAGTCTCATCAGAACTAGTAGCCCAAATTATGTCACAGTATGTGAAGTGTGGTTTTACTAGATATAATTTTTGAAATTTTTTCCACTTGGGTGGCGCCAGTTTATGTTAATATCCTTGTAGACATCTAAATACTTAAAAACTTGAACCCGTTCTACCACGTCATCACATACCTTTATTTCGAAATTATCCGGATCTTTAGTGGATGACAGTCTCTGGGAAGTACCAAACAACATACTTTTATTTTTAGAAACATTTAGGTGTAATTTGTTTTGTGTGAACCAGACTGAGCAAATGCTTATCTATTGAATTCAGCTTAATATAACATATTTTCCAAAATATTTATGTAAACATGGGTATTAATTGCAAAAATGTTTAGTTTTTATATCACAGATACAAGTAATGTTAAACCAATTTGTTACAAATCAGTTTGTGAAAATCTTGCCATTATATCGTCCACTTAGATATGACAGAATAAATCTGCCCTTTTTCAAAGTGGCAGATGACATACATAATTTTATATTCAAGGGCGTTAATGTATCAATCAATAGAGTAATCATATCTGATTTTGCAGAGTAAGCTTGTACTGTCATCTCAGCTGCCCAGCTATACTGTAGCTGACTGTCGTAGCTTGGTGAAAACTCTTGTGTCAGGGGTGAAGACCATTACATGGGGTGCAGCTTCCTGTAAAGCAACAGGTGTAGGTTAGTATCTCACATGATAAGCGACTAAGCACCAAATATGAGTCTATTACCCATTTGAAATTGAGGATCACAGTAGCAAGACAACTTAAGGAATTTGACAGATGAAATTATTAAATTTAGGACTTTGAGGGTTGATGTTTCTAGTGCCAATATCATATCTATGGAGAATGTGCTACATGTTTGTTAAAAAAAAATTGGTGAATTTAAATAATTAACTCATGCCAGATCACAAATGTGTCCCCCAAAAAAGGAAAAGTGTGCATGTCACACATTAAAAGTGATAGTCCAAGCAGGGTTAAGTTTTGCTCTGAGAGATTTCACATTGTCTACTAACTCTACGTTGGTATAGTTTGTTTCTCAGGACTGGATTCCTTCGATAGCGACAGTAAATATGAATATGGTGTGATAGATGTGTAATTTACAATACATGTTGTGGAAATTGTATACACATTGTTTGTTTTGATTCAGATCCATCATTAGTGCAGAACAAGCAGTTTTTACCAAGGGAAACACTTGTTTATGTAGACTTGGTTCAATTTGCTCTCCAAGCACTGGACATTTATACAATTAGTGTCAATCAGGCGGGCCACACATCTATCAGACCAGCAGTGTGAGTACATGTACACTATTCTCATTGACAACTGCCTTTATTTTTAAACCTTTTTCACAATTATTTTCAAGCTGTATTTTCACCCAATGAAAATGTAAAATATTTTCTGTTATGATACAGTGTACAGAGTGTTCGGACAAAAGAAGAGAAAGAAGTCTTAGAACATTTTGCTGGAGTGGTGAGGAATTATAATATTAGTTAATAATTTCAAAGTGTATAATTTTGGAAAAAAAATATATTTTGAACAGAGAGCTTGAATTAATATATTTTTAGGACATTACCATTTATGTTGATTTTTTGGTATGAATCTGTGAGGATTGTCTTATTATCATTGCTTTTTATCCCCCTCCCGTATGGGAAGGGGGATTTTAGTCGTGCAAGGATTCTGTCAGGTGTCACGTTTCCTCGTGGGCGCAAAAACTACTGGTCATCACATTCCTAACAACATGGGGATGTGCAAGTTATTTTTCAAAGATGCTACCAAAATTCAAAATGGCCACCAGAGGTCAACTTTAAAATTTGTTTCGGGTGCATAAACTCTAAAACTAGTGGGCAGAATTTCACAAATAATTCAAGTCACCTTCTTAACCCTTGCACTTCTGCATACAATTTTCAGCATGTGTGGTTTCCCACTAAGTAATATCTAGCACGTTTTTTCTTCAAAAAAACATCTGATGAACAACTGATATTAAAAACCAATATATTACAAAATCAGTTAGTCAGCTATCTTTAAAGCGCAAATGGAAAGACGCCACAAAACAAAAGTGAAAAAAAATCTTAAAAAATATAGTCGCACACAGCCGGCTAAGCCGGTTTATTTTGGGCTACCATAGTCGCCCATAGCAGTGTATGGTCTAATAAGGCCGCCAGAGACCAACTTCATATATTTTGTGGGCGCAAAAACTTAAAAATCAGAATTTTTTTAAATTTTGCAATCACCTTGATTCCCCACTATTTGGAGATATGCAGTTTTTACTCAAATTCAAAATGGCTGCCAACTTCATATATTTTTGTGGGCGCAAAAACTTAAAATCGCAAATTATTCAAATTTTCCGGTCACATCACCCACCATATGAAAATGTGCAGGTGATTTTACTGAAATTGAAAATGGCCACCACAAGTCGACTTGTAAAATATTTGTGGCTCTAATCTAATTTATGGCGCGGGTGTGGGTTGTTATATGACTTCAGGCCTCTTGTTCTTAACTTGTTACTGTATAGTTCCCGAATATTTTCATGATAATACAAACATTTACCTTTTGTTACAGTTCACAATGATGAATCCATTGACATTTAAAGAAATATTTGCCACCACAATTGAGGTAAGTGCATACGATATTTGGGTCAGACAGATTTGTGGCTTCTTCTAGTTTTTCCATGACCTGTTATCATCACTGTATGATGTCATAAATAGCTGTAACAGTACTGTCTGCATGACTGGTCACACATTATTCAGTTTATTACCAAATAAACTTTCTAAATATTCTTCTGTAGTTGTTTGCTTTTTCCAGAATCGTTTTTTAAGTACTGTCAGTGTTATTGTGGGCAGCTTCTGTGACCAAGAAATAGTGAGCTCAGCCTCAGACCGCCTGGGTTCAAATTTTGAATCCTGTGTCTGGAGGGCAGTGTCATCTCATTCATCTCAAAATCCTCAGGAGGTTCTCCTTTCCCAGTTTAGCCTATATGTGTTCAAAGGTGGCCTAATGCCCCATTCATTTGACTTAATTTTCATCTAAAAAACTTTTGGCCTGCTAATTTTTTTCCTGTGTTTATTACAGTACATGGTGGAGAGAATACACTGTAACTATGCACTACAGGTATGTGAAAAAACACAGCGCACAGGGCATTTGCAAAGTTTCAAAGCTGATAAATATTTTCTTAAATAGCTAGATTTTATACTGTCAGTTATAGATTCCTGTTTGGCAGTGTGATGATTGTCTACACTGATCTCTGTACTATAACCTCCATATTTAAGTCGGTACTAAAAAAATAAAAGTCAGCTTAGATGAACTATTAATACTATTACCTTGTTTTTACTTATTAGATTGTTGCAAATACTTTTTTGGCTCAACGAACAACTTCTGCAACATTTGCTACCATATTAGTGGAGTATCTCCTGGCTCGCATGGAGGAAATGGGTTGTAAGTTTATCCATATGGCAAATTTTTTAAAGTTTGTTTTTGTGTCATCAACATTTTTATTACTTAAGTTATTAAAATGAAAAACATCCTTTATTTGAAAATTCTGAGGGAAACGTGCTGTTTAACCAACACTGGATGATGTATAATTTGTATTGACTTTACTTCTAATTTGGATACATTTAAAGATTAAACTGTATTTTTCTTATTTTGTTGCAGCAAACATGGAACGTTCCAATCTTTATCTCAAATTGTTCAAGATGGTCTTTGGTTCTGTGTCTTTGCTGGCAGCAGAAAATGAGCATATGCTCAAAGTTAGTGAAGTTTTTTGTTGGTGAAGATTTTTATTTTGAAGAAATCAGTTGGGCCTGAAGCACTAGTTAAATTATTTCTCACAAACCTTTAGTTCTTGTGTAACGATTTCTAGTATTGCTTTGTGTGAATTATTTTTTTTTATAACAACCATTTCTAATAATAAGTACTTTATGTCTAGTTTACTTTTTTTTATCTGCTATATATAAAACTACAAATATCATTAATTATAATTTTCATTGTTTGTCTGTTACTCATCCATTCATTCTTTTGAAATTTCAGCCCCATTTGCACACAATTGTGAATCGGTCAATGGAACTAGCTCTGACTGCCAAAGAGCCGTACAACTACTTCTTGTTACTCCGAGCCTTGTTCCGCTCTATTGGTGGAGGCAGCCATGACCTACTTTACCAGGAATTCTTACCACTCCTACCCAATCTTCTTCAAGGTTAGATTTCTAGCATCTACTCACCACAGCGAATGAAAATGAGCTGTTCTTGTACAATACAGGTGTAATGCAGATAGATTGATATTTTATTGATGACAGAATGAAAAGTGTAGGCAGACTTGTGCATCATTAATGCACAAAATTACTCAAATTTACTCAACCCCTGGAGCGCTGCTGTCGACTACAGTTATATTTTAGTGTTTTCTTCAGCACTTGTATACCTAGTAATTTTTAGTCACTTGAAGCTGTGGATTATGATATCCAGATGTGGATAAAAATTTAATTTTATATCTCAGAACTCGGGAGTTAAAATAGAACCTGCTATTAGCAGCCACTCTTATTACAAGCCAACCTTCTATAGGAGGCCACTTGCCCTTTCCCCAAAATTGCATTTTGTACACAAATGTACCTCCTATGAGCAGCTACCTGCATTTAAAGGCCACTTCTCCTGTATTGCAAGGGTGGCTGCTCATAGCAGGCTCTACTGTAATATAAAAAAATACTCACAACAGTAAAATTATTTAAATTGTACCATGAATTTATGCCTCTAGGATTAATGAGCCCGGTCATTAAGCAGCCCTTGCCGAGGCGGGCTGCTGACTGTATTCCACACGTTCCGCCGCCTCCGCCGCTGCCGCCGCCGTAGTTATTGGTTTTCAAGATAGCTATTAATCTATCAACTTCTGCTTCCTCATACTTCACATAGCCATCACATACCACTGGGGAATTGTTTTGGTGACATTTTGATCTCTATATCATCAACCCTTTAATTACTATGACCACTAGCGAAGAAATGCTCGTTAGCGCGTTTCAGGAAAAAATTGCCATCAGATCTTCTTTTAATTTGTCAAATATGTTCAGCTATGTCAGCCAATAACCTGATTAACTTATGGGATCAAACGATTTCAAAATGGCCGTTAAGCGGCCATTTTGAATTTTGTAATATTTACTTAACTCAAGAAATGCAAAATGACTGGACCATGAATATAAAACAAAATGTAATGTCTCACACAAGGATAACCCATGACAAATTTCACTCTAAAAAATCCAAAATGGCTGCTAGTTGGCCATTTTTTTTAATTTTTTTTTTTCACTATCTCGGAAATCTTGCATGATAGCTGATCTATGAATTTCTGCTTCCTCATACTTAACATGGCCATCATATACTACAATTTTACAATAGTGGTCTAGCGATAACGGAGGGCTGCTTTCGTGTTCGTTTCCGAACAACTCTTTCTAGTTACCCAGTCAAACAAGGATATTACTCCAGTGTTTGTTTAATGTTGGTCCAGAATCGCAGACCTGGGTCATGTCTCATGTTTGCTTGGTATAGCAATATCGGCTGTCACCCTGTCGTTTGTCACATTGGGTCTAGTAACCAAGTGCAGATTTATAATTTAATTTATAATTCAATCAGATCGACTGTGTCTATTAGAAAAAAGAATTTTTTTTAACAAAATGTTTCAGGACTGAATAGCTTACAGAGTGGGCTTCACAAGCAGCACATGAAGGATCTGTTTGTGGAGTTGTGTCTGACTGTACCAGTACGCCTCAGCTCTCTGCTGCCATATCTACCAATGCTGATGGATCCACTTGTATCTGCCCTGAACGGATCACAGACACTGGTCAGTCAGGGTCTACGCACGCTGGAGCTTTGTGTTGACAACTTACAGCCTGATTTCCTGTATGAACACATACAGCCAGTCCGCGCTGAGCTCATGCAGGTGAAAACACAATTACTCAACTTTTAATGTAATTATCTTATTTGATCACACTGGACATACAGCCGGACACACGGGACGTAAGGCTACAGAATTAACCCACTGATGTTGACTACAGTAGACATTCTGTGTTTTTATTGGCACCTGTATAGCCAGTTGTTAAAAATAAAAAAGTGCTTTCAATTTTGAAACACTGATATATATTGGGACTTAAATTTCACAAATATCACAAATTTTCAGTCACTTGAAGTTGTGGATCGCGGCAGCGAGACACAACTACAAGTGACTGAAAATTTAAATTGAATAGGTCAGTGTTCTACGGGGTAATACCAAGAGTGTTGAAATCACAAACTATTTTATCTGCTATAAGCCATTCTATTTTCAAGTCTGCATCCCAAGCTACTCATGGACTACATATTATTGTATTATTTGCAGGCTCTGTGGAGATGTCTTAGAAACCCACCTGACAATATTGCTCAAGTTGCCTTCCGAGTTCTTGGCAAATTTGGTGGCAGCAACAGAAAGATGCTACGGGAGCCTCAAAAGGTAGGCTGCTGGATAAGATGATTTATTATAATATTTTATTCTCATGTTTTCTTGCTTCTAGTCACACAAATTTAATGACCATATGGAAATGCATTTCATTAATAAAAACAGCCTAATGCCAGTTTGAATAGTACTTTTTTGATGTGAACAGTGAGTTTTGGCAAACAGCTGGATGACTTAAATATTACATGTCAAAGAGATTCAGACTTTCCCCTTCTTGAAACAGTATTCAGGGGTGGGAAATTCCCGTCTACAGACGGATTTCAGTCTCTTGAAAAAATTGAGTAGGCAATTCTAGTAGGCAATATTCTTTTCAGTCTTGGAATAATTTCCACTCTCACCCCTGAGTATTGAAACAATAAAAAGTGCTGATATTATTATTCAGATTATTTGAGATAGTAGTAAATTGAGCTATTATTTAGATTATTTGTTTTTCAAATTTTTTTGTAAAGTGTACATAGATGTATTTTAAAAAAAATTGTACATTTATTTTTTCAAAAAAGTTTTTTAAGTGTACAAGAGGTTTTTTCCAATAAATTATACATGTGTTTGCATGATAAAGTTTTTAATGAGATAAATTTTTAATTTGATTCTTCATTTACCAGCTTAATTTTAACGAGAAGGAATCTATTGGTCCATGTATCACTGTCCATTTCCAAGACTGCAAGACACCTGTGTCAATCCCAGCAGAGCGTCCAGTAGAGATCGCCTTACAACTGCTCAAGTCCAGCACCACGGAGGTGTATTACCGGAAGCAGGCGTGGGAAGTGCTCAAATGTTTTCTGGTCTCCACAATGAACCTGGACGACGATAAAATATCTTTAACCAACCTGTTTACCCACACCAGGTCAGTGATTCTGTTAACACTTTAAGTGCTAATCACGCCGTTTTTATCCTTTCAACCCCTAGAGCACTGATGTTGATTTTCTGTTTTTATTAGCACCAGCATAATCCTGCATAACGAGCTGTTTACAGTAAAATATGCCTTAAATTTTTAGACAGTGATTTATATTGGGACCTAAGTTTTCTAAATCACATAATTTTCAGTCACTTGAAGCTGTGGATCGCGTTAGCGAGACATAGCTTCAAGTAACTGAAAATTTAAATTAAATAGCTCAGTGCTCTAGGGGTTAATCTGTCTTTACAACAAGAAAATTTGAAGGCAAAATTATCGTTGACTTTGTTAGATTGCAGGGGTGGGAAGTTCCCGTCTACAGACATATCTCCGTCTTTTGCAAAAATTCAGATCTGGCAATTCTAGTAGGCAATATTCTCTTCAATCTCGGAATCAGTCTCGGAATAATTTTCCACTCCCACCCCTGAGATTGTGTTTTGTTTGAAATTGTACATATGTAAGTATTTTTCACCCACTTGTCGTTGTGGGTCGCGATAGCGAGACACAACCTCAA
Source organism: Flabesymbios commensalis (assembly GCA_964017125.1). Lineage (NCBI taxonomy): Eukaryota > Metazoa > Annelida > Polychaeta > Terebellida > Flabelligeridae > Flabesymbios > Flabesymbios commensalis. The sequence goes on along the minus strand of OZ024910.1, from coordinate 47,887,839 downwards.
GTGCGTGAAAATTTAAATTCTATTATTTGACGCTGGGTTAACACTACTGTTTGGAGATTGAAGGCAGAGATCGAAGGCACATCTGCAAATTTTAAAATTAGTACATGTATAGCATTAAAGCAACACTCAACATATTTAAAATGTTGATTAAACACCTTTTAAAATTAGAAATATTTATATTTGATTTTAAATTTAAAAGTAGACCTACAGATACACTTTAATACCACACTGTTCACACATATATTTTTCTGTTAAATGCTTATTTCTAAAAGTTGAATAAGTATTGTACACAGTTTCTACACTCTTGGTGATTCAGGTACATTATAATAAACTATATTTGTTTTTATAGACTGTAATAAAGATGATCGCAATAGCCCCTCAAATAGAATAACCTTATAATATTCATTTTTGTTTAAAATATACCATAGTCATACTACCACAGAAAAATAAGATTATTATGAGTTACTGATGGTATCTGTTTGTTAAAAGTAAATACAATAAGTGTCTTTATTTATTCCATTGACCAGCTTCACAGAAAAAGACAATGCCACTGTTACCAACTCCCTGTACAAAACATTAGACACCCATGCCAGAAAAGTACAAGAACAAGCATTGGCGGGAATGTTTGGTGAGTTCACCTCTGCAAAAGCAAAAGGCAGTACAAACAAAAAAGACATTATCTACTTAATTATCATGTAAACAGATACTGCCTTTGTATGGCCGTACATACCTCTCTTGATGGAACATAAAGTCATAAGCTGGTATATTTTCACCATAAAACCTACTAAAATTGATTCTAAAAATCCTTTTATCTGTTTTGTTAAATTGTCTTTTGGCATTATTCTGTACAATTTAGGTGATACATCAAAAAATATATATTTAAATTCATAAATCTTGTTTTGTTTTTATCCAACAGTGGCTGCGGCAATAAAAGATTTGCGAACCCAAGTTCTACCTTTCATGGCATCTATGGTTCGGCATTATACCCTGGTGGCAATAGCACAACAGTGTGGTTAGTTGTTTGCTAATGTTTACATTCAGGTCTTTCAATTCATTTTGAAGCAGATTTCTCTTCACATACTGTACTACCTTTCTTATCATCACACATTGCTACAAAAATTCTATACTACATTTCTGTAATAATACCGTAAAATTTCTAATTGTAGCCGCATCTCCAATAGAAGCCAACCCCCAAACTTTCAAAATTAAAAAAAAGAACTTGATGAAAGTTTCCTAATTGGAAAACCTTTAATTGAAAATTAAAAAAAAATTGATGAAAGTTTCCTAATTGGAAAACCTTCAATTGAAGCCGCATGGCAACTTTTGTGATTTGTCGAACTTTTTTTAGCCGAAAACCTATTTAGGATTACCAGTTTTTTGAAAGGACAACAACCAGGTTTTGATCAAGACATGCCGCTAGCTACGCTAGACCAGACATAGGCCTACAAAAACAGTGCGACAAAGTAGATTTTTTCCCAGGCAGTTGATCACCATTAAGGAAGTGTGGTGGGTTTGGCAGCGCTTGCCAACTGAACAGCTGGTTCAATGGTGACGACAATTGGACAGCTTCAGCCAACACTGCGTCAATGTCTTGTGCCAGCTGTACGGCATAACATATATGACTTGAAGGTTCACACATTCAAGACTGGAGAGGGGTGTGCTTGCCGACTGACAGGGCTGTTTATAACATGATCATGACGCCGTTCACAAGGATGTCTTTCTACCAGCCCAACACACAACTAAATTACTGCAGACATTCCCATGTGTTACAGACATTATTATTATTTATATAATTAATCATGGCTTATCCTTTTATTACATCCTCTGAACAATTTATTACTATCGTATCATAAAAAATGTTTAATTAGTGCTATGCAAAATAAACAATTTTATAAAATTTAGGACTAATGTGATCATTAAATTTATTCATGGTAAATATCTTCATTTGACCATTGGACATGAAGGGTCGGGTTCTACCTGCAGGTCAGCTCAGAGTGCTAGATGCGCGGTGATTTAAGTTTTCACACAAAACCTCCAATAGAAGCCACAAGTGGACTTTTGGTATTGGGCACTGGAGAATGAGAATTTTCATTCTAATTAAAGCCCCTGCTACAATTAGAAATTTTATGGTAGTTTTTATATCCTAAAAATATGATTTACCACAGGCTAAGCTTATAGGATAGTGGTTTAGATCCTGCTACATCTTACGTAACTCCCCTCTATGTTTCTGTTTTTACTCCTAGCTGTGTATTTTGAAACACCACATTGTAAGCTATTTTTTTAAGTGTTTCAATTTATTTATGCAAAAACAAAAAGGTTTTAATGTGCCAAAAGTAGCCTACTGTTTAGTGCTCAACTATGAAAGTTCAAGATGAATTTTTGTCCCCAAAACAAAATTGATTTGTCATCCCACTTCAAATTGATATAAGGTTGGTATCTAAAGTACAGAGAATGAATATATACTATTCACCCTTTGAGTCCTCACGATGCATTAAAGCATCATTTTAAATCCCTGAAAACAGACTTAATTTTCCTACAACTAGGGGTTTTAGAATGAAAATTTCCATGAAACTAGTTTACCAATACATGGCAATTTTCTTCAATTTCCCACCCACTTCAAATCATCTTCATCCACTACAAGCCGAGAATTGCGACAGCAATTCGCGGCTTGTAGTGGATGAAGATGACAATGGTAAATTCAGGCCTGAAAGGGTTAAAGCAGGTCAGTCATTTCCCACATTAGAACATTGACCATGCTGTGCATGAAGTTGGCTTACAACCTGTGCTAACCGAATTGTGAAGATCTATCTACTCTAGGGGAGTTTTCCATATCCAACTTAATTAAATTATACTAAACTTTGATAGAACAAAGTACATGTAATGCAATTGTGTGATGTCTTCTTTTTCTAATTGAATTTTTTCTGCAATTTAAATTTTTATTTGTAACTTTTACCTTGAAATGGAATACAAATACTTGTGAACTATGTAGTATTTAGTGAGTCAAGTGACTATGACTAATGGCTATTGTGTTAACCTTTTCAAGCCTGAATTTACTATTGTCATCTTCATCCACTACAAGCCCGACTTCATCCACTACAAGCCCGACTTGTAGTGGATGAAGATGAATTGAAGTGGGTGACATATGAAAAAAATACATAGTTATTTTGCTATATTGTTTTGTTTTAAAATCCCTTGGTTTTAGCAAATTAGGTCATTCTTTAGAGATGCAAAAATTGATGCGTTAAAGCATCATGAGGGTTTAAAGGGTTTAAAAGTAAGTGTTTATTTGATGCAGGACCTCTCCCTGTGACCAGTGACAAACAGAGCCGTCTACAGGGAATGGATCCCCAGGTGCTGATTGACGCCCTAGCCGTTATTGTGGGGCATGAAGAGAAGGAACTCTGCAAGCCTGGCAAAGTTGCTCTGGCCCTCATACTTGATACCGCTAAAGCTGTTCTGGGATCCAAGGAGAGGGTAAGTATTGAATTATTAGGTCTTCATCTTCAAATCCTTGGAACTAATTATTTTTCACAAACATTTTCGACCGAAATTAATTAATCAAATATAAGAACACCCTTAAACTTCACAATTATCATTACATCAGAAAAGTGGACAATTTTACAAGATCTTAATAACAGAAATTGACTATTGGAGTGTGACTCGTTGATCAAATTAAGGCTAAGCTGAAATATTCTGTCACTAAGTTTTTATATAGCTACAACGATCTATAAAGACAAGTGACCAAAAAATGATTTTTTTAAATTTAGGTCACTAGATATATCATGTCACTGATTTAAAGAACAGTTTCTTTGTGAAAATTGGTCACAGTGATAATTGAAGTGCCATAGGCTCACTATCACAGATGATGTCAACATCGAGGGGTTAAGAAACTAACCATTTGTTCAGGGATTTTATGTTCGGAATGTCCTAGAAAAGCATAATTGTTGAAAACAGTACCTCTTTCATGGCCTTCATGTGTTATAAGCTATGATGAGGAAAGAAACATTGATGATTATTTCCACTTATTTTAAAATGTATGTCGACATTGCAATGGGATTGTGTTGCAGGCTTGCAAGTTGCCTATTTTTGAATACTTGGTGGAAAAAATGTGTTCATTGTGTTATGAAAGAGCATGGTATGCCAAATATGGAGGGTAAGTTGACTTATAAAACAATTTAACATTTAAGGCATAGTACACAGTAGATCGGTTAAAGAGAAAACTTGTGTAAAGATTAAATTTTAAGATACATATATATGTTAAGATACATTTGCCAAGTGATCCTAGCTCTGTAATACTGTGATAAATATGCTAAGTTACTGTGTTTTAGATGTATGACCATCAAGTTTATGTTTGACCGAATGTCTTTACAATGGATATTGGAGCACCAATTCCTGTTCCTGAAAGCTCTACTTTTTGTTATGATGGACTTAACAGGAGAGGTAGCTTATATTTTCTAATATATATCATATATATTTCATCTTTCTTTTACACTTAGAATTTATTAACTGAGGTTTTTTTTTTGCAGGTGTCAAGTGGAGCGCTGGATATGGCTCAGTCTAACTTGGAGTTTATGCTACAGCTTTGTGCAAAGCCATTGCCAGCAGATATTGCCTCTGACGAGTTGGCCGCCCTGCAGAAAAAATCTCTCTATGATGTCACACATGAGTTGGTGCGACAAGTCACCTCACCCAACACACTTGTCAGAGACCAGGTACCAATCAGCGCTGCTTTAAACCTTTAACCGGCGGTCCCAATTATATTATTTTATTTTTTTCAAATCAAATTAGCACATTAAAAATCAGCTTTTGAACATGTTAAAGGTAAAACGTGACCAATCAGTAAGATTTTAAAATCGTTGCCCTCATTTTGTCATTCTCTGAATAATTATCACCCACTTGAAGTTGTGGATCACGTCAGCGAGACACAACTTCAAGTGGGTAAAAATTCCAATTAAATAATTTTTTGTGGTTAAACGGTTAGCTCTTTGAGCCCCACGAGCTGCTCACAGCAGCTTTTCTATGATGTCACAAATGGACTGACAGCAGCTTGATGCATAAAAAAAAAATTGCCAAATGCTTTCAAACTTTTTTCACAACCTAAATATTCACATTCATGATATCAAATGTGGAGGGGCAGACTTGAAACAGTAAGTTAACGGGGATCAAGCATTTCACCACCAAGTACAACTATAATGGTTTTGAACAAAAAGATTTGCAAATATTTTGTCACAAGTAGAACAAAAATGTATCATTTTCACCCACTTGAAGTTGTGGGTTGTGCTAGCGAGACAGTGGGTGGACATTTATATTAAATAACAGCAAAAGGGTTAACCCTTTCAAGCCTGAATTTACCATTGTCATCTTCATCCACAACAAGCCGCGAATTGCTGTCGCAATCATTGACTTGTAGTGGATGAAGATGACTTGAAGTGGGTGAAAAATTAATGAAAATTGCCATGTTTTGGTAAATCAGTTTCATGGACATTTTCATTCTAAAACCCCTAGTTGTAGGAGGATTAAGTATGATTTGAGGGATTTAAAATAATGCTTTATTGCATCGTGAGGGCTTAAAGGGTTAATACCAGCCCTCACTAATCAATTTTTTCATGTAATCCCTTTGCCCCTTTGCCTGTATTTACTCATTCAACATAGATATTCCGCTACAGCAGACTGAAAATCATTAGCACTTTTTTATCGGGAATTTAAAACTTTATACTTCTTTAAGTGAGACTGTGTGTATATGCACATTATATCTGAACCATTTGTGTGCTTCAGTCGATGCATGCCTTGAAGGTGCTGGCTATAACGATGGACAAGACTATCACGATGATCATGGAGCCACACAAGGAGGTCCTGCAGGATATGATTCCTCCCAAAAAACATTTGTTGCGATTTCAACCTGCTAATGCTCAAATTGGCATAATGGTGAGTTTCTATCTGAATGTGTAATTTTGGCACTTGTGTCAATTAGCTTACGACTACTTTCCAAGATGCTCACTCCTTTTTTTAACCCTTAGATCACTGAGCAAAGAAATTTAAATTTTCAGCCACCTGAAGTTGTGTCTCGCTACCGCGATCCACAACTTCAAGTGACCGAAAATTTGTGTTATTTATGAAATTTAAGTCCCAACATATATCAGTGTTTCAAGATTGAAAGAACATTTTATTTTTAACAACTGGTTATCAGGGGTTATACAGGTATTTAGAAATACAGAATGTCTACTGCAGTCGACATCAGGGTTCTAAGGGTTAAGAGTAATCTACAGCCTCGAAACATATATTTTAGCTTAGTTTTAGTACATCTAGCAATTGGGAGTGTCAAGCGGGGTCTGAATCACTTGCAAATGCATTTAAATTTAATTTTAAATGCAATTGTTTTTAAGCTTCAAACAAGGTTGACAGATGTGAGAGCCTCAGAGGTTTCATATATAAAATAGATTAGCATATCTTTTGACAGTAATTTTGATAATAATTTTTTACCAAGTTGAAGTTATAGTCAACTTGTTTTATGCGGATACATATATTTCTTGATATAACATTGAAATAAAGTTTGACAGATATCAGACATGTATAGATCATTGACATAATAATTCAATATAGTATGTACATATACTAGCTAAATGTTTTGTCCTAATTCCAGGAAGGAAACACATTTTGCACTACACTTGAGCCTCGACTGTTCACTATTGATTTAAATACTGTTCAACACAAAGTGTTTTTCACTGAGGTAAGCTTGCTTGTTATATACTTGTTTGGTTTGATTTGTTATTTATTACTTGATTGTCATACTTCACTATTCTGTGTAATGAATGTATTTGTTTCCCTTTACATGTTTTTTTTATTTATGCGATAAAGTTATTACATGTACTTACAAATCATCTTTGTACTTTCTATCAGTAAAATAAGTTGGACCAAACCAATTTTGTGTTGTGCATCTGACAAATAAGAGATAGCAGGTAACTGCACAGTATATAAGAAGAGGGTTGTATTTTAAAGTATCCCCGTAATATTCTGTATGTATGTTATTTGTTGAAAACAATTGTAACATTTTCCTAGAAACTAGGCTAGAGACAACATTAATAAAACAATTTAAATGTATTTGTGTGTGCCAACTTTCTAATTTGCTTGCAATCAGTTTAATAAAACCTGGACAATTTTATTGTTGCCAATAATTATAGAAAACCAACCTAAATTGTCTTCGGATCGGTTTCATAAGGAAACCCGGTACCTATTCCAATTGTGTGACTTTTTTTAATTATTGTTATTTTGTGCTCCCCAGCTGCATGGTTTATGTGAGGCAGAAGACACTAATTTACAGAAGCTACCATGTTATAAATCTGTAACGAATCTTGTCCCACTACGTAAAAGTGCTATGAGTAAGTCTATGTTTACTATTCAACCTTTCTGCTGCTGATTTGTTTGTTTCTAGTTTCATTTATTCACAATATCCAGCAGCAAATGAAAAAACCTTTTATATGAAAAATAATTATCTGTGAAAACTAATTATTTGATTCATTGAGAATCTATCACTAACTGTTTTATAAATTTTTGTGGTATTTTATTTTGTCTGATACTTGTTGAAACCATGTATACATGGTCCCAGCAGTTTTGTCAATCTCAGTTGGTATAATAATTCCACCCCTGGGATGCATGTAGGTGTTCATCTCATAGCCCCCGCTGCTGTTCGTAGGGTTTTGTAAATCACTAGTCTGATATGAATCACTCATGATATGTATGTAGGCTCTTGCCTGTCTGGCCATGAAATAAACAGGTTTCGATGGTGTTTCTGTGATTTTCAACCTATTTTAAAAACTGATGCATATTCCGAATCACTTGTGATTGTGATTCTCAGTTTAATATTATCTCGGAATGGAGGGACGAATTTGTTTCCACTATATAGCAAAAACTCATTACTAGTCGTTAACTGACAGTTAACTATTCACTTCATCTTATATTACAAAAATGTTACTTAGGAAACAGGAAACTCCATGTGGTCAAATGCTGCATTAACCCAATGATATTTTCCATTCTAAAAATTACTGTATGTTTCTATTAACCCTTGTCCTGCTGAATTGTTTGACAATATTTGTCATTTATTTGAAGCTGGAATTGCTAACACAATTTCCAGCTTCAAATGACGGAAATTATATCTTTATATAAAAAATAAGGCATAACCCAAATTTAATTATATGATTAACTAAACATCTATCACAAACTATTTTATCAATTTCAGTGGTATTATATTTGGTTTGAAACTAGCATCAACCTGTGTATATACGGTCACAGCATGAGAAGGGTTAAATATGTTTATTGGTTGTGTTTAGGAGCCTTGTCTGCCTCTCATTATATATCAGAGGTACGGGAGAAAATATTTATAGTGTTGTACAAAGCTCTGAATTCAACAAATTCTGAGCTTCAAGAAGCTGCTCATGATTGTATGAAAAAGGTGAGTAGTCAATAATTGCATTGTCCATTCATTCAGTGTTTTTTTTTTAATATTGAAATAAGTAATGTCCTGCTCTTAACTTATAACAAGTTGTTATAATATATGACAAATTAGCATTTAACCCTTTGACCCTTTGAGCCTCACAAGCCACCTTTATATGGAGTCATGAAAGAACTGAGAGTCACAAAATCTCCACCGAAACCGTAAAGTATTCTGTCCAATCAGTCAGATTTATAAAAAAGTATTCTGGACTGAAAGAGTTAATCAATGTTTTAATGATAATAGTTTATCACAAAATGGCACAATTTTAACAACATTTCAGCTGTAAACTTACCACTTTTTCTTAATATTTGTAATTGTTTCAGTTTATCTCTGGGTTCACTATTGATATGGAGATGGTACACCAGCAGATGAGACCTCTACTTCTCATGCTGGGAGACTACCGCAGCCTCAATCTGAGCCGCATCAAAGTGTTATCAAGTCTGCCTCAACTCTTCCCAAACACATTTAATGAAAAACTCTGTGACCAGATGCTGGTTGGTTGAACTATTTTGCTGCATATTTTACTGATTATTTCTTACAAGATATTTTAATGTGTATAGTTAAAACTTCTATGTGCAGCTACAGTAGTGACACTTTAAATGTTGCCTCTAGATACAGGAGCAGAATATAGTATGTTTGTTGATATACCAAATGTCACTTCGAGGAATATGCATGTAGCTGTACATAGTGATGGTTAGCTAAAATTTGTTCTACTGAAGTAGAAAATAAAGCACCAGAAAATGAAGTGTACAGAAGATGTAGTAATTTTCTGAGAAAAAAAATTGATAATCAAGTTTTATCTGCATCTTTGAATGTATTTTCTTCTGTATCATTTACTACACATATGAATTTTGTTTTCTGATACATTATTTTTTTTATCTTTATCCAGACTCATTTGAAGAAATGGCTGGAGGTTGCCAGCTTGGCACAAAAAGGTCAAGTCAGAATAACAGGACAAGTCATCTCAAATGTGAGTCTGAACACTGCAGTCCTGCAGCATTTTTGTTTGACAGGGCAATCATACTAAAACTCCACTCAAGTCAATGGCAAATCTTGAGATTGTAGCATCTTAAGGCTTCAATGAAATTAGTCACTGAAAATGACTTAATTTCCCTACAACTAAGGGTCTTAGAACGAAATTTTCCATGAAACTGGTTTACCAATACATGGCAATTTTCTTTAATTAGCCACCCACACCAAATCCTCTTCATCCACTTCAAGCGGAGAATTGCGACAGGAGTTTGCGGCTTGTAGTGGATGAAGATGACAATGGTAAAGTCAGGCTTGAAAGGGTTAGGAGGTAATATTTCAATCATAATTACAGTTTTTCTTCAATAAAAAATATAATATTCACTGTCACATAATGTTGTTTTTATGCCTCCGCACGCCTGCAGCCGGAGGCATTATGTAGGTGGGTTGTCCGTCCGTCCGTCTGTCCGTCTGGAGTCACGGAGGCATAGTCAAATACACCTTTCTAGTTATTGCTATATAACAGTTTGTTGGATAAATTTCTGGGAAATCTATTCATATCCACCTGTGTGTCCCCTGTGTATATAAGGAGTATTTGATTGCTTTACCAGGAATTGAAAGTGTGCGCAGCCATTATAGACATGTTTCATGTGATACCCGCAGCTTCTCATAAAATGCTGGAACCTCTGACAAGCTTAACCCTCAAAGGAGAGAAAGACCTGCTGATAGAGGTAAGACAATTAGTCACCTTGGTAGTAAAGGGTGGTATCTGCCACTTTGTGAAGGGGCAAATAAAACAAGGTGTATTTATATACTTAAATATACAAATAATTTAACAAATACTTATCAAATTCCATATATCATTCTTCTAATGTGGTCATCGTCAAATTTGACATGAAATGTTATTTTATTAATTAATTATAATGTTTTTGTATTTTTTTATTCAGGCTGGGAGTCCTTTCCGTCAACCTTTGATGAAGTTCCTGTTGAGATTTCCACAGCAAGCAGTAGAGCTATTCCTTGGGAATACTCGAGTTGTTGATCAGCAGTGGACTCGCTTCTTTGTGGTACAGATAATAATCGATTATTGCTTGCCGTTTTGGATTGAAAATACATATTATCAAATACTTAAATTTATTACATGTTACAAGGAAATTTTCCAATGGTATAGACATGCACTTATCTTATATTGTCTAATGAAGGTCCATGGTATGCCAAGGTTAGTGTTTGAGATAAGCATGCATTGTGACACCTGCATTTACAGCCTAGACTAATTCTAGTTGATGAAAATGCAAGAGCATAATGAATATTGAGCTTCTTAGAAATTTAACCTGTGAGACATTAAACTGTTGACTATTCTGTTCAGCTAACCCTGACAACACTGAGCTATTTTTGTATGAACCATGGAGACCAACAAATTTATGAGTCTATGGCGATTTTAAATGTTTTAATTATTTCCATGTGGGGACTGTCTTTAGACGTCAGAATCTTTTTAGACGTTAGATTCTGACAGTCTTTAGACATAAGATTCTGACATCTAATGACGGTCCCCACACTGAAAGGGTTAAGAACCAAAATGTACAATTTATGCATGTAATTTATTTTAGTGGCTGCTGGGACAGAAGGATGGTAAAGAGTTCATAATTTATGCATGTATTATATTTTAGTGGCTGCTGGGACAGAAGGATGGTAAAGAGTTCAGAGATATTCTACAAGCTAATCCTATGCGTTTCACAAGCCTTGCATCAGGACAAATACCGGTATGTAAATTAGGCATAACAATACTATGATTTGTAATTTCATGTATAACCCTTGAAGCGCTGAATTAATTTGTAAAAAACATCGCTACCAATTTTTTTTTTTTTCAATTTGAAATCGTCATAAATGTCTTACTCAGCTCTTTCTGTTTCATTTGAATACCTATGTTATGGGTCTACGACCATTATAACTATTTTTACTCTTACAGAGCGGGGATCGACTTTAGTCGTCAGAATCTGACGTCTACAGGTGTGAAACGATTCCGACGTTTCGACATACCTTCAGCAGATCTGTTGAAGGCAGGTCGAAACATCGCAATCGCCGGATTTAAAAAAAAATAATTAAGTGTGCAAGCATTTCTTTACAGTTTGGGCAGGACACAGGTGTGGTAACACAGCGTTATGAGCTTGAATTACAGCTGGTGAGCGTGCTGTCACAGATGAACAACGACTGGTTGCCACAGCAACCACAACTGGTTACAAGTCTTCTCAAAATCTGGGTATCAGAAAATTTTCAGGAGAGACATCGTAAAATTGTAAGTTCTTTACCACTTAGCTCATGAAAATGATCCCAACCACGACCCACTAAGTGGGTGAAAATTACACGTATTTTGGTAATTCATTTAAAACAACACTTTCAGTCCATACATGTTACTGTGATGGGATATTTGTTTTATTATACTTTTTATGATGTCATAAAACACAAGTTATCTTGGGCTCCTTCTTCACTGGAAAGAGTGATGGTCACAATAACTTATTCCAGTGAAGACGGAGCCCAAGATAACTTTTATCATAAAAATATTGTGAGGAAAAAGTAGCAAATATTGATGTTGAAACACTTACTTAATTCACAATAACTATGATTTAACCTACTAATAAAATAGATTTAAAACAATTTTAGTCATGTTTTACGGTTTAAAGAAGATTTATGTACTTAGACCACATATATGCACTACATGACATATTAAAAAAACATATGGCAGGATTTATATCAATTTTATGATAAATGATTGAAAGAAGTTCAGACAATTGTGATATGAAGACGAATGAAATGAGACCAAGTCTGTAATTATTCAAACTGCAGTTTATTTATTATATTACAATTGGCTTTTTGGGAGGTCTCCAGCGTCATGAGGGGGTGTAATTCTCTGGGTCATGATGAAGCATTAGTGCTGTGTCTCATGAGTGAGGCTACCCTGCAGCAGACCATGAGGCTGCTTGAGAACACGATTGGGGGCCAAGATTGCAATCGATCACCCACTTATGTTGCTGGAGAAGCTCCCTATATAACTTGAATATGTTATTATAACATAAGAAGAGAGGAGAGAGGAGGTGGGTAGAAAAAGGTATAGCACCACAACTAGCTCCAGGCTGTCAAACAAAGAACTGATTTGGGAATCCAGATTGAGACTACAGGAGCTCTCTGATTGGTCATATATGAGAGTACTCTTATGCAGCCAATCATAAAACAGCTGTTCTATGATTGGGCAGAAAACTTAGTATGTGATTGGATAATTTTGGGTCCGTGTTTTGCACAGGAAAAACAGCCAAGAGTACTGTGGAAATTTTTAGTCCACAGCTTATAGTATGAAAGGATAAAACCAACAGCCAAGCCTACAGCCTAATCATATACATTCGGTGAACTGGAGAAATCCTGTTGCATTTTGTCTGCACTGACTGCAATGACAAGCTGAAGGGAGGACACAATAAATAAAACTACAAACAAAACATAAACCCACCTAGAAGAATCGCAATCCAAATAGGTGACATTATAAGATAACCTGATTTTCTTCATCACTTTCAAGCTCTTGACAATCCTTTTTTTTAAATTGTGCTTTACATTTTTTCAAGTCATATTTCATTGTAAACACTCATGTGTTTATCTGCCGCCGCTTAAGCGCTAGTAAATAAAAATGATTACGATTGCGTATAAAAAACTTTTAATTTTGCGAAGTTTTCTGCATTATTGCACACCTTCCATGTTCAGACTCCTGACGTTGACTCGCATCCTTGATAGAACATCCTTTTATTGGCATGATAGCTGGAGTATTAACATAAAATAAAATGTATGGTGCTACTCAAATACATTATAACACATGACAAATTTTCTAGATGTACATCAGTAGTAACAGACAGCCGCTTTCATATCCTATGCTCTACATTCTGAACAACCTTATGACCTTGTCTTGACTTTGAATTGCTTCGTTCTTTTCTTAGGATGGTGTGGACTACATACACTGGCAAGAACCACGTTTGATGATTGAATGTTTTCTCAACTATTTCAAGTAAGTTATTATATTAATTGAAAGTGAATAGTGATATTTAAGGGATATTTTATGTAAGCTTCACAGGGTTTTTTAAAACCTCAATGTTTGTTTTATTGTACTATTTGATTTATTTAGGAGTCACTCGAGGGAAATAGAGCTTTTGTTCCACATGCTGAGGTGCTTCACTTCCAGGTTTATTCCACAGTTTCGTTTCTTCAGAGATTTCCTTGAAGACGTAGTTGCACAGGTGATACATTTTACTTTACATTCTCTGCAACTCCATTCTTGGCATTACTCATCATTAACCCTTTAACCGCCGGTGCTGCATATATTCGGGTTTTCATTTTTTATTACCACCTTTTAAACATTTTAAGGATAAAATGTGACATCAATCAGCAATATTTGAAAACAGTTGACCTCCAATTTGTCAAATCTGAATAAATTTTACTCACTTGAAGTTGTGGATCGCGTCAGCGAGACACAACTTCAAGTGGGTGAAAAATCAGATTGAATAATTTGGTGGTTAACGGGTTAATATACTACAATCGGTGCCACTTTTTTCATGTTACATTATAAATTATTGGTCTCACAATTTGTCGTTCATACATGATGTATGTACTGGTGATGTTTAAAGTGGATCAAGATAACGGTTAAAATATATTTATTGTGTTGCTTTATCTACGTAGACATATGATGTCGACTGGAAGAGAAAGGCCTTCTTTAAATTTGTTGAGATTTTCCACGACCAGAATTGGTCACAGGATTTGAAAGCCAAGGTAAGTGATAAATGCTTGTCTTAAACGGATATTTATTTTTATCCTTATCCTGCTAAATTAAATAATATAAATTTTTAGCCACTTTAAGTTGTGTCATGCTACCGCAACTCACAACTTAAAGTGGTTGAAAATTACTCATATTTGTTTAATTTTAGCACAAATATTTGCAAATGTTGATGTTTAGACACACATTTCATTCCCAATAACAGTGATTTAGTCGACTAATAAAACGTATTAAAAACAACAATGGTCGTGATAAGCAGGATAAGTGTTAAGACAATTTTGTTGCAGATTTAAATTCTCTTACTTAATAATAATGACAATTACTTATTTACTATCTGTATTGGTGTTGGAATAAGAATACTTTATTCCCTTGTTAGGTTCTACAACATATCCTGATACCAAGCTTTGCCAACTCTTTTGAAAATGGGGATGGAGAGAAGTTGATAGGTGGACCACCAGCACCAGACCAAGACACGCCTGACAACATCATTAGCGTTTTCATCAATCGTGTCATTGACCCAGAAAATCCATTTGGCACTTCAGATGCAGTGCGTATACTGCTTTTGCAGTTTTCATCTTTGCTTGTGGAGCAAGCTGCACCACACATACATGATGCAGCTAACAAGTAAGTGCACCTATATCACCTGTATTCACCATATTTACGTGGTTGCATTCAGTTTTCTTATACTATTACAAATATGCAAATGTTTCATCTCAAATTAAACAAATATGGGTAATTTTCACCCACTTGAAGTACCGCGAGACACAACTTCAAGTGGGTGAAAATTTAAATGATTTAATTTAGCACTTCAGTTTTTGTTTGCTAAAACAGTAAAAAATGAATACTAGGGATTGAGGGTATGAAATAGTTCATTGTTGAAATTGATCTGTGTTATAGAAAGCAAGGCAACAAATTGCGTCGCCTCATGACATTTGCTTGGCCATGTCTGCTTGCCAAAAACTGTGTGGATCCAGCTACAAAATACCATGGACATCTGTTTCTTGCCCATATCATAGCCAAGTTTGCCATCCACAAGAGAATTGTAATGCAGGTACGTTATAGAAAATCTGCATTTTAAACTTTGCAACTTAAGCTTACCTAAATCGCCCAATTTGATAATGCTGCTGCACTGACGTATGAAGCAAACGATCCTACTCTTGTCATGACTCGATTACAGCAGATCATTTAGCCAAAAATGCTCAACTAATGCGAGCCGTGCTCAATTTTTTGGAAACAATTCTGTTCCCTTAAAGTAACCATTTAACCCTTAGAGCCCCAATCTATTTATTTAGCAATTACACAGTTTTAAGGCATTTGTCGCTTCTAGATACTGGTTACACAAATTTGAATGAAATCACAGAAATATCACTTTTGTCGACATCAGTGCTCTAAGGAAGCACTCTTGTCACATTTATGTGTCATGTGACATGGGCATGATACTCAAGCAATGAAATACATTAAAGAGAATATGGTATAATTCAATAAAATAAAGATATTCTAAGTTATCATTTGATAACGGTTTTGAACTCCTTTTAATTTTTTTGGGTATTGAAACAGCAATTCACATCTCATAATGAATGAAAATGAGAATAAAAAGTTGGGTGAGGAGTTAAAATAATTGCAATATGTGTATACAATGGTACGTGGTAGAATCGTTTTACATTTTAATGGTTGTTAAAAATTATACAATTATAGCTGTGATTGCTAATATGAATAATTGATTAATAAAAAGTATACTGAATTACAACAGTTAGACCGAAGGATATTTTTGTTTTATTGTTAAATGGATATATGTTCCGCTAGTTATCCATATGTAATACACTTAATAATTCACAATTTATAGCAATTTAATTTCAAGTGGTTCATTTTAAAAATAAATGTAAAGCCGGCTAAAAGACATGCAAATAGTGAGGGCTTGCTTGCTTGCAGATCGTTTTCTGAAATGTTTAAAAATTCATAATGTTAGTTTTTATAAAAATAATTCCTCACAGTTTGGACTGAAATATACATCATCTGTCCTCTATATCACATGATCTCATTTAATGATGATGTAATACAATTGCTTACATGCTGCTAAGCCATATTTTGTTGCAGATCAAGCTTAACATAACATTATTACACTTCTTGAAAAAATGTTACTTAAAAGAAATGTAGGAAATCTTTGTCTTTGTTGGCTTAAAAATAGTATTTTTTCTGCAGGCATCAGGGCCTGTGTTACACAATCTGAAACAAAAAATCATCACAGACATGCTTTTGCGATTCATTACAATATTTTTTTCAGGTATTTCACAGTCTCCTTAAAGCACATGCTGTGGAGGCGAGAGCTGTGGTGAAGCAGGCTCTAGAGATATTGACTCCAGCAATGCCAGGCCGCATGGAGGACGGCAATGTGAGTATTTCTGTATTTGTCATTCTAATTTGTTGGGTATACTGCTACTTTGATCATATAATATAATATAATTATTTCTATATGACATTGCCATTTTATGGTGATAAATAATGTTTGTTTTGAAAAATGTTGTAAAAATGTATGCTTTTCAATTGTTTATTTATCTAATTTTAGGGTCGTCTTACACATTGGACAAAGAAAATCATTGTAGAGGAGGGACATTCTGTTCCACAACTTGTGCACATATTGTAAGTTTTTCATCACTGATGAAATGTTTTTAATGTTTTTTGGTGTTCACTCTACTAATACCAGTTATCAGCCTAGACGGTCAGTTCAATGTTATATGATCATTATTTCAGCTTCTAATAAATACAAAATTCACGTGGTAGGAAGGCATTAAATAACTGACATATCAGCCTGCTAGTAGAAACATAACTTCACAAATGTAATAGTTACAGTGCTTAGTAGAAATATAACTTGCTTTGAATGTGTCAGAGTGTAAATCTTTGCAATACATGTATTTCCCGCTTTTTTTGTACAGACAGACCTCGGAGATCTGTCCTCCAATGTTCCGTTATCTTCTACATCCGTCGGGATTTTGATGGGAACGGATCTGTCCAATGTATTTTTGCATCTATGTTCTGCCATTCCGATGTCTGCCTCTATTATCAAATTTCTGGGACGAAAGGGTTTAATCAATGAAAAAGTGTTCTGTCACGCTGTCCGCCTCCGTCATCAAATCTCGGTGACGAAAGGGTTAATTCAATGCATGACGTAAGCATCCCATTTTTCTGTCACGGTGAGTCACACTAATTGTGTGAACGCCACTTGTTTGTACAGTGATAGGGGCATTTGACCATCGCTGGCTAAATGCACCTAACGTGTAAAAGATTAGTGGGAGGCTAATTAACAAATAAAACCCAGCAAATACATGTTCACAATGTGACAATTGGTTTATTGCTGGGCCACTGCCTTTGACACTGTACCACTCAACAAAGTAGCAACAGCTTGTTCTGCATAAAACTTCTTGACGCAGGAATATGACACACCCAGCAAACATGAGACGCTCACCCATTGTTGATACAATGTCGGGCCAGCCTCGCTGACGATGGGATAACATTGTACCTCCAATGTTTCCAGTTTGTGGGGAATGAACTGGTGTCACTTTAATATGAGACCAGCATTGCAGTAGCTAGGCCAACCTTAAAATATCACCCCACAAACATAAAACATTTGCATAACATTTTTACAATGTGGCCCAATGTCTTCGAAGTTGATTCAACACGTTCAAACAATATTTATTTAGTCATACTTTGGACAAGTTTTATTTCGTGTGTAGCCGCTAGTTAAGCTGATAATTATTCATACCGTTATCTACGTTGAGGACATCAGTTTCATAGATTTTGCTCTAAGCCGTGAGCAGGGGTGAATGCCTTGTATTTTGGTTAGCAGGAAGTGTCAACACCTATCTGTGCATTGAATGGTTTACCATTGTAAAAAACAGTATGTGAAGCCCCACAATAACAGCAAGACAATAGTCGCACGTCCGGCAACATGAAAGTAGGAGCAATAAGCTACCCGCCCGAGTAATGACATGCAGGTGCTATACACAGTGAACTGTGTTAGATTTGATCACGGCAATCTGGCAACACCTGAGTTGAGAGATATTGCTTGGAGTCATTTTGACTACAATATATGAAAACATTATAAATTCAGTCAAATTAACGATTGAAGCCAATAATAATACTTCTTTGTTGAACATCATCCATTTTCGTCGCCCTCTCATCTTTAGCAATTGTGGTCCACCCTTCCTGCACTAGACACTACCTCTACCATATATAGAAAGCAGACATGGGTCACCGAATTTTTTCAAAAATAGTAAGACTGTACAAATATTAATTTGAAAAATCATGTAATAATAAATTTCAAATAATCAAATTATATTTGTATCATATTTATGTTGTTATTGTGCTCGCATAAACCAATACATATATACTAATACAGCAATATTACAGTATGAATTAGATATATATGTTCTCGGTTCCAACACTGCTTGGAGGGGGTAGGGGGGCGGCTCCGAAACTCTGCCATATTCGAAGTTCCGTCATATTTCTTGGGAACAGATGATGACGGAACACCGAGGTCTCTCTTTACTATGATGAAATAATGATGTATTTTGATCAGGCAGTTTTATGAGTATTTGAATGTGTATATGATTACAGACAGTTGCTGGTACGACACTACAAGGTATACTACCCTGTACGGCACCATCTCATACAGCATCTGATCAGTTCTATACAGCGTCTAGGCTTCACAACCAGTGTCAGTACTCTTATAATGTTTCTATATTCATTATAACATTGGAAGTTTGATTTACCTCTTTTAGTTTTACTTTTGAAGTAAGCAACTATGATTTTGCCTTGGATCATATGATTTCGATAAATTTTGTTGTGCTGATTCTTTTAGGCAACAATAGAGCATCGTAAACTTGCGGTTGATTTGGCTGATGTGATTATTAAGTGGGAAGTACAGCGCATCAAGGAAGAACAAGATTCCAGCTCGGAGGTGAGTGCTTGCACCTTACCAATGAAGCTGTTGAATGTGGTATTTACTATTATGTACATATTGGAATAAAACACATGCAGTTTAATAAAATTCAATTGATGTGCTAAAATTAGGCTTTAACAGAATTTGTTCTGTAAAACCCATCTTTGGTCTGGCTTACTTTTCTGTATAAATATGAATTAGCTCTTTTTATGTCCAGTATTGGCCAGATTTATATTTATTGTATCAAATGTCACAGCTCACAATTAACAGGTGTAGCTTGACCCAGTGCATTATTAATTACTTTTAGAAACTATTCTAAAAACTATTTAAAAAATATTGCAGCCAATTTTAAGTCCAGAGCCGACACAGACAACTACAGCTAGTGGTGCTGTGAAGCGATCGGGATCTGTGGATTCACCACAGGATGTCAAACGGGCACGGCATTCCTCCTCTGGAAGTGTCACAGTAAGTTCAATTTTATATCAGTTATACAATGGAAATAAATACATAACTTGTAGAGTTAACCTTGAGGCCTATATTATTATAAATCTTCTTCAAGAAAGCGTTTTAGTCTGGAAGATATAATTTTCCTTTTGTTTGATTATAATTTTGTTTAAAAAATAAAATAACTAGTGTACAATTGCATGGCTTGTATTTTGTCAGTATATTGGCGTTATTTTCCATAGCCCACTGCAACTTCTTCTGGCAACCCATCAACACCTTCTGCAGCCCCCGCCACCCCATCAGCTCCAACTACTACCACTGCTCCTTCAACACCAGGCGGGAGTTCCTCTATCACCAGCAGTAGTTCAGCCACAACACGTAACAGTACCAGTGACATACACAAAGCTATTGAAAAGCACTACTGTGACTCTGTTGTAAATTTTCTTCTTCGGATTGCCTGTCAAGTGAGTATTTAACTCGTAAAGCGCTGAAATGTTTTTATATAAAACAAAGACCAAAGTTTTTTTTCAATTTGAAATCATCATAAATGTCTTAGCCAGCCGTTTAAGCTGCATTTGAGTGCCTATGTTATGGATCTAAGGCCATTGTAAACATTTTACTCTTTCAGTGCAGGGGTCGAATTTAAACGTCAGAATCTGATGTCTACAGATGTCAGATTCTGACGTCTAAAGTTGATCCCCACACTGTCAAGGTTAATATTATTTGAGCAAAAAGTAGGTCTTTTATTTACTTTTGATTTTTGATCAAATGATGGAGGGAAACTTTTTAAATTTTGTTAACTCAATCTCATTCTTCATGTAAATTTTCAATGTTTACGTAAATAAAAATGGCCTAAAATTAAGCTAAACTACCGGTTGTTTATGTATACGTACCAAAGTGTCATCTTGGGACTAAAGTGTCATAGTTGCCTGAAACAAGATTGGTCAAGATGGCCGCTGGAAAATGATGAATGCGGCTTCATGAACAGCTACAAAGCATGGTTCTGTTATTTACACAGGTTAACGAAACATCTACAGCTATGGGGTCACCAGGAGAGATGCTTTCTCGTCGCTGTGTAGCCCTCCTGAAGACTGCCCTGAGACCTGAGGTCTGGCCGAACGCAGAACTCAAACTGGCCTGGTTTGACAAAACTCTCCTCACTGTTGAAAACCAGCAGCCAAACTTCGCGAACATTTGTACAGCACTAGAACTGCTCAGCTTCCTTTTGACTATTTTGGTAACCTCCTCTTAATCCATTACTACACAATTATGTTTCAATAATTCTTTGAATGCTCACTGAGTCCTGTGCAAGTGCTATTCCATTATGAAATGTAGTTGCTAATGCCATTCATAGTTTTAAATGTAAAGAAACGTATTTTAATTTAAAGAAGTAGATATCCTAAATATAACTAGATGTCTTCTATGTGTTTCACAATTTTTATCAATTTTGTTAATTTATTTGGCATTGACAGCTTTTGATTGATCTATTTAGAGAGGATTAGAATGAAAAGTTACGCTAAGGTGTTATTCATGTATTGATTATTAATATCATAAGTATAATACTTTTTTTTCAGAGGAAGGAGGTTGTACTTTCCAGTTTTAAACCACTTCAGCGTGGAATCGCAGCATGCATGAACTGTTCCAACTCTAAGGTTATTCGCTCTGTGCATAGTCTGCTATCTCGATTGATGAGCATGTTCCCGACCGAGTCGGCCACTTCTAGTGTTTCATCGAGATTTGAAGAACTTGAGTGTCTTTATGCCTGTGTCAGCAAAGTGGTGCAAGAAGGCCTAACAAGCTATGAAAAGTCAGTATTTGGTAACCCTTGTACGTTTTCAAGCAAATGTTATACTAAATATAATGTCACTGAAATTGATGAATGCTTGCAGTGTAGGCCAAGTTAACTCTCACAACACTGATGTCGACTACAGTAGACATTCTGGGATTTTATTAACCTGTATAATCAGTTGTTAAAAATAAAATATGCTTTTAATCTTGAAACACTATATGTTGGGATTTAAATTTCACAAATAACACAAAATTTTCAGTCACTTTAAGTTGTGGATAGCGGTAGCGAGACACAACTTAAAGTGGCTGAAAATTTAACTCTCTCAGATCTAAGGGTTAATAACTAATTTTGTTGAAAAAACAAACTTTGAAACCATTTGTGAAAAAGTTATTGTGGGCTGCAAAAAAACAACTTTGGGCTAATTTCTTGAAAAGTGAGGGCAACGAAATAAAAAAAGGTTCTATTTTTTGAAAAAAATAATGATAAAATTATATAAAAATAATGGAAAAAACAGCCAAAATAAAACCATAGCTGAGTCAATGTTTTTTATCACCTGAAATGAACTGATTTTTTTTGAGGGGGTGAATTGGAAACCATCCAACTGTGCAGAAAAAAAACATGTTTTTTTGGGTAATGCAAGCGCTCATCTAAAACAGAGAAAGAAACCACTTACTTTACCTGATACTGCCTTTTGGCTTTGTACCACAGTACTGTTCTTTCATGTCAATACAAAATTTTGTTTACATAGCCTTTGAATATGATCACATACATGTAGTTTTATAATATTAGATGCCTTTGAATACAATACTACTATTTGTTGCTGACAGGTTAGCAGCTGGCACACCGTCACAGCTTTATGGGACACTGTTCATCCTAAAGGCGGCCTGCATGCATAATACATGCTATATTGACAGACTGATCACCGTGTTCATGCGTGTTCTACAGAGGATGGCTAGTAAACACCTGATGCCTACTACACCCGACACTAGTCCAAGTAAGCAAAATTTATCTGGAATATTTTGATAAATACTTTGTTTTTCTAGCTCACAGCCGTGAGTCAACCTTATCTCGCTACGGTAAATTATTTATATTTTCAACCACTTGATGTAGTGTCTCGCTACTGTGATGCACAACCTCAAGTGATTGAAAACGACTATTGTCGTGATTGGTAGGCAAAGGTTTAAATACCCACATCCTGATGTGATGAAATAACCAGGTATAATACATCAAACTGAAACTCAGAATATATTTATTTTGATACATTTTGTACAATTCTTTAGAATACACTTTTCACAATTCTTTAGATTTTACATAATTGTGTAATAATTAATTTCATTCAAAATATGCTATTTTGTGAATAAATGTGACAAGGAAACTTAAACAGTTAAAATATTTTTTACAACATGAAGTGTGTGTGAATTAGACAAATGACAGACATGTGTGGACACTAATTTCTTGGATCTGACTAATTTTCACAACTTCTAGTGGGGTATATCGGCACGGACACACGGCTGGAGATAATAATAAAATTTATGTTTTCATTGCTCTGTCTTGAATTGCAATGTTGATATTATGATGGGATAGATGCCTTAGGCCTAGGAAATCAAATCATTTGTTATTTGAATTTTAGTTATGAAAATGTATTATTCTTCATCATCTGTGTTTCAGTTGCGAGTGAGTTGTTAATTCTAAGTCTCGACCTCGTGAAGAACAGAGTTGGCGTGATGAGTCCAGAAATGAGGAAGGGATTTATAGGCAGTATCCTGGTTGGACTCATTGAGAAGTCAAGTGATTCCAAGATCATGAAGGCTATCACCAAGATGGTGGAAGACTGGGTGAGAGTCAAGGTGAGATTAACACACAGCAAATCTTATTAACCCACATGTTAACCCTTATCCTGCGTAGTTAATTTATTTAAATTGTCAACAACTTGAGGTTGTGCCTCGCTACCGCGATTCACAACCTCAAGTAGTTGAAAATTACTCGCATTTGTTTAATTTGAGCACAAATATTTGCAATTCATGATGTTTAGACACATATCTCATTCCCAATAACATTGATTTTGTCAACTAACTAAAAAATATTAAAAACGACAGAAGTCGTGATCAGCAGGATAAGGGTTAAAAAGCATGTATAATAACTAGACCTTGATTTTTAAACAGCTCTTAAAAATTGATATAAAGGGGAAGCATTCATTTTCACTACATAGTGAAAACACATTCTAGATTTAAATAAAATTTCAACCTAGTCCAGAAAACATTGTGCCACAAACAATTTTTTCAATTGCAAATTATTTTGATTCAAAATTGTTAATGTAAATATATGAACCATTAAAACACTGGTGTCAACCACAGTAGACATTCTGTCTTTTATAAGCACCTGTATAACCAGTTGTTAAGGTAAAATGTGCCTTAAATCTTCAAACACTAACATATCTTAGGACTAAAATTTCACAAGTCACATAAATTTTCATTCACTTGAAGCTGTGTGTCGCGTACCGCGACACACAACTTCAAGTGACTGAAAATTTGAGTTGATTAGCTCAGTGATCTAAGGGTTGATAAAAACTACATAGTTATTACTAAAGTGGTGAATGTGTGATAAAGGTTTAAATAGCTGAGTGATAATGGGGATGAAGCTATGATGCCTACTAAGGATAAATGTATATTGTTATTATTTACAGACACCAATAGCCATTAATCAGTCACCATCTCTACGTGAGAAAGCCATTCTTCTTGTGAAGCTAATGCAAAATGTGGAGAAAAGATTCCCGGAAGACTCTGAACTGAATGCCCAATTCCTGGAGCTGGTTAATTTCATCTACCGTGATGAGTCTCTGAGTGGTAGTGAGCTCACATCTAAGTTAGAGCCTGCATTCCTGGCTGGATTGAGATGTACACAGCCTCAGATTCGACAGAAATTTGTGGAGGTTTTTGACAGTAGCATGAAGGGCCGTCTGTTTGATCGATTGCTGTACATGACCTGTTCACAGAACTGGGAAGCCATGATAGGACACTACTGGATAAAACAGTGTATAGAGGTAAGTAAGATAGCTAAGTGGTAGAGATATGTAAAGAATGTATGCATCTGAAGAATATTGTTTATGTGACTGTAATATAATTTTTTAAATAAGCATCTGATTAGTCTTCTACAATTTATTATATATAAATATATATATATAAATATATTATATATATTCCCTCACCTTTAAAGCTCTAAGTTATATAATATAAATTGTTGCCCACATAATGTTTTCTCTTGCTACAGCCATCCACAATTTCCAAGTGGGTTACTTATAATTATTTAATTTGCAACCAAACATTTGCAAATCTTGATGTTCCCAATAACAGTGATTTATTTGGCTAATAAAACAGATACATAACTACTGTAGTCGTGCTTAGCGGTTTAATTATTAACCCTTTCACCACTGAAGCCTGTTTTTATGTGCTGAATGCTATGGCATTCAGCACATAAAAACGGGCTTCAGTGGTGAAAGGGTAAGGCGCAGGGATCGTCTGTAGACGTCAGGATCTGACATTTGTAGATGTCAGATTGTGACATCTGTAGACGTCAGATTGTGATGTATAAAGACGGTCCCCATACAATAAAGATAGTCCCCGCACTGAAAGAATTAAACAATTTATAATGGCCATACCCCCATAGCAAATAAACGGAAAGTGCTAACTGCGACATTTATGATGATTTCAAATTCAAAAAACCTACGGTCTCGGGGGCTTATATAATTTTTTTTTTATTGCTTTAGGGGTTAACTGTTATGAACATTTAAATTACCAATAGGAAGGGATTTTTTTCTCAAACAATAAGGAAATGTGAGACCATGAGATTACCGTGTAAACATACAAGTTTTGACACATGCTGTATTTTCTGTGATAATAAATTTTCTCAAGCAATTGAGTAATTTATCACTACAGCTGCGCACAACTGCAGCTGGTTACCAGTTACTTATATATATATATATTATTTGAAACCCAAGACAGAGCTAATCATGCTGATAAAAATCATATGTTCATAGAACAAAACAAAGTTCGAGTGCAGCTGTGGATTTATGCACTTGTCACTTTATTAAATGCTGAGAATGGTAAATTATCATTTTCATATACATGATGCTGCCTCTCACTACCAACTTTGATGTTCAAATACTATGCTTTAGATATCTATAAATAAGTGTCAAATTTCAATTACTTGTCCTTTTTTCAGCTATTGACAAATGTCGCTGTGAAAGGCTTGAGTATACAGAGTTCTAACCTACTAGGAGCCCTACCTGCTGCTACAAGTGTGATTAACTTGGCTGACAGTCACAACCGTGCAGCCTTTACCATCTTGACACAGATTAAAGAAGAACCAATGGACGTAGAATCTCTGGACGTCAATAAAGAAGAGGTACATTTTAGATATATTATAAAATGTTTTTATTAATATTTATTTCTAAATTTGCAAAATCTTAGATTTACAATAATTTCTCTCAGCCAAATAGTGTGGCATGATAATCTATATTTATTAAAAAAAATATTTTATTTGCCATTATTGTCAATCTGATAGGCATTTTAGCCAATTACCAATCATCGATCTTCAAAAACACTATTTTATTAAATATTATTTGTAATGATAAATAAAAATATCAGATGTGTAACATACAAAGAGTCCCAGTGTAACACCCTTTTCCTCTTTTTTCCCCCACTGTCATCCACATCCCTTTAAATTACAGAATAAATATACATGTTGTCCAACATTCTCAATGTTGGCACAGAATGGCTGATGTTCTCTTTTTTCCTGGGTTGTTGCTTTAGCTCATATACAAATGATAATGAAGTGCAAAACAAAGTTAAGTTTCTTTTAAATTTTAAACAGTTTGTTCATACTATTTTCTTGATGTTTAGTTGAAAAAAACATCTTTCCTATATACATACATACATTTGTATGCATACATTCGTATAACAAAACATATCCTGACAGGGTTGAAGAGTTCAATTACATTATGTTGGTTTTTAGGAAGAAATAGATATAGAGCTTTCGGGTGTCGCCTCAGAAGAAGGCATGACTAAAGAGATGCCCAAGCGGGAAGCCCATGATCCAAAACAATATCTGCAACAACTAATACAGAGACAAGCTAAGTTCCTGGAAAATTGTAGAGAAGTAAAGGTTAGTATAACTTGACGTCTCCGCATAGGTTCAGCAGCTTTCAATTATTTCTAGTTTGATAATCACTGACTGAAGGTCTAGTGATATCCCTAATTACTTTTACATACAACACTATTGCCATTTGTAATGTCTAATCAATTTATTCAAAATGTAGATATTGTTAATAGACGATCAGCAGTTATTAGAAACCCCGTACTGTTTTGATATTGGGCCAACTTCGAAGATTGATCCAGTACATGCTTGATGTCCAACGTTTTCTGGAATAACTGCCAATAAGTTTATTGTAATTTTTTGTGAAAAATCAATGAATTTAATGGATTTTTTTTGTTTTGAATGTGATGATTGTGTTTTGTAGACTGTGTCATATCTTCAGTCTGTCTCCCAGCTGTGTCACATCAGCACACAACTCTCACACGATCTATGGCAACAACTGTTTCCCCGAATCTGGAAAACACTTACAGACCGCATGCAACATGTCAGTACCAAATCATATTTGAAAAGGTTGACTCGTTAAATATTGAAAAATGAATATATATCTTGGAAAACTGCAGTTGATTCACGCAGATGTTGTTGTAATAGGTCATCGTGAAGATATCAGATGAATTAAAAACTTTACGTCATGTCTATATTTGATAATGTTTAGTTGACTCTGCTGTCTCAGCAAATAGATCAAGTGAGAGCTCTGTACCTGTCTATTAATTGGAACTTGAAAATTGGTTTAGCTATGAGATTCAAGTGATTGATAAAAGCAACCATTTTGCATTCCAAGTAAATATCAGTTAAAGTGTCGCAAATGCAATAAATATAAATCAATGTTTTGTGTTTGTTAAGTAGTTACATAATTATATCTCCATCAGATCAAAGTAGTATTTTTTCTGTGTCTATAGGTATTATCTGGAGAATTGGGTGCATTTCTGTGCAGCGGCAGTCACGTCATCCAGAAAGATTGTCATCCGAGTGCCATTCACACTTTTGTTGAAGCACTCTGTCAGTGTGTCCCTGCTGTACCTATCCGCCCATGTATACTCAAGGTGAATTTATCATTGTCGTTTTATTCTACCTGTTCTTGACTGATGTATGTCAATTTTTTTAAGTTTGCGATATACTGTTTATTTTTTGAGAAAGAAATATACCTATTAACCCTTATCCTGCTTATTAAATTTATTTAAATTTTCAGCCTCCTGAAGTTGTGTCTCGCTAACGCGACCCACAACTTCAAGAGGCTGAAAATAATTATTATTTGCTTAATTTGAGCACAAATATTTGCAAATCTTGATGTTGTGACACTAAATAACGTGATTTGGCCGACTAATAAAAGAGATTATAAAGACAATAGTAATGATCTGCAGGCAAAGGTGTGAATCTAAAAGACAATAAGTTTGAGGCTTTATGTATTTTTATTTCCTCCACCTTACATGATTATGCAATCAGAATGGAATTATTTTGTCATACAGTACCCTATTATTCACTTATTCCTATTTTTGTTGTCAGTACTTGGGACGCACACACAACCTGTGGCACCGAGCGGTGTTGATGTTAGAGCAGATGGCATTGCAGACTGGTCTCGGATCTACACAGATTGCCCGCACTAAGCCATCTACAAGCACTGAATACGAGTTTGAGCCTGTTAGCTCTCCACAACAGGTGAATTGTAGCTGTTACTTTTCTTATTTCCATTAGAAGAGAAATTTAACCCTTAATGCTATGGAATCTAAATTGTTACGCACTTGAAGCTGTGGTTCGCTACCACGACTCACAATTTCAAGTGGATAAAAATTACTTACTGGTATATTTGTGAAATAAAATATATGTCAAAGTTTAATGCTTATTTCTTTTATACATTTTCTCGTTTTGAAGGACCAACAAAAAATGGCTATAGACGTGATTATCACTTTAATCGCCGTTTCCGCATATATTCAGGATTTCTCATTTTTATTTTTAGCACATTATGTACCACATTTTAAGTATGGTAAATGTAAAATGTGACATCAACCAGCAAGATTTGAAAGGAGTTGACCTCCATTTTGTCAAATCTGAATAATTTTCACTCACTTGAAGTTGTGTATCACATTAGCGAGACACAACCTCAAGTGGGTGAAAATTCAAATTGAATAATTTGGCGGTTAAAGGGTTGACCCTTAGAACACTGATGTCGACTACAGTAGACATTCTGCGTTTTTATTGGCACCTGTATAACCAATTGTTGAAAATAAAAGTGCTTTCAATTTTGAAACACTGATATATATTGGGACTTAAATTTCACTAATAACACAAATTTTCAGTCACTTGAAGTTGTGGATCGCGGCAGCGAGACACAACTTCAAGTGACTGGAAATTTTAATTGATTAGGTCAGTGTTCTAAGGATTAACGGGTGACCCTTCCTGATGTCTTATGTCGATCCCCTCACTGAAAGAGTAAAATTATTTACATTGCCCGTTGACTCATGACATGACCCATGAGGTATTCAAATGAAGCGGAAAGAGCAAACTAAGACAGTTGTGATGATTTCAAATTGAAAAAGAACCCTTTGTTCTCTACAGATTATACAAAAATATGTCGGCGCTGTAAGGGTTAAGCTAATCTCAAGATTTTTAGTGGGATAGGTCCCCGGACAGGTATTCTCAAAAGTACTCGATAGGTGACCTAGATCATAGGTGTGTATAGTGATCACAATCTTTCCTCGTGCGCAGCTATGTAGGTCTACCGGTTTAAGGATATCGCCAGCCTTATTATTCACTTACACATTATCATGTATTCAATGCAGGAAACATTGGATGCACTCTGTGATATGTACTCGCTGCTGAAAGAGGAAGACCTACTTGTCGGTGTCTGGCAGAAGAGGTCAAAGTTCCCAGAAACGTCTGTAGCATTAGCATATGAGCAGCATGGGTTCTTTGAGCAAGCTCAACAAAACCTAGAGCAAGTGAGTCTGGTTTGAACAAAATCTATCTGATACAGATGTCTGTTTCAGAATTAACCCCTCACCTGCTAACATATCCTATTTAAATTTTCACCCACTTGAATTTGCATCTTGCCACAGCCACCCACAAATTTAAGTGGGCGAATTTTACTCATATTTATTTAATTTGAAACCAAACATTTACAGATATTGATATTGACACTCCTTTCTTTCATACCCAAATAATGTGATTATGATAATAAAACAGATTAAAAATGCTTATAGTAAATGTGTCACGAAACACCTGAATATGTCAATATTGACAAATTAATTTGAGATAGCAGATTGATATCAATGTTTGTGTACCAGTATTCAGAAATTGATATCAAGACATATATTACTAGGAACAAGTTGCAAAGCTGCCTAGATGCTAATAAGAATATTTCAAAAGTGAAATTCAAAATAAAAAATTCTTAAGAAGAATTTTGCACATCACATGGAAAAAATATTTGGAGGCTTTGCCCCTTACAAGAAATGCATGAAAAATTGTATTTTACAGGCGATGGGGAAGGCTCGCCAGGACCATAATACTGGTCCCTCGTCACCTGCCATCATTCCGGAGTACAGGATGTGGGAAGATCATTGGATACGGTGAGCTAACTTTAGATAACTTTGATTACTTTGAAGTTTTTAAATAGTTTTATTTATTTATTTTCTTGGTTTTCATGGTAGTTTATAAGTATAAGTTTATAGTATAAGGCCACTATGATTGACAACTGTCTAAATCATTAAAAAGCTAAATCTAATGAGGGAGAGAGGTAAAAAAACAATGTTTTTATAATGTACGAGCTTAATCTCACAGGTAAAATATCTAGAAAAAACCTAACTCTAGCCTAACTCTTGTTCCCCTTTAGTGTTTAAAATGGGTATTCAATTTTAAATTTAGGCAATTATGTACCTTAGTAAAGGTTTATTTTAGTCTCATACGGGATACGGCGTTCGCTCATCAATATCTGCTCGATCACTGAAGTTAAGCGACGTCGCGCCCGGTTCATATTTGAATTGGTTACCGCCTGGGACTGCCAGGTGCCGTATACACCATCGTGGGGCGCAGAGAACCACGTAAATCAGATGGCTCGTCTGACTGACTTTGAGTTGGACGTAAAAAGAACCTCAATGAACGTAGGCGCAGTTTCCATTTGGCGAGACCCCAAAAAATCCACAATATGGAGTACTTGGCACATATATAAGGCCATGAATGATATCATGAATGATAACAGGCCTTGCTAAGTTACTCAGGTGGCGCGATAGCACAATAGTGCGTACTGCCACGTAATATACAGATACAGATACAGATTTAAAAAAAATACAGCCACTGGTAAATATGGTAGCCCTTTTTGGTAGACCGGATTCTCATCACATGTATAAAACCCACTTAGTGTATCACATCTACCACTAATTTTCAGCCTTGCATCCTAACCATTATTGTCTTGTTCAATTGTTGTTATTTGTTCATGTTTTATGTAGTGACAATGTATTAAATAAATAATTCAACATTGCTGTCTTTTTTTTGCTAATTTGATTTTGTTCACAATATTTTTGTTGTCAGATGTTAATGGGCTGACTGTGATATGTATTTTATAGTATTTACATTTTTTTTGGCTTGTAGGTGTTCCAAAGAGCTGAACCAGTGGGACCTCCTACAGGAATATGCACAATCTAAAGGAAACACCAACCCACACCTGGTATTGGAGAGTGCTTGGAGAGTTCCTAACTGGGGCCTAATGAAAGATGCCCTTGTACAGGTGTGTAAAATTGACAAATTAGTCTGATTTAAAAAATTCACAGATGGAACCCTTTCAGCGCGGTGACCGACTTTAGATGTCAGAATCTGAATTTAAACGTCAGAGTCTAAAGTCTCCAGACATCAAATTCTGATGTCTAAAGATGGTCCCTGCACTGAAATAATTTCATTTTTATAATGGCTGTAAACCGATAATATAGGTATTCAAATGAAGCAGAAATAGCTAAAAACTTTGGTCTTCATGGCTTATACAAACAATTTTCAGTGTTGTAAGGGTAAAAACAATTTTGCGCTTCTAGAAACTGGTTTACACAAGTGTGAATCAAACCACAGACATAACATTACAGTCAACATCAGTGTTCTAATGGTTAACCCTTTGCTTGCTAATCACAACAATAGTTGTATTTTAATCGGTTTGAACAGCCGATTAAACGCTGTTCTTGGAAATGAAATGAGATTTGTGCTTTGTCAAACAGGTGGAGCTGAGCTGTCCCAAGGAGATGGCATGGAAAGTGAACCTTTACAGAGGCTACATAGCCATATGTCATCCCGAAGAAGCACATCTTAATATGGTCAGTACTAGCAAAAAAAACTACTCATCTGGTTATACAAATTACAAAAAAATTAGATTTTTTTTTCATAGACTGATCTCATAATAGATATTATAGATTGTACTCTAAATTATTATTATATCCTTGCTACGTTTTACAGTATGTCAACTGCTATTCCTCAGGTGCAATTTCAAGATTTATGAATGATTAATGTTTTATGTGGTCCTAACTATGTGAGAAAAACCACTGACATTTCACAGCTGATCGCTTTCGGATCATCGGTGACAGATTACGCAGTGCACCAGCCATAATGTCAGCTGTTCTATGCTGTGTAGACAGTTCAAAATTTGAAAAAAACATTTACAGTGCAATTTTTTTTTATTAACAGATTGAACGTTTGGTTGAAGTTTCCAGTAACTTGGCTATCAAGGAATGGCGGCGCCTTCCTTCAGTAGTTTCGCACATCCATGTCAGCCTTCTTCAGGTGAGTTTGTCTATATTCAAAACGAAATCAGAATTCACAATATCACAAATAGCCTCAATCTTGTCAACTCCTTTAACCCTTTCAGCGCTGGTACCGATTTGAGACGTCTATAGATTTTAACGTCTAAAGTCGATGCCCACACTGAAAAAGTAAAATATTTACAATCGCCACAGACTCATAAAATATTCGGTATTCAAATGAAGCAGAATACCTACCCAAGACATTTATGATTATTTCAAATTGAAAAATCCCTTTGATCTCTTGGTTTATATAAAATAATAATAATTATATATAATTTTTACTAATATAATCCATTCATTCAATGAGAATAAAAAAATAGGCTTTTTTTTGATGCTGCAATTGCCAGTACTCTTTCCAGTTTAATTTGACTTCTTAGTGAGGTGGTGTTTGCGCCAAAAAACTAATTTTTGAATTGTTGCAAATAACTAAAATGAAAATGATAATATTTGTCACAAGGGAGTTTTGAATTTTTCAGGCTGCCCAGCAGATTATGGAGTTACAAGAGGCAGCACAGATTAACATCGGACTGCAGCCGGCCAGCATTGGTAGAGAGTCCAGTCTTCATGACATGAAGGCCATCGTTAAAACATGGAGGTCAGATACAGTAACCCAGATTAGAGAATCAAATGTTGATCTAATTTTCTGTGTATCACTTATTGTCACAAAGGCACATTCCTTTAGGTTTAAATAGAGATTTAGTCATTATTTAACTATTTATTATGCATATTTATGTGTTCTGTAGATAGGCCCTGCTAGCTGTAAAATACAATCCAGTTCGAAAATGTGTGACTGAACTATTGTGAGGGGCAGGCTTGTCAGAAATTTTTCCATGCACAGTATTGTTTGGTGGTTTCAGTCAGAAGTTTTATATTTTCCACCCAAGTTTATCTGAAAATAATCTTCTAAAATATGACCTTTGTGCTGATGTTTTACATCTGCTTGCAAATATCAGATTAATATCATGTCTTATCTCTGCATGATGTGTTTCTTTTGTATTTTAATAGCTTTGTATGACCTCTTTTTCATTCATAGGAATCGCCTTCCAATGATTTCTGATGATTTGTCACATTGGAGTGACATATTCACTTGGCGTCAACATCACTACACCTTAATAGGCAACTCATATGAAGCTCAAGCTCAACACAACCCAGTAGGAAACCTAAATTAATGTTTCAATATGCTTAAACCCTAATGATCTGATCTTGACTAGAATAGTTTTTGTTTGTTTTTACTAACATTTTGTCACATTTTTTTAAGGCACACTGATCCTTTTGATTTAAATTTTACAAATCTAAATAATTTCAGTCATTTCAATGTGTGTATCGCAGTAATGTGACACAACTTAAGTGTGAGGAGGAAATTATAATTTAGCAGGTCATAGCTTAAAGTAATAAAATATGGTGTATTTTTAGCAAATTTTATATTGTCACCTTTAGCAAATTGAAATCTCTTCTGTTTGAAACTTGTTGAAAAATTAATACTTAAGATAGTTTGTTTACCTTTTCTAGCAACAGAATCATTCAATGATTGGTGTGCATGCTTCTGCTCAAGCTACTATTCACTTTGGAAAGATTGCTCGTAAGCAGAATCTCACTGGTGTATGTCTTGATTCTCTCAGCAGGTGAGACACATTTTTTTAGGTTCATCAAGAAACAATATTGAGTTGCCAGTAACGGGTACATGTACCAGTTTTATGATAAGTGCTAATTTTTTAATCCCTCAGTAGTTGAGTCATACATGTAATTTGTATCTTTCTCATAACTATTCTTTCAAAATAGACTATTGAAGTGGATGATATGTACATCTCCTTCCACTATATTTTGAATACTTACTTTTTTAATGCTTTCTGTTGTTGGTATTATTATTCAATTATGGTCTCTAATATTGATCCAAACCTTCACCAATTTTTTCTGAGCTTTCTGTGACGAATTACCCTGGTTATGAAAATTTGCTAATGTTCCCATCTTCACTAATTTTTTGGCATGATTTTGTGAACTGGATAAAAAGCAATTTTGTATATTTTTCAGAATTCACACCATACCCAGTGTGCCAATTGTAGACTGCTTCCAGAAAATACGACAGCAGGTGAAATGCTACCTGCAGATGTCTGGAGTAATGGGCAAGAATGAACTGCAAGAGGTATGTGATTATCACATGATGTAGATTATAGCCTGCTGTAGGTATCAAATGGTCATTATTGTCACTTGATGTGACACTTTAACCCTTACAGAGCTAAATTATATAATTTAAATTTTCACCCACTTAAAGTTGTGTCTCGCTACCGCGATCCACAACTTCAAGTGGATACAAATTTCTTAAATCAGTACAATTTAAATATAAAAATCAGTCAATTTTGCTAATTTAATGCTCGTTTCTCTTGTAAATTTTCTATGCTGCAGGACAAATAGAAAGGCTGAAACTTAGTGAAAACTTAAAATGCCATATGTAGAGATCTCCAAGACCAGCTTAAAACTGAACCAGCGTTTCACTGAATGCAAAGTTTATTAAACCTTTAGGCCCTCACGATGCATCAAAGCATCGTTTTGCATGTCTGAAAAATGACTTATTGTCCTACCCCTAGGGTTTTTAAAACAACATTTTTCATAGAATTCAAAATATGATAAAAACAATTTTTTTTTCATATTCCACAGATTTCAAGTCATCTTCATCCACTAAAAGCAGAGAATTAGAGGCTTTTAGTGGGTGAAAATGACAATGGTTAATTTCGGCTTAAGTTAATAAAAATTTGTGAAAAGAAACATATTAACCCGTTGAACACGAGATTATTATGCTACTGCCCTGTTTCTGGAACGAGATTATTTTATGACGTCATAGTTATCTCATGCAATCAAACCCGGAGATCTCCGGGCCTCGTATCTGAATAGTCTCCCTAAATCACGGAGATCTCCGGGGCTCGTCACAAACGGGTTAAGCACATAGTTAATCAAATATATCAACACTAATCTACTTTTCTAGGGTTTGGAGGTGATTGAAGCAACTGAACTGAAATACTTTACAAAAGAGAAAGCTGCAGAATTCTATGCTTTAAAAGGAATGTTTCTTGCTCAGATAGGAAGGTAAATCCCATTGAAGTAGAAATAGTTAGTACAGTGTTTCAACTATATGATGTGCTATGGATTTTGCATTTTATCAGTTTGTTATAAATTCAAGCTTTTCCTGAAATTGTTCTACCATTGTCTATTTTCCTAATATTTATTAAATGTCTCGTGAATATGGTGTCATTCTGTTATTGGCTGCATGTAACTTTATCTTAGAATTTTAAGCTTTTGTACAAAGATTAATCCCACCAAAAATGGCTTGTCTATGGTTTGCACCATCGTAAGATTTTCACAGCACTGTCGACTTATACACATAAGAGCGCACGCATGATAGTGCACTAGTTCTGGTATCAGCCTTTTAGTTCCTCTCCCTTTCACTCAAGTCAACTTATACTCTGTTTACAATACCTTCAATGCATGTGCTATGTTTTTAGGTCAGAAGAGGCAAATAAGGCATTTTCCGCTGCTGTACAGATGTTTAACACGCTGGTGAAGGCTTGGGCTCTCTGGGGAGATTACCTGGAAACCCTCTTTACCAAAGACAGGTCAGGCAACACGGTCATGCTAAGCCAAAGGGCAGTATCTGCTTACTTTACATGTAAGCAGATACTGTTTTGTGGCTTTGCAAAGCAAAGCTGATGAATATCATTTAACTCTTTCAAGCACCCGAATCGCAATTAAAAGGCACTATGAGGTATTTTTAAGAGGTGGCTGCTTGCAGTATTCCATATGGCGTTTTGTAAATAGAAACAATTATCTTTGTACTTCACATAGGCATTATATACCACTGGGGAATTTGTTTAATGAAATTTTAATTCCTTTATAATCAAACCTTTAATCACTGGGGGCTCACACACGATTAAAATCTTGTTACTGTGTTTGGAGAATGAAAACAAATTTTGTCCAATTTTCTCTGGTGCGTCAATAGGAACACTCATAGAACATTGTAGTTTAATATACATGTACTAATTGAAAGGATTTTAAAAGATTACAATTGTGATATGTGCTGAAAGGTGTCGGGTTAATTGTTTATAAATGTTTGATATGATATTTTGATCAATTTATCAGTTTAATAGCTGGACTTTTTAAATGTAAAGGCTGCATTTGTGATACGTTTATAACATACCTTACTAAATTTATTTATTACAGGAATATCAGTACAGGTGT
This sequence comes from Flabesymbios commensalis, assembly GCA_964017125.1. Classification (NCBI taxonomy): domain Eukaryota; kingdom Metazoa; phylum Annelida; class Polychaeta; order Terebellida; family Flabelligeridae; genus Flabesymbios; species Flabesymbios commensalis. Next base: position 47,851,263 of record OZ024910.1, on the reverse strand, counting down.
CAGTGCCATCACTTGCTTTCTTCATGCCTGTCGGCACCAGAATGAGAGCAAATCCAGAAAATATCTGGCAAAAGTCCTATGGCTTTTGACTTATGATGAAGAAAAGTCTACTTTGGCAGAGGCAGTGGACAAGTATTGCGTCGGTGTCCCACCCATACAGTGGCTGCCATGGTAATAAAAATGTTATGTTGTATAAGATTGTAAATAATAAACTTGTTTTGCTGTGCTCTACTCATTGAAATTTCCATGTACTAACGGTTCTTCTGATCTGGGAAAGCTTGTATTTTTATATTCAATTGAACATTTAGACTTTGCATTGATTCATTTAATACAAATAAATTTATAGATATAAGCACATCCAAAATATGCAGCTTTCACCTCTTTTAAACAAATTGAATGTTAACCCTTAAAGCGTTAAATTAAATAATTTAAATTTTCACCCACTTTAAATTGTGTCTCGGTACTGCTACCCACAACTTCAAGTGAGTGTATATTACACATATTTGTTTACTTTGAGACCAAAAATTTGTAAATTGTCATGTTTATACACTACTTTCATTCCCGATAAATGTGATTTAATTGTTAGTAAAACAAATCGTGACTAGCAGTTAACCAAATCTAATTCCAGGGGACTGCTCTACAACGCCCAGTCGCCAAGGCTCTATTAACATTTTCCATTATCATTGTTTGTTTTATGCAGATCATCTATTCTATATTTAACCTCTAGAACACTGAGCTATTCAATTTAAATTTTCAGTCACTTGAAGTTGTGTCTCGCTACCGCGATCCACTACTTCAAGTGACCGAAAATTTGTGTGATTTGCAAATTTTTAGTCCCGACATATTTCAGTCTTTCAAGATTAAATGCATATTTTACTTTTAACAACTGATTATAAAGGTGCTAGCAAAAACACAGAATGTCTACTGTAGGCGCTATCAGTGTCCCAAGGGTTAACAGCACTTCTCCATTTGTTTTACTAGATGTTTTTTATTTTGTAGGATTCCACAACTACTGACCTGTCTGGTGCGTAACGAGGGAAAACAGATTCTGAATCTGCTCAACAAAGTGGGTAGTATGTACCCGCAGGCTGTGTACTTCCCAATACGAACTCTGTACCTCACCCTGAAGATCGAGCAGAGAGAAAGATGTGAGTTTATCTACCCCGCAAATGCGGGACGTTGGTCTAATGTTGGTTTAATGTTGGGTCGACGGTGTTTATCTACCCAGCAAATGCGGGACGTTGGTCTAATGTTGGTTTAATGTTGGGCCGACGTTGTAGACGGTGGCCCAACATTAAGCCAACATTGGTTCAATGTTTCATGTTTGCTGGGTATGCACCCGTTATCCCATGTTGCATGTATGCATATGGTATATATGAATTAAACTATTCCTATGGAATTGTTTGTTTCTAGATTTCATCCATTTAAAGCTGGAATTTGTGTTGCCAATGATTTATTCTTAACCTGGTAAAATAACCCTTCAAGCCCTCACGATGCATTAAAGCATCATTCTACATCCCTGAAAACAGACTTAATTTCGCTGCAACTAAGGGTTTTAGAACGAAAATGTCCATTAAACTCGTTTACCAATAGTTTTCAATTTTCTTTACTTTTCTAACCACTTCAAATCATCTTCATCAACTACAAGTCGAGAATTGTGGCAGCAATTTGCGGCTTGTAGTGGATGAAGATGACAATGGTAAATTCAGGCCTGAAAGGGTTAAATAATTAAAAAATTTACCCAGTTGAAGTTGTGTCTCTTCACCGCGGCCCACAACTTTATCTGGGTGAAATTTGCTCGTATCTGTTTAATTTGAGACTAAGCATTTACAAATCCTAATGTTTAAACACACATTTCCTTCTCACTAACTGTAATTTAACCTGGTGATAAAATAGCTTAAAAACGAATACAGTCATGCTTAGCTGTTTGAGGGTTAATATTATATGAGAAATAAACATCGCAAATTGGGTAATTTTACTAAAGCTGTTTTATATATTTCGATGACATTTTATTTAGTTTGTTTGGAGCATGTTTGAAAAAGTATATATATTTTGTCTCAGCGGCACATGGGTAAAAATAATTCATGCAATTCATTAAAGTATAATGTTGTTTCAAATTGACACTTGTATAAATGAAAAATTGTTAAGTTTGTTATTTTAGGTTTATAAACAATTTTATTTGTAATGTGGTTTCAGTCTTGTATGTGTCTGACAAAGGTGAAGATGGAAACAAGGCAGCCACAACCACAGGTAGCTCCACAACTCCCGCTGCCTCCGCCTCCACTACCACCACAGAAGCCTCTAAACCAGCTGCAGATTTAGCAAGTAAGTTAAAATCATAACGTTTTTTGCTGGTTGTTTATCACTAGAGCGTAAACGAATGAAGACCGTCTGGAAAATAATTATCTTGATATTGATCCTCCAAGTCTTTATTTGTTAATGAGATGTTAGAAACCCCTATAAATTTATAGCAGAGAATTTGCATTTAAGAGAAAGCTTTTTAGAATTTATTGCTCCCCTTGTACTAGGTAAATCAGCCAAACGAGGACTGGCTTGATTGTGCTCCTTATTAAGTAATGGACTGTTTTCTCAACTGATTCATGTGCTTAATAATATATTATTTTGAATCTTACATTGGGTATTTTTCCTATTGATTGCTAGCTGATATTTTTAGTGTACTGTATATCCCCGTCTATAAAGACTTATTATTGACATATACTTGCATGCTTTCTAAAATAAGCTGTAAGCACAACTGAGGTGACACAGAAATATGGCTTGTGTGAGAACTGCTGTTCACAGATGATAAGATTGTAGATCAAAAATACAAAACTATTTAATCATTCCAGATCAAGCCCTTAACCGTTTCAAGCCTGAATTTACCATTGTCATCTTCATCCACTACAAGCCGCGAATTGCTGTCGCAATTCTCGACTTATAGTGGATGAAAATGATTTGATATGGGTGAAAAAGTACAGAAAATTACCACGTATTAGTAAACCAGTTCATGGAAATTGTCGTTCTAAACTCTTAGTTGTAAGAAAATCAAGTCTGTTTTCAGGGATGTAAAATTATGCTTTAATGCATTGTGAGGACTTAAAGGGTTAATCTCTAATTCATATATATAGTGCTTATTACACAATACACATGAGGCGGACTACAAAAAATTCAACCCTTCAAGTCAAGTCTGCTCTTACGTCAAGTAATGAGGTGTCAAATTATCATCATAGATATCCTAACTTTATTACAGAACTGACCGCTATCCAATTAGGAAGCGGTATCATATCACTGGAGGCTATCGGTCGTAAGTAGCGTCTTGTGTGACTATGTGCACTTGCTTGCTGCCATGCTGTCTGACCCTGTTTCTGCAAACGTTTTGTTTGAGTTGTCTTTTGAATTGTAGTAATTATAGCTTTTACCCTGCTTACACGATACGTTAAAACAATGCCGATTTAATGTTGGGCCGACGTCGGAGACGGCGGGCCAACATTAAATCAGCAGTTGTTTATCGTGTCGTGCTGGCTGGGTATTCCCACCACACTGAAAATATACAGATATAAAGACATAGAAAGTACAATAATTATTCTGACGTATAAAGACGGTCCCAGCACTGAAAGAATTCGAAAAATTATAATGGCTGCAAAACACATAGGTTTCAAATGAAGCGGAAAGAGCTGACTAAGTCAATTATGATGATTTCAAATTGAAAAAAACCTTTAGTCCCCATGGTTTATACAAAAATATGTCAAGTGTTAATCACTTCACCTTAGTTTATAATTTTTACTTTACTTACGTTGACAAAGGCTTGATAACATTTATTTACTGGTGCTTTAAAAAAATCAGCTATTCACAAATTCTATTTCCCAAAACTGGGGAATTTAATGTCTCTTGAATGACTTTGGTGCCAAATCCAGAGTGTAATTACTCATTTTTAAGTACACACAATCAAATCACAATGGACATTTGTAATGTCTACATATAAATATTCATGCTTTTCACTTTGCAATTACCCTAGTCTTTAAATTCATAATCGCTTATTGATATTCTCCAACCATTGACAATTGTTATCCTAGGTGTGATAGGGGTGTTGTTAATACATGCATCTCATAATACTCTTTTTGCTAAAGTCAGAGAGACAAATATTGCAGCCAAGCATGTTTGTCAGCTTGTAAATTTCCTGCAATATCACATTTGTAATCACTACACAATGTTCACCACAAGCTGATGTATAATGCACGCACCTGGGCAATTATATATGTACAGTACTGTTCTGCAAAGCCAAAAGGCACTAGCTGCTTAATTAAAAAGTAAACAGTTACTGCTTTTTGGCTTAGCATGGCAGAGTAGCTTGATAAATCACTGATAAGATTCAACCAAATGTAAAAGTGTTTGTACAGTGTTCTTTTTTTTACAACATTGTGTCAGATGCATGCATGTGTGTATTTCCACATTACATACTACAGTACTAGTAGTTACTGAACTACTGGTATAATCACTACACCGGGGTAGTAATTGCTACTTAAGTATCATACTCAATAATAACTGTCAATAATCAATGTTTATTTTTAATGCCAAATCTACCTTGATCGGTGCCCTCAAGGAGACCAGTAAATAATGTTTTGCTTTACAAAGCCAAAGGGCAGTATCTGCCTAATTGTAAAGTCAGAAGATCCTTTTAGGTTTACATGACAGTGTTGTCATACTATGTGTTTGCTTTGTGTGTCACCGTCTTGCTTTAATAACTGTTCCTATCTTGTTTGTGTATCCTATATGTTGCAAAAAATGTAAGCCTGCAGTGTTTCTTTTTACGAGATTTCACTTTGGTTTTCCTCAATTATCACAATAATGTTTAGTACTGCTCCATTGACAATGTTGTTCCTATCAACCCTTATACATGTGTGGTTACCCACTGAGTAATTTCTGACACGTTTTTTTACCCCTCGGCCCGTTGAGCCCGAAGGGGTATTGTCGTCCCCTTCGTGCGCTGCTGTCTCCGCCGCCGCCCGCACACACTCTTTTGGCTACTACACCAACATGGTGCAACAGATTGAATTCATAATTCATACAACCATTCAACCCCTCCCGGCACTTTTTTTTTACCATAGGTCAAGGTCAAAGGTCAAAGATGAAAAAAAATTTTTTTAGCGCGATAACTTGAAAAATAATTTGGATCTTCTTTTAAGTGAAGTTACCCATGAGTATGGAGATCACCTGATTAGATTTTCAGCTTTCCACCGATAATCAATATGGCCGCCACCTGGCAACTAATTTTTTTTAAACTTTTTTTTTTCAGAATTCCCTCGAAACCTGGTAAATATATAGGTTTTCGGGGTCTGCGAGTCTATTAGTATTGTATTGCCCGTTTTCATGTAAGACTGAAAACGAGGCTGCGGCGGCTATTTTGGTTTAGTCAATTTTAATAAATTGTTGTTATTTTCAATTAATTGCCTTGAAACCTGGCATATATAGAGTCACTGCATCATCCGAGCGGTATTTGAGTGCTTGCACGGTATTTTCATCATCTTCATCATCTTCATCATTTTCAACATCTAATATAAACCCTTATATTTTAAAATATGCTTGTTATCTTTAAAACGCAAATAAAAAGAAACCGTAAAATTAATTTAACCCTTGTCCTGCTAGACCTGGATATATACGGTTTTAAGCATATTTTGAGCCAAATAATATGTCACTGAAATGGACAATACAGGTTGTAGTGGATGTTCAGTTAGTAAAATAACTCAATATAGAACTTGTATATTTTCGAAAAATATAGTTATTTGAAGCTGGAAATTGCGTTAGCAATTCCAGCTTCAAATGACGAAAAATACAATTGAAACAATTCAGCAGGACAAGGGTTAAAAAAAATAAAACAAAAAATTGGGGGCGAAGCTTGGTAGCAGTGTAGCTTGTAGTTGTGGACTACAAGTTAAACCAACCGAGACATACATTGCTTAACTAATATAAATTGGAGCAAAATAGTAAAATGGTTAACCAATAACTTCACTTCAGTGTTTATTTACTTTGGTATGTGTTTACAGAGCCTGCAGTGGGCACACCTACCACCGAGGCATCAGCTGCTCAACCAGGTGCCAGACCCAGCAGTACTGGCTCAGGCAGTGGCCGCTCAGAAGCGGGTCCCATCAGGGCCACCGCCCCCATGTGGCGCTGCAGCAGAATTATGCAGACGCAGAGGGATCTACATCCAACAATTCTCAACTCTTTAGAAGGAATTGTTGATCAGGTTTGTATTGATAGTTCAGTTGTTGTTTAACCCTTTCAAGCCTAAATTTACCATTTTCATCTTCATCCACTACAAGCCGCGAATTGCTGTCGCAATTCTCGCCTTGTAGTGGATGAAGATGACTTGATGTGGTTTAAAAATTAAAGAAAATTGCCATGTATTGGTAAACCAGTTTCACAAAAAAATTCGTTCTAAAACCTTTTGTTGTAGGAAAATTAAGTCTGTTTTCATTGATGTAAAATAATGGTTTATTGCATCGTGAGGGCTTAAAGGGTTAAGTAATCTTTTTTGGCTTTGTTGTGTCTTGCTAGTGTAACCCACAACTTCAAGTGGGTGAAAGAAAATTACCAATTTTTGCATAATTTGAATCAAAACTTCTAAATAAAGCAAATGTAATGCTCATTTCTTCAAACTTGTTTGTTTGAAGAAGAAATAAATAGGCTGAAAACAGCTACCGTATTTATTAACAGTTCTTTAAAGTTGAATTTGTGTCAATGAAAATTGCAAATATTGTGTTTCAAATTAGGCAAACATTAGTAATTTGTATTCAAGTGGGTGAAAAATGAAATTACATAAAAGGTTCAATTAGTAGATTTAATTTGATTTAAATAATTCTGTTCCAATAGATGGTGTGGTTCAGAGAAAACTGGTATGAAGAAGTGTTACGTCAGCTTCGTCAGGGTTTGGCAAAGTGCTACGCCATAGCGTTTGAGAATCGCACCGCTGTGTCTGATGCTACCATCACCACCCACACACTCCATTTTGTACGCAAACTAGTCAGCACATTCGGAGTCGGCATTGAAAATGTAAACAGCATTAACATCACTTATTCCAGTGCGGCATCTGAGTCATTAGCTCGACGAGTGCAGGCCACATCACAAGATCCTATATTCCAGAAGATGAAGAGTCAGTTCACAACAGACTTCGACTTCAGGTAGAAATTCTGTCAAGCGATAGGTATATTGTTCTGAAAGAGAGAATATACTATATATTTGTGTGTGGGTTCATCATTATTTCACACATATAATTCCACTTACTACTGTTTATGTTACAGTAAACCATATTTCTGATGGCTAGACAATATTAATTCATTGACATGTCATTTGTGTTTGTTTTCAGTGTTCCTGGCTCCACCAAGCTTCACAATTTAATCAATAAGTTGAAGAAGTGGATCAAAATATTAGAAGCAAAGATAAAGCTACTACCCAAGTGAGTACATTAACCCTTGTCCTGTTGAATTGTTTCAAATTATTTTTCATTAATTTAAAGCTGGAATTGCTAACACAATTTCCAGCTTCAAATGACGAAAAATATTTCTATTTATGAAAAATAAACATCTCCCAAATTGAAATATTTGATTAGCTGAGCATCTACCACTGAATATTTTGTCAATTTCAGTGGCATTTTCGGGTTGAAACTTTCTTGAAAACGTATATATCCGGGTCCAGCAGGACAAGGGTTAACCCTTTACCTGCCAATCATGACTATATTCATTATGATTTTTAATCCATTTTACTAGATGATCAAATCATTGGTATTGCAAATGAAATGAGGGTTTAACCCTTCAAGCCCTCACGATGCATTGAAGCATCATTTTACAACATTGAAAGCATACTTGATTTTTTCACAGCTAATGGTTTTAGAAGGCAACTTTCGATGAAATTGTTCTACGAATATATAGTAATTTTCTTCAATTTATCACCCACATCAAATCATCTTCATCCACTACGAGTGGAGAATTGCGGCAGCAATTCGCGGCTTGTAGTGGATGAAGATGACTATGGAAAATTCAGGATTGAAAGGGTTAAGCATCAAGATTTGCAAATGTGCGGTCTCACGAGTGATTTTAACCTACCATGACCCACAATTTGGAATGGAAGAAAAATAAAATAAGATACCTCACTTGGTAAATGATTAACCCTAACTTAAAGTGCCATGGTGAATAATTTATTTTTCACCCAATTGAAATTGTGCCTTGCTGTCGTGATTAACAACTTCAAATGGTTAAAAAAACACCTAGATTTGACAAATGAAAGCCAAAAATTTTACGATTGTTCTGTTTGAGAAGCTATTGATATGATTAGTGTTTAAAAAGGTTTCGAATGGTTTAGCAAGAAATAAATGTCTATTCAAAAAAATTGTGACTTTAAATTTCTTGATTGTTGCAGGTCTTTTCTAATCGAAGATAAGTGTCGATTCCTGAGTAACTTCTCTCTGAATACTGCTGAAGTAGAGCTACCAGGAGAATTTTTACTACCAAAGGTAAATGTTTTAATTGACATAGGCTGCATCCTTTATCATTATTATTACATATGATTTCTCAATTTTAAAAATGTTTTCCCACATAGTCATACAAGCAGGGATTAAGTGATTAACAGTTGTATATACTACATAGTAGAATATTAAAAGAATGATAAAATTGATGTATTTGACCTAAAATATAGATTTTGTTTTCATTTTAACATCTTCACTTGTTTATTTCTTATGCTTAGCATGGTCATTATTACGTGAGGATTGCTCGCTTCATGCCAAGAGTGGAAATTGTTCACAAGCACAACACAGCCGCGAGGCGTCTGTATATACGAGGACACAACGGGAAGGTTAGATTTTGTTTTATGATACTCACATGTGGAATGCATTATTTTATTGTAGATTCACATTCAGAATCTTAATCTCATTTTCTGCTCATTTCAAAAATGGTTGAATATACATTTTCTACTTTCAAATGTAAGCAGAATTTTATATTACCCCCTTTTGCACTAAGTTATAGAATTTCACACACTTGAAGTTGTGAGTCGTTGTGTCTCGCTCCCACAATCCACAACTTCAAATGGGTGAAAATTTTTGTAACCGAACAGTTGCAAATCATTGACAGTATAAACCTGCTAATAAGACGGATTAAAAACGATTATAGTTATGATTTGTATTTTAAGGGCGAAAAGAGTTCTTTCTTATAGCTATTTGTCACAGTCCACTTCAGTTCAGATACATAACTATGGGGTAATGGTTGTGCTGCCAAAATGTTTTTTTTTCTTTCTTTTTTTAGCCCGCCTTTTAATTTTAATTAAAAAAGGTGGGCTATTGCAATTGAAGTTCGGCGTCGTCGGCGTCGGCGTTAACATTAACTTGTGGGCGCGATAACTTGAAAAGTTTTTCATGTTTCCTTCCCAAATTTGTTTTGCATGTTACTAATGACCACTTCTCAGACAAGTTCGATAATGGCTGAAAAAAAATTCAAAATAGCTGATTTATTGCGATTTTTCTCATTTTACGTCAATAATTTGACCTTGTGGGCGCGATAACTTGAAAAGTTTTTCACATATCCTCTTCAAATTTGTTATGCATGTTACTAATAAGTAGTTCTTGGACAAGTTCAATAATGGCTGAAAAAAAATTCAAAATGGCCAATTTATTCCGATTTTTCTCATTTTACGTCAATAATTTGACCTTGTAGGCGCGATAACTTCAACATTTTCACAAGTATCCTCTTCAAGTTTGTTATGCATGTTACTAATAAGCAGTTGTTGGACAAGCTCAATAATGGCCGGTAAAAAAATCAAAATGGTCGACTTATTGCGATTTTTCACATTTATTTTACGTCCATAATTTGACCTTGTGGGCGCGATAACTTGGAAAGCGGCTGGTTTTTTATAGATCTGCTTGTAGTCTATGCAAGTATTATATAGTATATCATATTATACATGTATCTATCTTATTTAACATACCATTTATATCTTGGGTTGTTATTTACGTGATGACATTTATCTTTACATTCTTTATCATAATTCGGCGGCGGGCTATTATCGAGTGTGCTCTTGTTTAAGATTATTTTTAAGATTATTGATATTATAATTTCATCTTCAATATAATTATTTAAAATATTTTGAAAACAAATTAAATTTGATTGTAGACCACATTTGAATAGCCCTTATTTTTGTGTTATGCTTCATATAGGTAATGTTGTTTCTTTCAGATCTATCCTTACCTTGTTGTGAATGACGCCTGCTTGACAGAGTCGCGGCGTGAGGAGCGAGTGCTACAGCTGCTACGAATGCTCAACCACTTCTTGGGCAAACAAAAGGTGATTATATAATGTCACATAAATATAGGCTACTGCTCTACCTGGGTGCAATCAGATAAAAAAATTGATATGCTTATAGCATGCTATATAGTGCAGATAATAACTAATGACAATAAAGCACAACTTTATGTGTGTACACAAAGTTCCCCGCTACCAAGATGTTCATCTCCGAGTGACTGTCTATTCCCTTAAGATACATCTCTTTATAGCAATAATTGTAGCATAATAGTAACTAAATAGGCCTTTATTTAAATCTTATCTCCCAGAAGTGTCACTTGTACTGACAGAGTTGAAAGGAAACCTTCTAAAATGATTGCCTTGCCTAGAATTATTGTTGACAATCAAGAAGTTGTACATGCCTAAGAATAGCATCCCACATCAATGTGATAATTAAAATTTATGTCATTTTCTTGTGTATTTAACAGGAGACTTGCAGACGGCTGTTACATTTCACAGTGCCTCGTGTTGTGGCAGTTTCTCCTCAGATGAGACTTGTAGAGGACAACCCTTCATCTATCTCTCTCCTCAACATCTATAAGCAGGTATGCCTACTGTGCAAAGCCAAAACCCGAGTCAGAATGTGCTAAAATACCACTTTGTAAAGTGGCAGTTTAGCACTTTCCAACTCCAAAGGGACGTACTTTTCTGTTTCTTTACATATTTCTGAATAATGTTGTTGTTGATTTGCTCATCCGGCCTTTAGGCCTAGATGAGCTTATGTCATCGTGTTGCGTCTGTCATCTGTGGTCTATCCACAATTCACAAGAAATGCTGCTCCTCCCTCAATTCTTATCCGATTTCAATTATGTTTGGTTTGTTTGAAAGACCTTGTGCCTATACATTAAACTTCCTCACGAATTTGAGAAACTTTAATTATTAATTAATTTATAAATGACCTAATTAAAACCTAATTAGGGCACTCTGTCCACCATTCACATGAAATGCTTCTCCTCCCTCAATTCTTATCTGATTTCAATTCTGTTTGGTTTGTTTGAAAAAGCTTGTGCCTGTGCATTTTAACTTCCTCACGGACTAGAACTCTTAATTATTAAATAACTTATGACCTAATTGAGACCTAGTTAGGGCACTCTGTCCACAATTCACAATAAATGCTTCTCCTCCCTCAATTCTTATCCATTTTCAATTTTGTTTAGTTTATTTGAAAAGCTCTTGTGTGTGCATAGAACTGCCTATTTTAGATTTTAGAAATTTTAATTTGTAATCAACTTGCCCTGATTAGGGATGAGCTTCTGTGTCATTGACACTCCGGTTTTCATAATGGCTCAGTTCCACAGTCACTGAATGTCCTTGATTTGAGTGAAGTGATCCCTCACACTGCTGTTGATTGTGTCCTTATTATACATTTAAAATCCAAATACCGGTACATGTTATGCACACATGAGTTATGCCTTTCCGATGCAAACACTGTATTCATTGTCGGGTGCAGAATTGGTTAATCTTAAACATACTGTATGTTATTATATTCAGTTTTGAAATTTGATTTAGTCATTTTTTTGTCAATTATAAATTTTGGTGAATCAACAAAATGTTTACTAAAATGAATTCTAATTTGACAGAGGTGTGCCAAGCGTAATGTTGAGCATGATGCCGCCATCTCTCGCTACTATGAGCGTCTGGCTACAGTTCAGGCCCGGGGTTCACAAGCGAGTCATCAGGTGCTTAGAGATGTACTGAGAGAGGTACAGGTAGACAGAGTGCCCAGAACACTGCTGAAAGAGTGGGCCACACACACATTCCCCAGTGCCACAGATTACTGGACCTTCAGAAAAAATGTAGGTATTCCAATGAAGTTTTTACTGGAAAATATCTCGTCACCAACATACATTTGAGAAATAGTATGCTGGGGCCGTATTCTTGTACAAGTTACGATATATCGTAGGCTTCTGATTGGTCAAGATGGCCATCTCGACCAATCAGAAGCCTACGATATATTGTAACTTGTACAAGAATATGGACCCTGTAAATCTAGATAAGTTTAGGCATTTCACAAATGTAATACGTATTGCTTCTACAGGTTTCTATTTATCCTGTATTGATTTAGTCATAATATTTAATGCATTTCATCAATCAGCGGGATGTGCTCACCTAAGCCACATCATCAAATTTAGCTCCCATGTTGAGTACGCTACTAAGGCACTATATTGGCATTTTATCTCTGTTTGTCTGATATCTTGGTGTTGGGCTCTTCCGTGCTTTATCTCGTATCATTTCTTTTTTTTCACAGTTCACATTACAGCTTGCCTTGGCGGGTTTTGCGGAGTTTGTTCTTCACCTGACCAGAATGAACCCTGACATGATGTACCTGCATCAGGACAGTGGCTTCCTCAACATTGCTTACTTTAAGTTTGACATTGACGACCAAACGGGTAGGTGATTAATATCCTAAAGGTTATGATTCCCAAACAGGATTTGCATTTGATAACTATTTTGGTGTACAATTAACACAATTTAAAATTTGTATTTATCTTACTCACCACAAACTAAAAATGATAGAGATCATTTTCTAGCAACCGTAATTATTTTGCGTTAATTAGAATACCCCCTGAGGCTACATTAGGCTTATTAGAGTACCAATAGTTTTTTAATGTCTATATAGTGTACAATGATCGTGAATTTTATTTTGAAATCAGGGGATTGGTCTTTTATTGGACTGATACAATGGATGTATTGCATAAATGGTTGAAACTTTTGATTTTCTTGTACAGGGGAACTAGATGCAAACCGGCCTGTACCATTCCGTCTGACACCCAACGTGACAGAGTTTCTCACGGCTAATGGAGTATCAGGTCCCCTGACTGCCGCCATGGTGGCTTCTGCCCGCTGCCTCGTGCAGCCGCAGTACAAACTGGCCAGCTTCCTCAGAGCCATACTCAGAGACGAGTACATCACGTGGCATAAAAAGGTAGAATAGATATTACTGCTGCTTTATATCACACTACTGTCATGCAAAGTCAAAAGGCAGTATCTACTCACTTGGCAAGTGAGCAGATACTGCCTTTTGCCTTTCCAGAGCAGTATTGCTTCCTTTTACTATTTCTCTTAGTTGGTTTACTAGCTCAATGTCCCAATGGAAAATTTAGAATTGATTTTTGTATGCCTGGTAATTCTATTTTATTAAGGGGTGTGGGGTTGAGCAGAATCAATATGTCATTCCATACGTATTTGCTGCTGAAACTGTATATTTAAACAGTTTTAAGCATGTTTTAGTTCAATAGAAATATCACTAAATGTCATTAAATAGTTTTTGATAGACGTTCAATTAATCCAATTATCCAATATTGGAGATGTCTGTTTTTCACTTAGTTAATATTTTTCATCATTTGAAACTGGAAATTGTGTCAGCAATTCCAGCTTCAAATGATGGAAAATAGAAGCAGACATTTCAGCATGACATGGGTTATTAAACTAAACAAATGCGAGTACGATCATTTTCAATTATCCAATTCAGGGTTAAGGCACAATTCTAATTATTCTGTCGAGACCACACGTGGCAAGGTTGTATGAGGTGGTCTAATCTCATGTTCTTATTTGCCAGAAACAAGAGGAGGAGAATCCTGGAGCTCAGCCTGGTGACATGGACGGCGATCTGCTGATACAGATGGTGAACAAAGCTGTGGCCGCCATATTAACTAGACTACAGAGTGAGTAGTTTCTGAATTTCAAGTTTTTGATCTGAATCTAATACTGTAAAGATGAGGAATATTAATCAATTCCTAGCCTATGTCCTGCAAATGCATAATTTTATCATGAGACTTGCTGTATGTGCTCGGATGTTGTGACCAGCAGTGATCTTGTTAGACCTCATCACACCACGGCTGTGATGTGCTGCTCAGTGTGGCTGTGCCTTCCCGCCTTCCTTATTGTGAGAGCTTGTTTAATGTGGATATTTTTTCAAGTCTCCACCCACTATGTGGTGGTGGAGACTTGTTGTTTTTGCTGAGTCCGCCCACCGCCGCCATGTGTTTGTGTTCTCACTCGAAAACCCCTACTCGGATTATTTCCAAATATTTGCAGTATGCATACTGGCCCTGGAGAATTTGTCTGGTAAATTTTTTTTGCGTTTTTTCAGTTTCTTCGACAAAATCCAAGATGGCTGCCAAAATCCTATGGCACACACTAGAGCTTGAACCGCTTCATCGATTTGTTTCATGTTTGGTTTAAATAAAAGACCTTACTCAGGCCATGAGCTGAAAAGCTTTTGGTGTGATTCTGATAATAAAGCTTTGATTTTTTCACATTTTAGTATTTTAGCGGATACTTCTGTTTTGCTCATTTTGGCCATCATCAAAATTTGGTAATATGGCCATAAAACCCTTCTCGGATTATTTCTAAGTATTTGCAGTATGCATATTGGCCCTAGGAAATTTGCCCTGTAAATTTTTTTCGGCGTTTTTCAGCTCCTCCAACAAAATCCAAGATGGCCGCCAAAATCCTATGTCGCTCTCTAGAGCTTGAACCTCTTTATGCATTTGTTTCATGTTTGGTTTAAAGGAAAGACCCTGCTATGCACATGTGCTGATTAGTATTAGGTGTGATTCTGATATTAAAAACTATGATTTCAGAATTTTAAGGGATTTTTCAGTTTTATTCATTTTGGTTATCATCAAAATTTGTTAATTTAGCTATACACACCTGCTCAGAGTATTTCTAAATATTTGCAGTATGCTTATTGGCCTTAAGGAATTTGCCCGATTTTTTTTTTTTTGCGTTTTTTTCAGCTTCTTCAGCAAAATCTAAGATGGCCGCCAAAATCCTATGTCGCTCTCTAGAGCTTAACCGCTTCCGGTTTTTTTTTCATGTTTGGTTTAAAGGAAAGCCCTTACCCTGCACATGTGCTGATTAGTTTTTGGTGTAATTCTGATAATAAAAACTTTGTTTTTTTCACGTTTCAAAATTTTAGCGGATATTTCAGTTTTGTTCATTTTGGCTATCATCAAGATTTGGTAATACAGCTATGCACCCCTGCTCAGATTATTTCTAAATATTTGCAGTATGCATATTGCCCTAGGGAATATGCCCGGTAAATTTTTTTTACGTTTTCCAGCTTCTTCAACAAAATCCAAGATGGCCGCCAAAATCCTATGTCAATCAATCAATCAATCAATCAATCAATAAAACTTAAATAGCGCCTATATCCTCGGCGGACCAAGCTCAGAGGCACACAAATCCTTAGCGTGATCATGTGTCATAATTGAGGCCAAAGCAGGTTCGTCAACAGGGAGCCGGGCTGCTGAGGGACTAGGGTGGAAAAGCGAGGTCAAATAGGTGGGATTTAAGTAATTTCCGGAATGTTATGATTGTTTTGGCATTACGTATTGGCTCTGTAGAGCTTGAACTGCTTCATGGATTTGTTTCATGTTTGGTTCAAGGGAATAACCCTACCCTGGATGTGTGCTGATTATTTTTTTGTGTGAATGTGATAATAAAAACTTTTTTTACTTTTCAGGATTTTAGCTGATATTACAGTTTTGCTCATTTTGGCTATTATCAAAATTTGATAATATGGTTATACAGCTCAAATTTTATCTTTTGTGTATGCTCAATGGCCCCCCAAAAAAAGTCAGGAGAATTGTTTCTCTTTTTTCATTTTTTCAACTTACCCTGGCCATATGTTGATCAGATTTTGGTGTGATTCTGAAATCACATTTTCATGTGGTTTACATAAAAATTTGGTGACAGCACTGTATTTCTCTATAATTAATGTACTATGTGGGGCCGGTGGAGATGCAAGCTTTGCCCCTCAGGCAAATCTAGTTCAAAGCTAGAATGGTTGAACATCAAACAAAAAATTATGTTTATGACTTTTGTACAAAATTATAATTCACCCTTTGAGCACACTCGTCTTGTGTCTGTAACCAGCTAACAGCATCTATAACCACACTTGCATACTGTAAAACAGGCCACAGCTTTCTATCTCTGACACACTTTCAAAATAACCAACCCGGCAAACACAGGCCTTGACCCAATGTTGCTTTATGTTGGGCCGACGTCGAAGACGGCGAGCCAACATTAAAGCAACATTAGGTCAACGTCTTGTGTTTGCCGGGAACTCGAGTGGGCGCCATGAATAGTATCAATTTATCATTCTACATTCTGTAGGATTAAACATGGTATAGCTATAATGTTATTATTGATAATTAATAAAACTACTGTGGATCCGGTAATTTTCGCATGTTCTGATTTTTGCAAATTTGTGACTTTGGGACTTTTTGCGAAGTCTAGTTTTCGTGAATTATAGACTGTGATGATAGGTTAGTTCTATTATAATAATAATTTTAAAATTCGCGAATTTGTCCTCCTCGCCAAATTCGCGGAAATTAAAACGTCATGAATATTACCAGATATTCAGTATTAGGGACATATCCCGACAAGATATGTAGCCCACGTAATTACTATAGTGTAGTGGTTAAGCTCCCATAATGGAACCATTGTGCATTTTATGATTAAAGCATGAAACTTCCACCATTATTAGTACATATCATGTAGTTTATTTTAAGATGTGGAGGTAAGTTAACTTTGACCCCTGTTGACCTTTAGAGGTCATTGACCTTGAAAGGTCAAAATATCTAATTGCGAAGCTAAAAAGTGGTGAAAATTGTGTATTACAATATCTATGAAATGTTTTTGTATTCCATAAGTGTGCGAAATACTCTAAGAGACTCTTGGTAATCATACAAATACCATCAAGGTCATGTCAAGGTTACTTTAGGGTCATTTGAAGGTCAAAATGGCCACAAATAGTGAAAATATCCACTTTTAATCAATTTAAACAATACTAGTCGTGCAGTCATCTATTACAAAGGATTACTTTTGACACAGTCTTGGTCAGATATCTTTTCCACGCGCATTTTGGGAGATTGAGGGCAGTATCTAACTTGGGGGGGGGGGGGGATACACCCTAAGTATTCCCCTTACTACACCCTTTCCTAAATGTTTAATTGGACGAGCAAAATTACAGTGTGCAGCAGCTGTTAAACATCAGCTTGGGCTCCCGTGGAAAACTATTGATGCATAATTGGGCTATGAAGTCTAACATGGGTTGAGATTATGTTTTACTTGGATAACGACGAAAAACAAGGTCAAGGTCATATCAAGGTCATTTCAAGGTCATACTGTCAAAAATATGTAAAAAAAAAATCAGAAAGTTCGGCAAAATACTTGGGTCATAGTGTACTCGTTTGGCTCCCATAATAAAACAAGTGTGCATTTTATGATTAAAGTATGAAACTTCTACCATTATTAGCACATATCCTGATCTTTATTTTAAATTGTGGGGGTGAGCTAGATTTGACCCCTGACGACCTCTAGCGGTCATCTACATCGAAAGGTCATATAAGCATTCGCAATGCCAAAAGTGGTGAAAATTGTGTATTACCGGGTACCATATTTATAAACTATTTTTGTATTCCAGAAATATGTCAAATGCACAGAGCGACTACTATTATTGATAAAAATAACACCAAGGTCATAGCAAAGTTACATCAAGTTCATTTCAAGGTCAAAATCGCAAAAGAAGGTGAAAATATCCCCTTTATATAAAATTCAACGCGGTTAGTGATGCAATTAACTATTACAAAGACTAATTTTGAGATATTATTGGTCAGACATATTTTCCACAAAAAATTTCAAGAAATTGAGGGCAGTGTCAGCCTTGGGAGGGGTATCACACCCTCATTCCCCTTATTACACTCATTTCCCAATGATTAATTGTACGAGCAAAAATTGCATCTTGCAGCATTGTGAAACATCAGCTTGGGCTCCCATGGCAAAATATCAATACATAATTGGGTTATGAAGGATCATATGGTTTGGAACTGTGTTTTACTGGGGTACCGTCTGAAAGTAACGTACATGTCATATCAAGGTCACTTGAAGGTCAAACTGGCAAAAATCCTAAAAATATATACTCTCACTTACTTACAACTCCGTTGACCTCTTGAAATTGAGTTTTTATTTGCAGAATATGTATGATATTGATAATTTGGTGATAGTTTTAACACACAGTGATTATATGTCCCAATATATTATATTAAAATACACACCTTTGAAATGATCTTAACTTGACCTAAAAAGCACAATTTTATGAAGCCGATGTCAACTGTAACCGCCATGTAGGCCCCACATCGATTGGTTCATATAATACAAGATAAAAATACTTCGCCCCTCCCTTGTAATTGAATGTGCCTCCCCTTGTGTAGGATACAAGTGAACAAGTAGATTATTACTGTTCATTGTCTCATATGCTTAATGAATAGAAGGTGCAATTATGTAATTATCACGGCGTGTAATACTCTGAGAGAGGGATTTTTAATAAGAAGAATTGGCAAAAGCATAATAATTTCGGCGATTTCTTGACAGCCATTTTTATTTTTTTTCAATTCTCAAAGATGAGAGCTCTACATCCGCCCAGATATCAATACAGGCGTGGATAATTCAAAGAGCAAAAACTATATCAGCCAAAACAAAGTGTTTTTATTACAATAAGATTTTTTATCAATCCCTTATAACATATACTAATCCGTTATAACGGTCTACTAATCCGTTTTAGCGGTATAATATTCCGTTATAACGGACTAGTACTTCGTTATAGCGGTAGAGTATTTCGTTATAACCGTCTACTAGTCCGTCATAACGGTCTACCATCACGTTATAACGGTATACTAATCCGCTATAACGGTATAATATTCCCTTATAACGGTCTAGTATTTCATTATAACTGCCTACTATTCCGTTATAACGGTCTAGTATTTCGTAATAACGGTATACTATTCCGTTATAACGGTTCAGTATTTCGTGATGACGGTCTACTAATCCGCTATAATAGTCTACTATCCCGTTATAACGGGCTAAGAATCCGTTATAACGGTCTACTATTCTGTTATAACGATCAAGTACTCCGTTATAACGGTATAGTATCTCGTTATAACGGTCTAATATTTCGTTATAACGGTCTACTTATCTGTTATAACTGTTTACTATCCCGTTATAACGGTCTAGTATTTCGCTATGACGGTCTTGTATCACGCTATAACGGCCTACACATCCGTTATAACGGCTTAATAATCTGATAAAACGGTCTAAAATTCCGGTATAACGGTCTAGTATTTCTTTATAACGGTCTGCTAATCCGTTATAACGGTATACTGTCCCGTTATAACGGCCTAGTTTTTCCTTATGACGGTCTGTTATCACGTCATAACGGTCTACTATTCCGTTATAACGGTACACTAATCCGCTATAACGGTCTAGTATTTAATTATAACTGCCTACTATTCCGTTATAACGGTCTAGTATTTCGTTATAACGGTCTACTATTACGTTATAACGGTTTAGTATTTCGTTATAATGGTCTACTATCCCGTTATAACGGTCTAGTATTTCGCTATGACGGTCCACTAATCCGTTGTAATGGTCTACTATTCCGTTATAACGGTCTAATCATCAGTTATACCGGTCTACTATTCCGTTATAGCGATCAAGTATTCCGTTATAACGGTATATTATATCGTTATAAAGGTATAGTATCTCGTTATAACGGTCTACTATTTCGTTATAACGGTCTACTTATCCTTTATAACTGTCTATTATCCCGTTATAACGGTCTAGTATTTTGCTATGACGGTCTAGTATCACGCTATAACGGCCTACACATCCGTTATAACGGCTTATTAATATGTTAAAACGGTCTACTATCCTGTTATAACGGTCGAGTATTTCTTCATAACGGTCTTCTAATCTGTATAACGGTCTACTATTCCGTTATAACGGTCTAGTATTTCATTATAACTGTCTACTATTCCGTTATAACGGTCTAGTCTTTTGTTATAACGGTCTACTATCCCGTTATAACGTTTTAGTATTTCGTCATAACGGTCTCCTATCCCGTTATAACGGTCTAGTATTTCGTTATGACGGTCTAGTATCACGTTATAACAGTCTACTAATCTGTTATAACTGTTTACTAATCCGTTATAACGGTCTACTAATCCGTTAAAACGGTCTACCAATACTGTATAACGGTCTACTATTCCGTTATAACGGTATACTCTTCCGTTATAACGGTCTGGTATCTCGTTATAACGGTCTACTATTTCGTTATAACAGTTTACTAACCCGTTATAACTGTCAGACAATTATAACGGATTAGTCTGTCTACTAGACAGTCTGTCTACTATCCCGTTATAACGGTCTAGTATATTGTTATGACGGTCTGTTATCACGTTATAATGGTCTACTATTCCGGTATAACGGTCTAGTATTTCATTATAACAGTCTGTCACTCCGTTACAACGGTCTAGTCTTCCGTTATAACGGTCTACTATTCCGTTATACCTTTTTAGTATTTTGTTATAACGGTCTACTATCCCGTTATAACGGTCTAGTATTTCGTTATATGGCATTCTAGTATCACGTTATAACGGCCTACAAATCCGTTATAACGGCGAACTAATTCGTTATAACAGTCTACTATTCCGTTATAACGGTATAGTATTTCGTTATAACGGTCTACTATTCCGTTATAACGGTCTGGTATTTTGTTATGGCTATGGCAGTCTAGTATTGAATTATGAAATGAATACCGAACGATGTAATAATCGGTTTTATTATATCATGGTGACAGCTGGGGTCTTAAAGCGACACAATCATTTTAGCCTGATTATGTCGTTTCAATTTAGCGAGAAAATTAGGCAGTCATGACATCGATATTTTGCAGAGCTATCTGACAAATTGATGTAGCCTTGAAATTAATTTTAGTATCCGGTATGTTTAAAAAATCACCTGCACATCTCCATATCGTGGAGAATTTGATTGTAAAATTTGACTACTTTCTCACAAAGTTTGAGTTTTGTGGTCACAATAAATTATGAAGTTGATTTGTGGCGGCCATTTTACATGTCAGTGAAATCTTGAACAAATTGCCTGTACATCTCCATATTGTGGGGAATGTGATTGTAAGATTTGGATAATTTCTGATTAAGGTTTTGAGTTTTTGCGCCCACAACAAATTATGAAGTTGAACTCTGGGAGATATTTTGGCATTATGGTAGCATGTTTAAAAAATCACTTGCACCTCCCCATGTTGATGAGAATGTGATTTAAAATTTCAGAAAAAATGACCACTAGTTTTTCAGTTATTGCACCCATAAAAATTAAGTGCCGTCTGATAGATCCCGGTGCGACTAACCCCCTCCCCCCCTTCCCCTACGGACGTGTGATAAAAACCTGCTCACCACTTCTATTAGGATATTAGGGTCACTCTAACATTATATACAATTCAACGTTCTAACCGACCAGTTATAATCAGTATAAATGGCCATCATGTTCTCTCAATTTATTTGGTCTCAATTCTAACAACTTCCAGCTACCTGGAACATTAGACTGGAGAGACTTGTTAAAGGTTATGGCATCAACGCCATATACCTATGGCTCACATGGCTTACAACATGCATCTATCTGCAGTAGGCCTATAGATAAAAATGTTTAAATTATCAGAAATGGCTCACCTGCATATTAAGTTAGGTTGATGTAGATAGATGTGATTCTAGAAAAAATGTATAGGGCCTACATGCCACCAGACTGAAGCTCAGGCTCCTTTAAGTGAGGACACATTTGAAAATCATGGTAACAGTTTTTGCCAGTTTGACCTTGAAATGACCTTGCCATGACCTTCAAATTGCTTTCGGATGGTACTCCAGTAAAATACAACCCCACCCCATGTCAAACTTCATAACCTAATTATTTGTCAATATTTTGCTATGGGAGCCCAAGCTGATGCTCTACAATGCTGCATAATTGTAATTTGGCCTGTTCAACTAAATATTGAAGAAGGAGCGTTTTAAGTGAAATACCTAGCCTCCTTGCCAAGGTTGTAACATCCCTTAATATCCTAAATGTGTGTGGAAAATACATAGGACGAAGGATATGTCAAAACCAGTCCCTTGTAATAAATGATTGTACAACAACAGCGTGGAAATTGATAAAAAGTGAACATTTTCTGCCAGTTTGACCTTTAAATGACCTTGGTGTAACCTTGACATGACCTTGATGTTATGTTTATCATTCAAAGCAGTCTCTTCGAGTATTTGACGCACTTTTGGGACACAGAAACAAATCATAGACATTGTAATATACAATTTTAACTACTTTTTGGCTATGCCAGTGAATATTTTGACCTTTCGAGGTCAATGACCTTTAGAGGTCATCAGAGGTCAAATCCAGTTTACCTCCACATCTAAAAATTACCCTTAGGATATGTTCTACAAGTTGTAGAAATTTCATGCTTTAATCATAAAATGCACAATAGGTTACCTTATCTACTACACTACTATACACTTTGGGTGTTCATTGACACATTTTCAGACCATGCCTTGTTAGACCATTCAGGACTGGGCTGTTTTGTTCACGACTCCTAGAATATAATGAGAAGACAGGATTTTAATAAGATATGTTGAACAATGTGCAGATGTGTTAGACTGTCTTGAAAATATGGCGTCCCTTTTTAATGGTTCTTCTAAGTGCGTGCCAGATTCTTAAATTCGCGAATTTGTCCTCCTCGCCAAATTCGCGGAAATTAAAACGTCATGAATATTACCAGATATTCAGTATTAGGGACATATCCCGACAAGATATGTACCTCACGTAATTACTATACAATTTGGGTGCTGATTGAGACATTTTCACACCATGCCTTGTTAGACCATTCAGGACTGAGCTGTTCTGTACATGACTCCTAGAATATAATGAGAAGACAGGATTTCAATGAAAGATGTTGAACTGATGTGTTAGACTGTATTAGACTGTCTTGAAAATATGGCGTTCCCTTTTTAATGGTTCTTCTAAGTGCGTGCCAGTTTCTAAGCAGCATGTGTCCCGCCACTTATATCCTCACCTGACTATATTGTCGTTATTAATCCGTTTCATTAGCCGATCAAGTCAATTGCTAGTGGGAATGAAAGGCCTCTTTACACATTAACCCTTGTCCTGCTGAATTGTTCAAATTGTATTTTTTGTCATTTGAAGCTGGAATTGCTAACGCAATTTCCAGCTTCAAATGACGAAAAATATTGAAATTTTTCGAAAATATACATCTTCTAAATTGAGTTATTTAACTAACTGAACATCTACCACAAACTATATTGTCCATTTCAATGACATATTATTTGGCTTAAAATAAGCTTAAAACCGTATATGTCCGGGTGTAGCAGGACAAGGGTTAAGATTGACAAATGTGTGAAAATTTAAAGAAGATAACTTAGCGGGTAGAGGGTTGATATAGTGTGGACAGACAGCTGTATAACTACTAGTTATATGTCTGTCTAGTCCTGATGGCAACAGTTTCCACTCCGTTGGACAACGCGAATCGGAAACTACTGCTAGACTGTTTTACAACAAAATAACGTGTGCATGCCAGTGCAGCAGTGACACATGTTTACGGTTTAGTCAGCTTTATTCTTACTAGCAATCCCTACTCATTTTAAATCGTGTATTATATATATGGAAATAATTTATACTCGATACGTTGAATAACAAAAGTTTTTTTTAAATCCACAAAACCAGTATCTGGCCTTTCAAGAACACCACAAAATCAATAGCCGCAGTCATTCCAGAGGTGTTGGCCCAATGTTGTTTTAGCGTTGGTCCAGCTACTACGCTGCTGGCCCAACATTAAATCAACATTGATTCAGCGTCTCTTGTTCACTGGGAGCTGGAGGTGTCGTTGAAGTTTTGTTAACCCTTAGAACACTGAGCCAAGAAATTAAAATTTTTAGTCACTTGAAGTTGTGTCTCGCTACCGCGATCCACAACTTCAAGTGACTAAAAATTAGTTTAATTTGCAAAATCTAGGTTGAAATGTATATTATTATCACAGATTTGTGACAAATTTAATATTTACAACCTGGTTATACAAGATAATCAAAACATGAGAAAACAATACTATAGTCAACTGTAGTCGACTTCAGTGTGCCAAGGGTTAATGTCGACTCACATCTCCCCTTGATCCTGGTATTGTTTGCACACCCAGCAAAACGTTGGCCCAATGTCGGTTTAATGTTTTTTCCACCGTCCACGACTCTGGGCCAAAATCGGCTCAGCGTGCCGTGTTTGCCGGGCAGCGCCGGGGTCACTGCCCTGTTCCTGGGAGGATATGACCATAGATAAACTGAATATATGGTTAATCTATGACATAACCGGCCAGCACAGCTCGGCTTCTGCCCCACGTTTTACTGCCGGGCGGCGTGCCTACCAACAGGGTTTTTACACTCCTATTTTAACCTGGCGCCCTTAAATCGCCACTTAACCCTTTCAAACCTGACTTTCCCATTGTCATCTTCATCCACTACAAGCCGCGAATTGCTGTCACAATTCTCGCCTTGTAGTGGATGAAAATGATTTGATGTGGTTTAAAAATTAAAGAAAATTGCTATGTAATGGTAAACCAGTTTTATTAAAATTTTCGTTCTAAAACCCTTGGTTGTAGGAAAATTAAGTCTATTTTCAGGGATGTAAAATGATGCATTAATGCATCGTTAGGGCTTAAAGGGTTAAGCTTGCGGGATGCTGCCAGACTTGGTTTGTTCGCCTCCCACAGTTCAATATGTATGTAGCTACTCCGTGCATCCGAAGATATTCTGCATTGTATAACCTTTAAAGCGCTAAGATAAATAATTTATATTTTCACTCATCTGAAGTTGTGTCTCGCTACCGCGACCCACAACTTCCAAGTGAGTAATTATATTTAATTTGCGACAAAACATTTGCAAATCTTGATGTTTAAACGCTCGTTTCATTCCCAATAGCGGTTATTTCATCGGGTAATAGAACAGATTGAAAAGCGCTTTAGGCCTTTAACCCTTTAACCGCCGGTGCCGCTTATATTTGGGTTTTCATTTTTATTAGCACATTAAGTACCGCCTTTTAGATATGTTGAAGATAAAATGTGACATCAACCAGCAAGATTTGAAAAGAGTTGACCTCCATTTTGTCAAATCTGAATAATTTTCACTCACTTGAAGTTGCGGATCGCGTCAGCGAGACACAACTTCAAGTGGGTGGAAATTCAAATTGAATAATTTGGCGGTTAAAGGGTTAAGCCCCCACGATGCATTAAAGTATCATTCTACGTCACTGTAAACAGACTTAATTTTTCTAAAACTAAGGGTTTTATGATGAAAATTTCCCAGAAACTGTTTTACCAATACATGGCAATTTTCTTTAATTTTTCACCCACTTCAAGTCATCTTCATCCACTACATGTCGAGAATTGCGACAGCAATTCGCGGCTTGTAGTGGATGAGATGACAATGGTAACCTCAGGCTCGAAAGGGTTACAGGTTAACTAACATTCCATGGATGCGAGATGAAGCTTGCTGATTCTGAAATGTTCATCTTGCATGCAATAAATATTACAAGTTGTGAATTATTTAGTGTGTGTTTGGTTCATTACGAATTTGGGAAGTATTTCCAATATCAAGGATGGCGTAATAATATAGTTGGAAAATAATGACAGCACATAAGTTGGCAAACAATTTTTACGCGTATGTCTTGATTGATACAAACCAAGCATTGCAGACAATTTGACAATGGTTGGATATATTTGACAATGTTCTTCTATTTAATTTTAATGTTGCTGAGGCTGGACACAATAGAATTTTAGTTGTATCACAAAGTGCTCGTTTTTTCTGTGACTAGGACAATGCGTCCCCTTAGATATGAAAGGGTGTACCGTATCTGCGACTTTACAAATTGGCAGATACACCATTTCATATCTAAGGAGACGAGCTTCTGCCATATCAACATTTTTCACACTCGTTAATATTTTCGGAATTTTCATGGATAAAGTTCAATGCAATATCCTGGGTAAATATCAATGCGATATTGGACTCCAGCTTTTCAGGTTTCATAAATTTTTAGTAGACACCTATTTTGATCTCCCGTGACGATGTGTACGTATTACTGGCACTGGGATTTGGACGCCGCTTCCGCGGACGTCGGTGCTAATTTTCTCCACAATGTGAAGTGCAAAAAACGGGCGCCCTTGTCCCCGGCCCTTCACCGATAAAAGCTTGTAGCACGGCCACTGAGCCGGCTAATAATACGATGTACTGTTTGCCAGAGGGGCCGGGTTATTGCAGGCAATTATCGCCAGAGAGAATAGATCTGCCCAAACGAGTTCTCTCCCCCCGTCCCGCCGTTTATTTACAGCCCCGCCGGTAAAATTCGCCCATCTGTTTTGTTTTTTCTGTCGTCGGCCCTGTCCCAGTAGCACGAGACATCCACCTAATGTTGGGTGAATGTTGGGCCACCGGCTGCGCCGCTGGCCCAACATTCACCCAACATTAGGTGAATGGGTCGTGTTTGCTGTGGTCCTGACTGAGGATGCACAAGTGAATCACCTGATGTCAGCGCTGGATTTACATTCACGCATTTGTCTTGCATCTCCAACAAACACGAGTTTTGTCCTTTGTTGATTTAACCCTTTCAGCGCGTGGACCGTCTTTATAAGTCAGATTCTGACGTATAAAGACGGTCCCCCCACACTAAAAGAATTAAAAGATTTCTAACGGCCATGGACCCATAAGATAGGTATTCAAATGAAGCGGAAAGGGACCAGCGTCGCAGACAGTTGTCCAGCATTAAACCGACGTTAGGTCAACGACTCCTGTTTTGCTCGGTTACATCAATGCTGGACCAACGTCGCAGACACTGGCGTCTACGCCGACCAAACGTTTACTTGACTCGAGCAGGCCTTTTAGCCTCATGCTTTGAGGATGTAACTTGAAACATTTACTAACGCAAATTTTAACAATTAAATTTTTTTTTCACTGTTTTCAATGCAACTGGCAATCTTGTTATAATGCATTTTTGCTAAAGAAGTCACACATATGTCAATCCCTTAACATTGTGACCCTTTCATTGCAGGGACCCACTTTAGACGTTAGAATCTGATGTCTGCAGACGACGTTAGAATCTGATGTCTGCAGACGCCAGATTCTGACGTCTAAAGTCAATGCCCGCGCCGAAAGAGTAAAAATATTTATAAATATAATGGCTTTAGACCCATAACATAATTGTTCGAATGAAGCAGACAAAAGCTAACTATAAAGACATTCATAATGATTTCTCGGCTACTCATAGTACTCACACCATGACTCCGCAAGCATCACTCACTTTCTTTTTTTTTCCGAGCGAAGCCTATGTATTACAATCCTGTATTGTTTCAATCGGTCAATAAAATATGTTTTAAACTAAATAAAAACATTTGTGTTCCATGGCTTATACAAAATTATTTCAGCGCTTTAAGGGTTGATAAAAACCCTGTACCCGCCACATTACTTTTTCATCACAAGAGCTTGTAGACTTGCTCTTTTTCACCGACTACACGCTGATGCATCTCACCTGACTGTCCCAACGCCGGCTTTATTCTGTGTCATGGCATTTAGCGCTGGCTCTACCTATTGCTGACGTATTTTTTTTTTTTTGTAATATTGTGAGAATCGGCTGTTACTGTTATATTGGTAGCCTATATAAATACGTTTCCGCTCCACTCGCGGTAGCAAGAAACAATTTCATAATCTGTGTCCCTTTAGATGTACTGTCAATAACGTGATGTGTATGTTACTATATTGTTATTTTGGTTATTCCACGAGCATGTCACAAACTACTTTGAACTAATATTAATAATGTGTGTATATTTTCAGATCTGGCCACTTTTGACCGCGCTGAAAGTCAGGTGAGCACATTGGTGAAAGCAGCCAGTAGTCATGACAACCTGTGCCGTATGGATCCAGCCTGGCATCCCTGGCTGTGAGACATAGTGACCCCTGATATCAAACTGGATCCTGTAAACGTTTAACATCAGCACCCCCAGAACATGTACCTGAAGGATTCAGAATCACCACATACAGCGCAGTCTGGATCAGCACCCATAGAACATGTACCTGGTGACCCCGCAGTCTGGATCAGCACCTGTAGAACATGTACCTGGTGACCCCGCAGTCTGGATCAGCACCCATAGAACATGTACCTGGTGACCCCGCAGTCTGGATCAGCACCCATAGAACATGTACCTGGTGACCCCGCAATCTGGATCAGCACCTGTAGAACATGTACCTTGTGATCCCGCAGTCTAGATCAGCACCTTAGAGCATGTACGTGCTCGCTTCTGCATTGTCGACCGCACGTAGTGATCCCCCACATTATAGGGTGCAACTGCAATATGGATATGTGCTATCACCCCCCCCCCCCCACAATTGTTCTTTCAGCCAGATTAAAAAACTTGTGAAAACCCTTACATCATAATGTAAGGTTGTTAATATTTTGATCCGAGGAGTTTTATCCGGCTCTACCTACTGATACCGAAATAATTCCCTTTCGCCATGTTTACACCAAGAAGGCTTGTATACAAGACTGATCTCAATTTGTTGCTCTGAGAACTCCTACATTGAAAAAAACTGAAAAGTGTGTAGTATATAATGAGGCACTTGTGGAGATGACTCTTTCTTCTGATGTGAGATGTTTGTAGGTCTATGATAATCCCTATATACCTTCTGGTGAAATGGCAGCTAAACTTGAATCGATGTGAAATTGTTGATGAAACGATGACAGACTTGGTGATTGCCCATATTATTCTCTAGCAATCAAAGTGTTGCATGTGCCACTCATGTGAGTGGCACATACAACACTTTGACTGCTAGTGAACGATATATTGAGACCACAGAGTTTTACTATTAAATGACCATTAAAGCGAGGACAATATAATCAGATTCTATTTTCCTTGATTAAAGCGACAAACACAAAATACACCTCGTTGACCCTCAGCTACAGTTGTGTCAAATTGTATATATTGATGGTCACATCATAATGTGATTTTCAAAGGTGATATGTTTTTTATTCAACAAGCATGCCCAAGACACATTGATATGTGCAGGGTTCAATTTTGTGTAGCCATTTACAGCTAATGATTAGCAATCCAGTTTGATTAGCAAGTGGTCGAAATTGTGTAGCTTTTCGCTACGCGATACTGAACAAATCGGTCCCAAATTTAACAAATATCTGGTACTTTTTGCCCACATGAAGTTGTAGGGCCTGGCAACGTTAGCGAGAGCTCGACACTGCCGCTAGGATGATGCGCTTCCCAGCTAGCTCGACACGTTAATCCAATGTTGTTACAATGTTGGCCCAGACGCTGTGCCAACATTGAAACAACTTTGTGTTAATGTTTCGTGTTCGCGTTTTGTTTAGTGAGCTGGGCATGCCATAGTGTCTGATGCAGAATAACACGCTCTGCAAAGCTAATAGGCTGTATCTGCTTATTTGAAAAGTAAGCAGATTCTGGCATTTGTCTTTTGCACTGCAAAATATATCATAATTATGAGATTGATACTTGAAAACTGATACGTGGTAAGACCAAGCATCAAACTATTAGAGAGCAGATTTTGTTTGATTGTTCATTTTGCGTGCTTGGGTACAGTGCCCAAGCACAACAATATTGTGTATTATAATACTATTCTATGTAAAGCAGCAGCTATCATTCCATGTGAAATTAAATAGCACTCCTACAGTGTTTACCTAAAATATACATTCATGTTTGTATTTTAACCCTTTCAGCGCGGGGACCGTCTTTATACATCAGAATCTGACGTCTGTAGACGTCAGATTCTGATGTATGTAGACGTCCGATTCTGATGTATAAAGGC
The DNA here is from genome assembly GCA_964017125.1 of Flabesymbios commensalis. Lineage (NCBI taxonomy): Eukaryota > Metazoa > Annelida > Polychaeta > Terebellida > Flabelligeridae > Flabesymbios > Flabesymbios commensalis. The sequence goes on along the minus strand of OZ024910.1, from coordinate 47,821,223 downwards.
GGTCACAGCACTGAAAGAAATACAATATTTCCAATGGCCGTAGACCCAGACCATACATGTAGGTATTCAAATGAATCGGAAAGAGCTCACTAAGATATTTATAAATTGAATAAAAAGCCTTTGGTCTCCATGGTTTAGACAAAAATACTTCAGCATTGTAAGGGTTAGAAAGTATGAAATTGCTTGAGTTTCTGACTCACCTGGTCACCACACCGACAGTGCATTTTAAGTCATGAATGTGACGCAGTCTCTATTTTCATTGTCACCCTATTAATGATGTATATTCGTCCCCTTGCATGGGAAGTGTTAAGTTGTAAAATATATTCATATCTTTCGTACTTGGAGATACATATGTGTGAGGTTCAAAACCGATGTGGAACTGTCATATATATATATATATGTGCCATTTTGCCAAATGACTTTAATACAATAAAATTGTCTCATAAATTCAGCCAAAAATGTGTCAAAAATATCGAAATAAAGGAATTGGTAACAGCAAGAAGAAAACATGTCTCGAAATGCAGGCACCGCGCATTAGTTTATTGTTTGGCAAACGTCACGCTGGTCCAACAATCGACCATCATCATGTAATTGCTGAGATATGCAACCGGAATGAGGTGTTTGAGTATTTTCAAGAAATGTCGCTGTATCATTTTAAAATTTGACTCGAGCTCAAAAATGCTCTTAACCCTTTCAGCCCGGGGACCGACTTTAGACCTCAGACTCTGACGTCTAAAGTCGACCCCCGCACTTAAATAATTGTTTTTTTTAATGGCTGTAGAACCACAACATATCTATCCAAATAATGCAGAAAGAGGTAACTAGACTTTTGTGATGATTTCAAATTGAAAAAAACACCTTTGGTATGTTGGTTTAAAATTTATATAAAAATAGTTCAGCGATTTATAATTTCAGCGATATGAACAACAGATAACCCACCCCATTGTTATTACATACTCCTACTGTTCCTAATTTATTGTTCACTGGTCAGTATAGATAGTTGTTTGGATTGTCTTAGGGTAGAGCTTAAAGTGAATGAAATGCGGTAAATATAGTGGCCTTACATAATTATGCACAATCATTGCATGGTATACATCAATAATGCAGTAAATACAGAGCAGAAATGAACAATATTTAAATAAACTTCTTTTTTTGGGTTATCCTGAGCTGTGCTGATTTTTATTTGTAGTTATACCTTCAATCAAAACTTTTTTTTTCATGGACCTCACCATTTTCGCTGGTATTATTTGTTCTCAAAATATGCCAACTGGTGCCTACACTGGTGTAAGGCAACAGGTAGCTGTTATTCCACATAATGAAATTAACCCTTTCAGTGCGGGGTCGACTTTAGATATCAGAATCTGATGTCTATAACGTAATCTGACGTCTATAACGCCAGATTCTGACGTGACGTCTAAAGTCGTTTTCCGCACTGAAACACTAAAATATTTATAATGGTCATAGGCACGTAACTGAGGTTTTAAATGAAGCGAAAGAGCTAAATGAGATGATTTCAAAAATGTAAAAAACCTTTGTGTGTGTTTTTTTCATTTTGAAGTTAGGTATTTCCGTTTCATTTTAATACCTATGTTATGGGTCTACGGCCATATTTTTTTTTTAATTCTTTCAGTGCGGGGACCGTGTAGATCATATCATAATCATAGACGTCAGATTCTGCCGGTCCCCGCGCGAATAGGGTCAAGTGTTTAATAGCTACCTCTGCTGATTAGTGACAGAAAATAAAATGAGGTAAATTAGTTCTAAACGATATAATTAAATAAATAAAAGCAAATTATAAAAAAAAAGTTGTAAACAACACATACGATGGTACGTAAGTATTATGTGTCTGAATATTTTGAAAAAGGAGCATGCATAATGAAGTCACCAACGAATGTATATGAATGTAAAGCTTTGGTGTAGATGTGTACATTTGTGAAGACGCGTTTTTTGTATCGGTACAATGTGTATACTGTAATGCTGATATCAACACCACAAACAGCCAGAAATTGGCCCATGATCGTATCGGCCTATCTCTAGTGTTTGGTGGAAGTGGTGTGGCCTGTGTTGTCACATCGACATCTTCAACTGTTCTCTGCCCCCGTATTTCGTTTTCTTTTATAAAATATTTTGTTTTATTTGTACTGCTAAAAGGATAAGCATTAAAATATATTCCGATATAGTTATAAATTAATAGGAATACATACTGATGATCCCAACCATTACCAAATGTTGTGCTTCCTAGACTAAACCAAGATTCCATGGTCTACCATTTCTGCCATAGCTCATTCTGATGTGGTAATAATAAATTCGCGAAGTAGGTGACGTTGCTTGCCCTGGTACGGTAATGACCCAACAGACACCAGACGTTGACGCAACGTTATTTTCATGTTGTGCCAGCGTTGTAGACTGTGTACCGTCAACACTCTTTTATTGGGAATGTTTCTTTTTGACTAGTAATGGTTTTTCGCTGTCACCTGCCAGATCACCAGTTGATATGCAGCTGTCATGCCTGTCTATTAAATGATTGAGATATGAGATTTGTGTTTCTGTCTTTTTTTTCTCCCACCTATGAAGAGGGGCGGTGAGATAATAATGTCATATCGTTTCCTGTCCGGCCGCCTGATTTCGATAATTCATTTCCAGTCTATGTCATCCTAACCTTTTATATGTCAGAATCTGACGTCTGTAGGCGTCGGATTCTGACATATAAAGACTGTCCACACGCTGAAAGAATACACAATGGACCCATAACATAGGTACCGTACTCAAATGAAGTAGAAAGAGCTAACTAAGATATTTATGATGATTTCAAATTGAAATAATCCCTGGAGTCTCCATGGTTTATACAAAAATAATTCAGCGTTGTAAGTGTTAACCCTTTAAGCCCTCACGATGCATTAAAGCATCATTTTACATCCCTGAAAACAAGACTTAATTTTCCTACAACTGAGGGTTTTAGAATGAAAATTTTCATGCAACTGGTCTACTAATATATGGCAATTTTCTTTATTTTTTTCTCCCACTTTAAGTCATCTTCATCCACTACAAGTCGAGAATTGCGGCAGCAATTCGCGGCTTGTAGTGGATGAGATGACAATGGTAAATTCAGGCTCGAAAGGGTTAAAAGTAGTAAAGTGGTGATTCGGGAAAAGCTTGATCGTATATATCATAAAGCCTACGTCCCACCGTCAAATTGCAATTTCCTGCGATCACTATACTAATTTGATTGTAGAAAAATATATTGTCAAATTTTCTACCAAAATGATAGCTGCGATTATGTAACGATGATCGCACTATTTTAGGCATGATTTTAACAATAATGTAAATAGTTTAGACGATAGGTTACGATATTATGAGATCTGTTATGATAAAGTACAATGGTTATTCATTCATTATTCATACACAGGAGACCAACTTTGTGGCCCAAAGGCTGTTTGTAATCCTGGATAAATAAATGTTTAAAAAAAAAATGCTTATGGTAATAAATGGACACGATAACTTGTCAATCACTTCCGATTTTCATACAAATATGCACGATTGCATAACATGGTGGTTAACATGGAATTAGGATTAATCACGATGGACGCGATTGTTTAGGATCAGAGTAAGAATGGTTACGACTAATTTACAATTCGTTGAAGGCTGTGCCAAGTGCCCCAAACCTAAAAAGTTTCGAAGTTTAAACTCGTTTTATTTAGGCTTATGTCATCGTAAATTTATAATATTATCTTTCTCCACCCTCCATTTGAAAGGGATATGTAGCCTAGCCTATAAGTGTGTATTTTGGAATGTTCATGCGGTACAATTTCAGACAAAGCCATGACAAAAATTCCATTGGAATTGACCACCTGTCGACTGAGATTCTAGATGGAGGGCTTCTGATGTTTTTTCTTTGAAAGTGTCTACACTAAGGAACACCCCTTTCTTTCTGTCACTGCACCAGCCGCACACATCCCATGAATATTACCAGCGTATTTTTGCCATGTACACAATGCCCCATAATGTTTTACAACGTGTCAATTGGCCGAGTTTAGTGGTATTGTACCCTCCAGTTTGAACTGTGGCCCGATAGGAAAACTTGTCATTTCCCAATGACGTTGTAATTAAACTTACCACCTCTTCTCCAAATACAAGCTCTCACAATCTGAGGAATGGTTTTCACTATGAGACGTATATCGGTATCAGCTCATATCGCACTCTAGCTGTAGTTTGCACTGCAATGTATGGCAAATATGTTCGCCTAAAGGCTCACACCTTATTCATTGAACGAGTGCTGTATTTCCCCATATCGCACTCAAATGAACACCGTTTGCATATTTTGAAAACTTGTCATATATTACGACTAGCAAATTATAAAAAAAAAAAATTAGATGGAAATAGAAAAAAGGTGTCTTATTTCTTTTTCTGTCAAATATGACATGTCCATTAGACATAGGGTCAATTTAAATGACAGAAATGTAATGACCGACATTTGTCATAATATAGTAAACCTAATTACGTTGTCAACGTATGTTTCGCAAGCAGTCATGGTAAAAAAATGGTAATATCTGATTATGATAGTCAACGATTTCTTAATATCCTCAATTCTATCACTCGCGAAATAGTTACAATCTATTATTATGCACTACGATTAGTCTAGTCGAAAAATAGGGTTCACGTGCTCCCTCGGAAATATACTTTTAATTACCTAGTGTATCTAGCTTGAAAAAACCCGTAGAAAACGGATAGCTATGTTAACAAGCTGAAAACAAATGTCCCACGTGCCATTTTTATGCAAATTTGTGCCGCCATTACTGAAACATGTATATATTATTAAGTTATAGCTCGGTCAATATCACAAATAACGGCACAATAAGGGTGTCTGCACCCATGTTTCGAGGGTCAAAGAAGACAGTTAACATAGTTAAGCCATTTTAAAAGTGATCTAATGTGTTTCAGAAAATTTAGTCTGCAAATTAGAGCAGCCCTTACCGAGAAATGTAGCCTATATTTAGATATAGATCGGTCAATATCACAGATAATGGCAAAATAATGGTACCTACACCCATGTTTTGTTGGTCACAGAAGACAATAAAACCATTTTTGGAGTGATCTAATGTGCTTTAGAAAATTTAGTAGGCAAATTAATGACGCGATTACCGAATAATGTATATCTATTTATAGCTCAGCCAATATCACAAATCACGGCACAAATAGGATGTCTACACCCATGTTTTGAGGGTCGATGAAAAAAGTAAAATCATTTTCAAATGATCTGGTGTGTTACAGAAAAAATAGCATGCAAATTTTGATAACTGGACACTTAAAAAGTCCCACCCCTAGGCTCCGAGGGTTGGTAAACACAATTAAAATATCATATGATTGATCTAATACGTTTGAAAACATCAACATTTTATAAAAAAAAAGGCCAGAAGCGTTTTAAATTACCTTAAAATTAGGTTAGAAGATAACACAAGATAGGCCTATCAGAGTTTTGTGCCTTAAGCTCAGCTAGACCTTGGTAGGCTAATTGAACATGGATGGATATGTTTATTTCTAAAAGGAAGAGTAGACTAACATGATTAAGGCTAGTCAAGATTATACATCTACGCGTCGGCCGTATTCACAAAGCAAGTTTAAGACTGATTTAACAAAACTACTGGTGTAAACACGAGTTTAGCGTTGGACCGTATGCACAAAAGGAGTTTAGGCCAAACACTGGACCAGGTTTAAACCGGGCAGTTTAATGACCGAAATTAAACCTGCTCAGAGGGTAGTTTAAGCACTGGTTTAATATGAAGTGAAATGAACATTATAATGATAATGAACGCACATATAAGAAATAAAAGAGAATGGAATAAAAATACACAGACTGATTATTTATTATTATTATATTATTTCTTTCGTTGATTAGTAAATATTTATTTGAATAGAATAATAAATGATGGAAAATTAAAACACGGATCTGAGAGGTAAAACCATTTGGCGTAAATAGCATATTGTATTTGGGCCTATATATTTGGTTTAATGCCTATTATTAACAAAAGGCATTTTACTACTATATTCGTGCATGGTCATATTTTGACATAATCATACATAGTATTACTTTCAACGTTTCTATTTTTTCCAGGTAAAATTCCTTTCATTACACATAACATCTGTCTTGGATTACCCAGTATCGTATTTAAGCCCGGACCGCCCAATGGTAGAGTAACTGAGTCAATCACATGACAAGACCGGCCATTCCGTCATTCAGTAGTTTTCCCTATTCAAATTAGGGTGAAGTATACGTGGGCTAATATGACGGTTATCAATTCCTATTATTCGGATCAACAAATGAATGAATGGGGGATTTTATGCCACTTTTGTGCAAATATAGGCTAAACTGGGCCAGGAGAACCTCCTGAGGATGGTTAGATGCCACGCCTCCAGACACAGGATTCGAGCCCTGGTGGTTTGAGGTCGAGCACGCTACCTCTTGGTCACGGAGGCTCCCACCAATATTGAATATTTATTAGTGAGCGAGGAAGATTGTTTCTTTGAAACTTGAAAGCTAGAGTGGGGTTCGAACACGCGACCTCCGACTTTGCAATTATGCAGCTTTAACCACTTAACCAGGGCCCCCACCCTATTGGATCTGCAAGTATTATTATAAAAAAAATTATGTTCACAATAATATCCAACGGATATTTGAATTCTGAGTGACATGTAGACCCTATAATTAAAATGTGACAAAAAGACATGTCTGTAATACTGCAATAAAACGATAACAGAATAATCTTCTATTTGATAATAATTACAGGCTCTATAAAAGATCAAATGATCTGTTTATTCGACCTAGTAAACGATAGACCTTAGCCCACTGTTGGTTTAATGATGTACTGCTGTCTGTGACACGGCCCAACTATAAACCAACATTGTGCTGACGTCTCGTGTTATTTGGAACGCGCTTTCAACCAGAGTATTCAATTGCGTATGTTGTGTGCACAACTGTATGCATTGTGTATGTGGGTAACCATCATTTGTGTGCATGAACGTCGGATCAAACTGTTAAACCTGCCGGTTTAAACGACATTCTGAAGTTTTGTTAAACTGGAGCAAAACTACTTTTGTGAATACGGTTTATAAATTATTCAAACGTCTGTTTAGTTACACTCGTCTAGACGCTAAGCTCGGGTTTTGTGAAATCTCTTTTGTGAATACGGACGCTAAAATATAAAGCCGAGGCTGTAATAGGCTGGTATCTCAATTTAATTTTATGTGTGATCAGTTCGGACTAGTACTAGACGGCACGTACGCCCTTCTGCATAGTGAAGAGGCTAGGCTGAAGGCGTAATCACAACCACTAAAAAAGTGATCTTGGCCACTAAAGAAGTGATCACAGCCTCTTTAAAAATATATCAGCCACTACAAATGTTATCTTGATCACTAACAAACTTATGTCAACCAATGAAAAAAGCATTTTGGTCACTATAAAAGTGATCTTTGCCACTGAGGAATTTATCTCACCCACTACAAGAGTGATCACAGCCACTTTAAAAGTTATCGCAACCACTACAAAAGTGATCTTGGTCATTACAAAAGTGATCTTAGCCACTGAAGAAGTGATCACATCCTCCTTAAAAATCATCTCAGCCACAACAAATGTGATCTCGACCACTAACAAACTGATGTCAGCCACTAAAAAAGTGATCTCGGTCACTACGAAAGTAATCGTGACAGCTGTAGAAGTGATTACAACCACTTTAAAAGTTATCCCATCCACTACAAATTAAAGTGATCTTGGCCTCTGAAGAAGTGATCACAGCCACTTTAAAAGTTTTCTCACTCACTACAAAAGTGATATTGGCTACTGAAGAAGTAATCACAGCTTCTTAAAAAGTAAACACAGCCACTACAAAGATGATCTTGGTCACCAACACACTGATGGCAGCCACTAAAAAGTGATATTGGTCACGTAACAACAATGTGATCTTTGCCGATAAAGAAGTGATCACAGCCACTTTAAACGTTATCTCAGCCACTACGAAAACTATCTTGGCCACTGTAGAAGTTATCAAAGTTGTCTCAACCACTACAAGAGTGATCTTGGCGACTGAAGAAGTGATCATAGCCACATGAAAAGTTATCGCAGCCACTATAAAAGTGGTCTTGGTCACTAGAAAAGTGATATTGGCCACGGAAGAAGTGATCACATGTACACAGTAACTCTACAAGTTATGACAACCACTACGGTACAGAGGTGATCTTGGTCACTACAAAAGTGATCTTGACCACTGCAGAAGTGATTCCAGCCACTATAAAAGTTGTCTTAGCCACTGCAAAAATGATATTGGCCACTGCAGAAGTGATCACAGTTACATTAAAAACTTATCGCAGCCACTACAAAAGTGATCTTGGTCACTGCAAAAGTGGCCACTGAAGAAGTTACCACAGTCACGTTAAAAGTTATCTCAGCCACAACAAAGGTGATCTTGACCGCTAACACACCGATGACAGCCACTAAAAAAGTGGTCTCGGTCACTACAAAAGTGATCTTGACAGCTGATTACAACCTGATTACAACCATTTTAACCGCCGGTGCCGAATATATTGGGATTTTCACTCAATTATCACCACATTCAGTACTGCCTTTTAACCCCTTAACCGCCGGTGCCATCCATATTCGTTTTTTACATTTTTTATCAGCACAGTACATATCAGCTTTTAAAGATGTTAAAGATAAAAAGTGACATTAATCAGCAAAATTTGAAATTTGTTGATTCCGATTTTGTCAAATCTGAATAATTTTCACTCACTTGAAGTTGTGGATCGCGTCAGCGAGACACAACTGTAAGTGGATGAAAATTCTAATTGAATAATTTGGCGGCTAAAGGGTTAAGCATATTAAAAACCATAATGTGACATCAATCAGCAAGATTTAAAAAGAGTTGACCTCAATTTTATCAAAACTGAATAATTTTCACTGACTTGTTTTTGTGGATCGAATCAGCGAGACACAACTTCAAGTGGGTGACGATTCTAATTGAATAATTTAGCGGTTGAAGGATTAAAATGTATCTAAACCACTAAGAGAGTGATCTTGGCCTCTGAAGAAGTGATCACAGCCACTGCAAAAGTTGACTCACCTACTACAAAAATGATCTTGGTCACTGAGGAAGTAATCACAGCTACTTTAAAAATTATCGCAACCACTACAGAAGTGATCCTGGCCACTACCACACTCATTGCACCCACTGAAAAGTGATCTTGGTCACTGCAAATATTGGCCACTGATCACAGCCACTTTAAACGTTTTCCCAGCCACTACGAATATGAACTTGGCCACTTAAGAAGTGATCAAAGTTGTCTCAGCTACTACAAAAGTGATCACAGTTACTTATTATCGCAGCCACTACAAAAGTGATCACGTTTATTACAAAAGTTATCTTGGCCACTAGAGAAGTGACCACGGCCACTTTTAAAGTTATCTCAGCCACTATGTAAGTGATCTTGACCACTGAAGAAGTGATTACATCCCCCTTAAACATTATCTCAGCCACTACAAAGGTAATCTTGGCCACAAACATACCGACGTCAGCCAATTAAAAAGTGATCTCGATCCTTACAAAAGTGATTTTGACTACCTTTCAGCCACTTCAAAAGTTAACTCATCCACCACAAGTTTATTTTCTAAAATGTTTTCTGATCAGAACATATGGTGGCAATAATTTGTTGTGCCGTGACCTGTGATATTGACCGAACTATAACTTAATATACATTTTTTCGGTAATGGCAACGCTAATTTGCATACTAAATTTTTTGAAACACAATAGATCACTCTAAGAATGATTTTATTGTCTTCTTTACACCTTAAAACATGGGTATGTACACCCTTATTGTGCCGTTATCTGTGATATTGACCGAACTATACCTTAATATAGGGCCTACATTTTCCGGTAATGGCGGCACAAATTTACATAAAAAAGGCACGTTAACATACCTAATCGAGGTCTACGGTTTTCTTCATGCTAGATACACTAATTAGAAGTATATTTCCCAGGGTGCACGGGAACCCTTTTCTTCGACTAGACTAGATATATTACGATCCCTTACAACAACATTGCAATCTACTTACGATGTTATCAAAGAATCACAAACTATTATAAAATGAAAGGTGTTATCGGCTTGAAGTTACTCATTTTAAATGTGTTTTCAAGTGATTTAAAATTAGTTCAGGACTTGAAGGATCATTCAGGTCAAGCAGTCTTTGTTGCTCGGTGTAGAACTTTTATTTCATCACAAAGACAGATGCTTGTCAATGTCACTATAGTTTTAGCCAAAATTATTGGTGTACATGTATATATATATGCGTTTTCATAACTTTAAGTAGGCTAGTAATGAATGAGGGAAGACAGAAGAGCAAACTTTTGCCTGCAGCCTGCGGAGCTCCACTAACAACACGAGGTCTAAAATCCAAATAAATACAAAATGGCCGCCATAATCCAAAATGGACGCCATATTACAAAATGGCCGACCTGATTGATTATTACGTCCTAATCCAAGATGGCTGCCATTACGTAATGAATTATTACATCATAATCCAAGATGGCGTCCCTACCTAAATCCGATCGGATGGCTTCCATTCTGTGAACCTCAATGACCTCGACCTCTTCTGTTCTCACCGAGCTGCCTAATACAATGAAGTATGGGGAGGGTTCTTATATAACCTTATTTTCACCGAGCTGCCTAATACAATGAAGTATGTGGACTATGTTTCACAGAATGAAGTATGGGGAAGGGGGTGCTATATAACCTTGTTTTCACCGAGTGACGTCACTACATTTCACAGAATTACGGTAATTCCAAAATGGCCGCAGGCAAAAATTTGCTCTTCTGTCCTCCCTCATCCATTACTACTACTGTAGTATCAAGTGGGTGAAAAAAGTCAAATTGGTGCCGACACGTGCTATCCGCTATTCTTATCCCAAAATGGTAAACTGCACTTCTGAGTTAGGTCTAGGCATCGTGCGTTTGCTGTTATGATGCTGGGCCAGCGTCGGGGACGCCGTCCCAGCATCATAACAGCAAAGGGCCAACGCCTCGAAATCAGGGTGGCAAGCTGGACCCGGCCCAAGGGAGCCATCTTCATTTGCGGCATGTTACCTTGGTGATTAGGACACGCCCTTCGGTCGCCATGACTTATCAATTTCGGTCAGGCCCGAAATATGGATCCGGATTGATATCCCCCCGAGGAGCATCAATCAATGACAGATGTATTGGCATTGATTTCTGCAGAGGGTTTTACGATGTGCGCCCAATTAGCTAGGTCGGGTCACCGGAATTTGAAAAGATGGTCCAAAGAGCCTCGGCTGTTTCGCTGGCGTTGTATTTAGAAAACAATATGGCGTTTTGATAGTATAGTCTGCCCCACGTGCTCCTCGGGTCACCATGGAAACCAGAAATAATTGTTCAACTCGCGGAACTGAACGGACTATTGCAAACATTTTGATGGATCCCATTTTTCGTGATTTATTCTACTTTGCACTAATTACCCGAGGGACTTAAGCCTTAACTCTTTTAGCGCGGGGATTGACTTGAAACGTCAGAATATTACGTCTCTAAAATTCACATTCTGACGTCTTCTTGATGTCTTCCTAAAGATATATATAATTAAAAATCATATCCCTCGACATTTGATACGTAATGTTATCGTCGCCTTGGATATGATAAGGTTTATCATATTTATTAGAATTAATAACGCTGTAGACATGATCGTGGCGTTAAACTACATAGCACAAACCGTGCATGTAGATTAGGCCCATTGTGTATGCATTGTGCTATTTTTTCTTATTATCTTGTTTATCGCTCTAATCATTTAATTTATTTCATCCATATAAAACTGGCATTGCTGACACCATTAGAGCTATAGAAATTAACTTGTGTTTGTCAGACACCGGAGCACGCTTTGCATGGTATTGAGGTTTCACTATTGTTTTGTTCTTCTCCCAGTCATGCCACCCAGAGATTCAATATTACGGAAATTTACACTGATTCTTATCACCATCCACAGAAGGTTTATGCTGGTCCAGCATATTTTAGCAGAAAATATGTCAATTCATTGATCCTTAGATCGCTATGTTTTTTCAGTTTAAATTTGTACCCACTTGAAGCTGTGCCTCGCTCACGCGACGCACAGCTTCACTCGGTGGCCAAGTGTTGTCAAATTTTACTCCTTGAGACAGATTTCGCTTTCGAATCAAAATAATAATAAAAATAGGTTTAATATGATTATGGTCGTGTTTTAAAAAGCGCTTAAAGGGTGAATTTATTTTATACAAATTATTGTACTACCGGTAGGCCTATATTCCTGCAAATATTATGTGACACTACTCAACGTTCGGACAGAGCCAAAAAAGCAGAAGGCCCATCTAGGCTACTTACTTATAAAGTCAGCAGATATCATGCTGCATTTAGGCTTTGCACGGTAGTCTATTAGATATGGCCAAATGAGCGTAGCGGTCCAGATTTTGAGAAACAAAGTTCTACAGATCCTAATGTCAACCTCTGAGTTGATTATTATTCTGTAAAACCCAACCCTACTGTCAGCAAAACGTGATTTCGCCATTCATCATTCACTGTCTGCCTTTGGTGTGTGTGACCGGTCATAGGTCAGGTCACCAGCTCAGTCCCATGTGCCACAGCAGACCGATCGTAATTGAGCTGTTTTTAAAAACTCACTTTCGTTTAAATGTCGACCTTAGTGACATTGTTTGACCCTGAGATGACTTTGAACCTAAAAATAAAAGTGCAGATAATCTATTATCTAAAACAGGACTCTATCCTTATTGAACACATATAAAGCTTTTGTAAAAAAATATCAATTTATTTCAATCCCAGTAAAATACATAGCCCACTGCACAAATTGGCCTACCGGTAGGTCTATATCAAATACAGAATGGCAAACATTATCTAGACACAAACATCAGGTGGACAGAAAAGGACATATCCACCTATTATGATCTATTATATTCTGTACAAAAACAAACTGCTTAGTAGGCATAGACTACTCTACAAGTTACAAGTTACTGATATTTGTCTCTGCACGGTGATAATGATGTTTGGTAAGGCAGACCTCAGTCGATTAGGCTAACCCTTGAAGCGCTGAAATAATTTTGTACAAACCATGGAGATCAAAGTCTTTTTTAATTTGAAATCATCGATCATAGATGTTTTAGCATTTTCCGCTTCATTTGAATATGGTGTACGACAATCCTGTACTCGTTCAGTGCGGGGATCGACTTCAGACCCAGTCTGGTATCCCTATCACACTGCAGCAAACGACATTTTCAGAAGCTGTTTAATGACAAGCTATTTCTCCCAGCACGATTGCCACATACCATCATTCTAAAGAGAAACTTTAGCCGAGCGTGAGCTCGATGCTACCAACGTCGCAGCCATTGATCCATCATCGAGACAGTTCGGTGGACTAGATCGAGTATGGGGTTTGAGTGGCTTCTGGTAGTCTGCTATTTGGAGACAGCGATGAGACACGAATCCGACCGATGTTTTTTTCTGCAGACATCTGTTCTAGCGACCCCAAACTGCGTCATACACGTAGGCCCTACACGTATCTCCTCGCGTTCAATCCAGGATATAGCATGCTCATTTAAATCCGTTTAACCCTTTCAAGCCTGAAATTATCATTGTCATCTTCATCCACTACCAGCCGCGAATTGCTGTCGCAATTCTCGACTTGTAGTGGATGAAGATGATTTGATGTGGTTTAAAAATTACAGAAAATTGCCATGAATTGGTAAACCATTTTCATGGAAGTTTTCTATAACCCTTGGTTGTAGGAAAACTAAGTATGTTTTCAGGGATGTAAATGATTCTTCAATGCATCGTGAGGGCTTAAAGGATTAATCTTTACAACGCTGAAATATGTGTGTATAAACCATGGAGACCTAAGGATTTTTTCAACTTCAAATCATCATGAATGTCTGCTCTTGTCGCTTTATTTGAATACCTATGTCATGGGTGAGGGCCATTACATATAGGCCTATTTTAAATCTTTCAGTGCGGGGATGGTCTTTAGACGTCAGAATCTGACGTCTAAAGACGTTCCCCGCACTGGAAGGGCTAAGAAATGTGTACCTGATATATGTGATATTCTCAAAAAAGTCATTTAGAAAAAATAACATTACCCAATTTATCAAAAAAAATATAAGGACATTATAATGTTTTTATTCCTTCTGATATTTCGACATTTTATGGTTTCACCGCACGTCTCTCCATGACATTTTGTCAGAGGTTTGATGGACTACCCCATTGTAGACTTCAACCCTAATCAGTGATCTTATAATTAATATTCACCAGGACTCTACCATATTAACCCTTTAGCTGCTAGAGATGCCTATATGCCCACAAAACAAAATTTCACACAGGATTTAAATTGTCGGAAAAAATTCGAATCCAACAAGCCATCTGTTTTATAAGTCATCTGTGACAACAGTAGTTATTTGATAATGTTGATTGCCAGCTCTGCTCTGCCTACAACGTCCCCCTTAGATATGAAAGGGTGTATCTACCACTTTGTAAAGTGGCAGATACACCCTTTCATGTGCAAAAGGACAAGCTACTGTGCTATATATTAAACTAGCATCATAACTACAGCAGGGGGGATTTGGTGAATGGTCAAAGGGGGAATCGTGATGGGATGTTGACGAACCTGCTTTGGCCTCGATTATGACACATGATCACGCTAAAGAGGCTGTCTAATCAAACGTCGCATCGCAACGAGTGGGGCGCACGATCCAAATGAAAAAATCCCCGAACCACACCGAACCGTAGGCCTACGCATAATTTTTTTTTTTCTACGAATCAGCCATGCGTGGTGGTTCGGTACAGAAGATAATTAAGTACTTGCTGACTGGTATCCGAACCCCTGCCGTACCTAAAGCACCAGTCACACGGGGCTTGTTCGGGTAAAACGGAGAGATACGGTCGGCATTTACGGTCCATCCGCCAAGGAACCGAATTGTTTTTTTTTTAATTTGTGAACATGTTTGAAAACTTGGCACGGTTCATGCGCGGTCCGCCGAACCGTAGGCCTATATAACCTTATAACACCGTAAATTTTCGTAAATGACGTTAAATAATATTTTCTGAACCGTATATGACCTTAAATGACCTCGGGTTTTTCCAGGTCCGAGGTTGAAGAAAATGATTTTCGGTTTTTTTTTATGAGTTTATAAGGTGATATACGGTTGGCTATTAGCGGCCTAATGCGGAGATTTAAGGTTATTTGCGGTCATAGGGTTAAAAAATGCAATTTACGGTTCTGTGTGGTCGAGAAATATTCAAGGAGTTCCAATACGGTCATTTACGGTTTGAGTAGCGGTCATAATTATACGGATCCACAAGAAGTGTTTCACGGAGATTTTCTGATAAATACGGAATAATTATTTAGCAGTGGGCTCGGGTCGATACGATCCAGGGATGGGGTCCAATACGATCCATATTCGGTCCAATACAATCCATACTCGTTTATAAATATACCGTGTAATACGTCCAGATAAGGAAACATAGGGGTATTTAGTGTTATTTAATGTTAGGGCTCACATCACAAGGTCATATCAGGTCATTAACGATGCCTTGCGGACATACTCACGCGGTGTGACAAAACGAATAAAAGCAGGATGTGATTTGAGGAGAGCACACTGATCACACATTCTGTGACCAGAGCAATCTCTCCCTGTCGACACGAGCTCGTGAGTGGGGCGCTGGTGACAGCATGACTTCACAGTGAACAACGATTGAGAGAGTAATGGATGAGCAAATATACATGGATCACGCATAGTTTAAAATGATCACTGTGCATGTGCAAAGTTAGGGCTGATGCGTCAACGTTATTCGCACGGTTCGGGTGTCATGCATGCATTGCGGTACATGATTAGATTTCTACTAGTCCGAGCCCAACGAACCTCCTACGCATTAATACGCATGTCATCCGTAAAATCCGAATTAAGATACGCACTGTACGAATCTCAAACCGAATGAAATGATTAGAACAGTTCGGCAAAATTTTCTGACATGTCAGATAATGTCCCGAACCCTCCCATACCGTACACCACCAATAAAAAGCTATTGTTTTTTGGTGACTTCAATATCCATGTTGATGTTTGTGAAGATGTTCCAGCACGGAAATTTACTTCCATTTAGATGATACAAATCTTCATCAGTATGTGATTGGCCCAACACAAGTCATATAAATGGGCACACATTAGACTTAGTTATTTCTCGTTCATCTGATGATTTGGTTCAGGACATGAAGGTGTCCACTCTCATGACTGATCATAACTGGGTTCATTTAGGCATCAGTGTATTAAAGCCATCTTGGCCGACTAAGGAACTATCATACAGAAAACTTAAAACATCTGGAGAAACAAGATACACCAGGATACAGGATATTGTATCATGACTGCTAGTCTGGCATCCTGCTGACATCCTGCTGTATTGATTGATTGATTGATTGATTGATTGATTGATTGATTGATTGATTGATTGATTGATTGATTGATTGATTGATTGATAGATTGATTGATTGATTGATTGATTGATTGATTGATTGATTGATTGATTGATTGATTGATTGATTGATTGATTGATTGATTGATTGATTGATTGATTGATTGATTGATTTATTGATTTATTGATTTATTGATTGTTTGTTTGATTGATTGATTGATTGATTGATTGATTGATTGATTGATTGATTGATTGATTGATCGATTGATTGATTGATTGATTGATTGATTGATTGATTGATTGATTGATTGATTGATTGATTGATTGATTGATTGATTGATTGATTGATTGATTGATTGATTGATTGATTGATTGATTGATTGATTGATTGATTGATTGATTGATTGATTGATTGATTGATGTGGTTTCACTTTTTCATTGATATGGTAGAAGAACTGTTTCGTAACCTCTTTTTTTATTATTTAATCTCACCCCCCCCCCCCCTGTACAGTCGCGTATAGTGTTTTAAGTATTACATTCGACCCATTGATTCAGCCCAAATTATCGTGGGCGTCTTATTCCGGAGCTTGATTCCTCACAGCTCGCCTCACTGCCACCCATTCTCCCGTGCAAAATCAAAAGGCAGTATCTGCTCACTTGTAAAGTAAGTAGATACCGCCTTTTGACCTTGCGCATGACATTGCACATACCCTCCCTTCCCTCCTTCTTCACATATATTGGTCAACTCAGCACCAATGCTGGACAAACATGTGAAACGCTGGCCCAGCATTGAATCAGACGTGGGCATATTTTGTCCAGCACTGGACTGTTCCAGTAGACACAAGACATTTAATCAACGTTAGTTTAACTTTGGTCCACCGTATACAACGCTGAACCACCCTTAGACCAACATTGATTCAACTCCTTGTGTCTGCTGGATCTCGGCATTCTAGTTTGATCAGCTCCATTTCGTCACACATTCTCGTACATCTTGGGTTGATGCGAATTTTATGTGATTCTACCACTTTAGACAATGGACTGTCCGGACACTATGGATATGGAAGAGCGGCGTCCCGGTCATATCCGCTGTTTTATTATCATTCACCGGACGAACAGGGCACTAGTTCTGGTGGAAGAATATGCGCGATAATAAAAGTCTGACCGTTTCACCGTGAAATCGGTGAACCACTCGTAAGCGAGCATTTTGTAGAACTGGGATCCTTGTGAAAATAAAAGAATGCGAATGTGATGAGTGAAAAATTAACCGAGTAGCAAATAAAAAAACTTAAAAATTCAGTAGCCTATCTTCAAGTGTTGAACCTTCTGTTAGCTAGTTAACGCGTTTTTAATTCATTTTTTTCTGTACGGAAGGGGGAGTGACAGTGTTTTGGAAGACAAATATTTTTCAGACCGAAGCCATTTCCGAAGTCTCTCGATCGCGTTTAACCCTCAGAGGGCTGCCTATTCAATTTAAAATTTATGTCAATTGAAATTGTGTTTCGTTACCGCGACACACAACTTGAAAGTTTGTGTGATTTAGGAGGGTTAAACATGTTAAACTCAACATCTATCAGTGTTTCAATATTGAAGGTATATTTTACTTTTAACAGCAGGTAGGCCTACATGTAATATGGAGGTGCCAATATATGGTGTCGTCATGTATGACGTTGAATTAATGTTGGCTTAACAACGCTACGACGCTGGACCAACGTTAAACCAAACATTGATTCAACGTATAGTGTCTGCTGCAGGGATGTATTCCTTGGCAGCACATTATTTTTCAGATCACTACTGGACATAATACCTGTGTGCATAAGAATATTATATGCTTACTGATCTAATGTCTGTCCTTCCTTTATCTCACTGCACGAAAAAGCGGTTTGTTCCTCCGGTTTCTTGTAAATCTATACTTATACTAATAATAATTATTCTAACGAATCTTTAAAAAATGTTTCGGTTTTGATTAGGTGGCTTGCCTTCCATACTGTTTGGTCTGACAATATTTGCGATTTATTTTGTTTAATTGTGTTGCATTTGCCAATATTTTTGTCAGCTATACAACATCGTTGATAAATGTCCATCATTGAACCAATCCTATGACATGATTAAAATGGGGTGTAAGCCTACGTTTAAAACAATACAACAACGACAGTAATTATACAAAGCGCAGATTTACGAGCTGAGATGCCAGTTTCATTATAATACAATTAAATCACGTCTTTCATGATCTATGTTTATTAATCACGATAGTCCAGTACTACTGGCCCAACGTTGACCCTGCGTTCAACCGGCGTCTTAGATTGATCGGTAATAAAAGGGGAAAAACAATATCCACAGATTTAATAAAAATAATCTCTGATAAATAAATATAGGATAATTCATTGCGAGATCAGTTAATTAGTAGTTAATTAGAAGGTGTTCACTGTATTATAAAAATAATGACAGACCAAGTTTAATTAGAACTTTTCATTGTTTCAAATTATTATCATTTGATTTGTGTGGCTATTTTTCTTTCATTTAAAGCTCAAATTAATAACGCAATATCCAGCTCCAACGAAAGAAAGTAAATATAATGATTTACATATCCCACTTAGGTCTTAAGTCCCTATTTCAGTTTAGTTAGCAATATATGCGAATATATAATGTGTCTTGAACCACGATGCATGCATAATATTTATCACGTGGCGAAAGTGTTTCCAATCAGCCACCGTGACTCAGTTCACTAAGTTAGGTCAATACAATTTCCCCTTGTTTCCAGTTGGTTTTGTTAACATCACCAAAGTCTTATCAGTGCGTTTCCAGTTGGTGACCAATTTTGAAAACAGATACGATATAAACATGTATCTCCCTTGGGACTGAAGGGTCCTATTTGTCACTTTTTAACTCTTTTATCGCTGTGCTATCTTTCTTAACTTCTCACACACTTGAAGTTGTGTGTCGCTACCGCGACCAACAACTTAAAGTGGGTGATTTTTTTTTTAATTTCGGACCAAACATTTGTTTCTTCTCCGCTCACTCGTAATGATTTAATATTGTGGGGAGCCTCCGTGACCGAGAGGTAGTGCGCTCGGCCTCAAACCACCAGGGCTCAAATTTATAATCTTGTGTTTGGATAGCACCAGACAGTGTCATCTCAATCACCTCACCATCATCAAGAGGCTCTCCTGGCCCAGTTTAGCCTATATGTGCACAAAGGTGCGCTGAAAACCCCATTCATGATGTTAAAGCACGCATTTCTTTCCCAATACGAATGATTTAGCTTGCTATTAAAACAGATTTAAAACGAGTATGGTCGTACCTAACGCTTGAAGGGTTAAACATGACAGATATAATACTATTCTAAATATCTTAGTCACATGTGTGTTCTGGATGTTTTGCACACCACACGCACAGACAATTCTGATAGACAGACAGCTGCAAACCTGGGAACACGATGGAGACTTTGATCCACTGCTGGTTTAATGCTGGCCCACAGTCTGCGACGCTGGCCCAGAATGATTTCTACAACATCAACCCCAATGAAACTCAAATTTCAAGGTAAAGGTATATAGCATAAACTGTTTATGATTTAGGTCAGCAGTTATCGCTGCTTGACAGCACATGACAGACCATGACAGAATAGGTTCACTCACATTTGGTCTAGCATTTTAACTTTTAAACCCTCACGATGCATTACAGCATCATTTTACATCTCTGAAAACAGACTTAATTTCTCTACAACCAAAAGTTTTTGAACGGAAATTTCCATGAAACTGGTTTACCGATACATACCAATTTTGTTTAAATTTCAAACCACAATACACCATCTTCATCCACTACAAGTCGAGGATTGCGACAGCAATTCGCGACTTGTAGTGGATGAAGATGACAATGGTAAATTCAGGCCTGAAAGGGTTAACTCTTAGAAAGCTATTCAGGTTTCTAGCCATATGCAGCCTCTTTTTGTCCTTCAAGCATTAAAATTTGATTGAGAAATAAGCATTATAGGCCTACATTTGCCTTTCTTTTGATATTAATTGTACAAATGTAGGTAATTTTCTCCCACTTGAAGTTGTGGGTCGCGGTAGCGAGACACAACTTTAAATGGGTGAAAATTTTTAATGACATAGTTTGAAAATTTAACCGTTTGACCGGCGGTGCCGAATATACTCGGTTTTTCGGTTTATTATTACCACATTATGTACCACATTTTAAACATGTTCAAGATAAAATGTGACATGAAATCAGCAAGATTTGAAAATAGTTCACCTCCATTTTGTCGAGTCTGAATAATTTTCACTCACTTGAAGTTGTGGATCGCGTCAGTGAGACACAACTTCAAGTGGATGAAAATTCAAATTGAATAATTTGGCGGTTGAAGGATTAAGGGTTGAAACGCTACTGCCCTGATCAATGTCATTATAAATTTCAGACCTTACGACATCCCACTTGGCATTCGCCATGCCTTTATAATATTAAACACGTGATCTCAGATCCCGTAGATTCATTTTAAAAGTTTTATAATTTCTCATTATTGATAAAATTATGTGTTAGCACATGTCTTAGGCTTCATCCTTTTTGTTGTCATTAAATTATATGTTCTGCCTTGAGGTGGGTGTTTTCTCAGTTGTCCGAGCTCAGCGGAGTGCCATACACAAAAATCTGGATTTGTCACTCATCATTGTGGAAAAGCATTACGATAACGCTCGAAAGAGTTGCCCAAATCGAGACGGTTAATCAGAGGAACCCTACCCATCAGCAACCTAGAATGCTCCACCCGAATCAGAGTTGTCACGAGTCACTGTCAGGCGAATGATTCTGGTGGAGACCCCGCGACATTGGCAAAACGTTGAGCCGACGCCAATTGTAAACTGAGAATCAGACTTCTGAAGAATAATCTGGTGATGAACACTGACCCCGCCCTGGTGATTGCATGTGACATATTTCCTTTCTCCGGGACGATTTCCTGTCTGTGTGTGCCTTGAAATAATATATCCCTGTGAAGAAGAATTTTCAGAGATTTGCCCAATGTTGTTTCTGTGTTGGTCCAGCGTCGTATACGCTGGACCAACATAAAAACAACGTTGATCAATGGCTCGTGTCTTTTGGGTCAACACTAATCGCCGGTTCAAACGCAGACCCTGGCCTGACTTTGGACAAACGTTGTTCATTATGGCGTATTTTCTAGGACGCGTTACGCCCGTGCGTGCTTTGCTTAAAGGAAACGGATAATTACTTAGCTTGCGAAAGTTATCAGAGGCTGCTCCCGGAGTTGTTTTAATGATGGTCCAATACCGAAGACGCCAGTCTTGGCTTTGGGCTGGGGTTGGTATGGCGTCTTCTATGTTGCGGTACTTCAGCCCCTCAGGAGGCTGGCTGTACTAAAGAACCGGACTGTCCTTGGTCATAAACTCTGCAGAAGTGTCCAGTCGAGGCAGTGGTCCATGGTCTATGCCATACCTCATACTGGTGCTAAAAGATAAACCAGGACTTTGTTCTTAACGGTTGATTGCCGGTAAGGCTGTTTCCTTTTAGCGGCGTGGCTGCGATGGTGCCCGTCATTTTTCCCGCGAAATGGAATGGGGGAACTTTCTTAAATTTTATTAGGAATTCTAATGACATTCAATCTTGGTAATGAATTACATAATTATTTTGCAACGACAGCGTAAAGAGAATGGAAGTAGGTCCCCGTATCTCACTTTATAATTGTATTAACCCTTTAACCGCCGGTGTCGCTTATATTGGGGTTTTCATTTTTTATTATCACATTGAGTACCGCATTTTAAATATGTTAAAGATAAAATGTGACATCAACCAGCAAAATTTGAAACGAGTTGACCTTCATTTTGTCAAATCTGAATAATTTTCACTCACTTGAAGTTGTGGATCGCGTCAGCGAGACACAACTTTAAGTGGGTGAAAATTCAAATTGAATAATTTGGCGGTTAAAGGGTTAATTATGTGGTTATGACAAATACTATATACTGTATTAACGTGTGTCAAGTTATTTCTTTTCTTCTTATGTTTTATATTCATGAAAAGGCTGTACTGTGCCTAACGTTTTTATGTGGGACATAATGTTCAGGTATGGGGGTTCTATGCTAAAACTGTGGTAGAAAAATAGCCTCTAAAACTTCCTCACTGGATTTATATCATGCTAGTCAATACGATAAAAAAGTATTCCAGATCGTTGACTTCAAGACTAATTCCAATTTTTCACTTGGATTGATGCGGAAACAGGGCGGGTCTCTACTCTTTGCCCAGTTCCATCTTCTACCTCGAGAAAAAAATGCAAAATAATCAGCCGTGTTGAAAACGGACACTGAAAGGATGCCCTGGCTTATTTGACTTACAGTCGTGCTGCAAGTCTTTTGTGGGGGGGGGGGGGCTGTCAAGGCCTGCACATGACTATTCTACTGGAGAACCCGAATGACGCAGGGAAGATTCAATCTGCCGGAAGTCGGCCATGTTTGTTTGTCATTCACTGTGCGACGTGGAGCGTTAAGAAGGGGAGATCAGTGACACTGATTGACCCCTCAGGGGACGCAGAAGACGCCCTCTTGCGATTAAAAGGCGTAGTCTGGGGGCTATTGCTGTTTGCGGAGAAGCAGGGCAAACTTGCCCAGATGTACTGGACCTCATTCTGGTCGACTTGATGACCTTGGCCAAGGCCATAGGTGAAAATCAGCATAAATAACCGAGCTTAACAGCACATGGCCGTAACTGTAATTGTTTGACTGGGTCTAATCAGGAATGCAATTACCTTCAAAGTATCTTATTCTGTTCAATCCATTCACTGGCATTTGTTACCAAACATAAGTGCACTAAAGCACACTGTTGATGTCGTGAAATCTCCATCTGTTGCTGTTGCATTAATAATTGCTGAGCCACGAAGTGTATGACTTCAACGTAATAAATTTGAAACACGGAAGCAGATCTAGGGACTAGATATTGTAGCGCTTAGTAAAGATCAGTTTGAAAATTGTGTTTGAGTTTTTTACTTTTACAATGCTGCATTACATTTTCTATTAAAAGTGACATAATTACAATATCCAAAATATATACCAATAATAATACCAAGACATAATAACCAGGATATTGGATTGGAAATAATATTAATAATGGCATTCTGATAACCTCGTTGCGCTGATTCGTTTTTGTGTTTTGTACAGGTCGAAAAAGATGTTAACCCTTACAGCGCGGGAATCGACTTGGGACGTCAGAATATGACATCTGTAGACGTCATGCAGATTCTGATCCCCTAACAAGCAAACTAAGACATTATTGATTGAAAAAGCACTTTGGTCTAGACGGTTTATACGGAAAATAATTCAATGCATTAACCCTTTAACCGCCGGTGCCGCGTATATTCTGGTTTTCATTTTTTTATCAGCACATTAAGTACCACATTTTAAATATGTTAAAGATAAAATGTGACATCAACCAGCAAGATTTGAAAAGAGTCTACCTCCGTTTTGTCAAATCTGAATAATTTCCACTAACTTGAAGTTTTGGATACTAAACAAAACTTTTCGCGATGTTGGGGGAAGATGAAAAAATGACCCTGAATAAATTTCACACAAAATGTTTGAATACCGCCTGAGTAAATTGAAAAAAGGCTACTCCCATGATCTGGTGAAACAGACTGTAGAAAATCAGAGTCGAAATTTAGCCGTCTAATTGGAAAACTATAGACATGACTCTGATGTACAGTCGTTATTGTCACGCCGGGGATTGTTCTTCGCTCTTGGTATTTACGTTTTAAAGAAACAAAATGTTTATTCCCCCTTCGCTAATAAAAAATCGATATTGTGGGGTACCTCCATCACCGAGGGAGGTGCATGCCGTTTCTGATGACCAATGTCATCTGTTTCTCATCTCCCAATTTTTTGGAATTAATTCATTTGTTCATTCATTCATTCATTCATTCATTCATTCATTCATTCATTCATTCATTCATTCATTCATTCATTCATTCATTCATTCATTCATTCATTCATTCATTCATTCATGCATTCATTCGTTCGTTCGCTCGTTCGTTCGTTCGTTCTTTCGTTCATTCATTCATTCATTTATTCATTTATTCATTCATTCATTCATTCATTCATTCATTCATTCATTCATTCATTCATTCATTCATTCATTCATTCATTCATTCATTCATTCATTCATTCATTCATTTATTCATTCATTCATTCATTCATTTATTCATTCATTCATTCATTCATTTATTCATTCATTCATTCATTCATTCATTCATTCATTCATTCATTCATTCATTCATTCATTCTTTTATTCATTCATTCATTCATTCATTCATTCATTCATTCATTCATTCATTCATTCATTCATTCATTCATTCATTCATTTATTCATTCATTCATTCATTCATTCCTTCAATTATTCATTCATTCATTCATTCATTCATTCATTCATTCATTCATTCATTCATTCATTCATTCATTCATTCATTCATTCATTTATTCATTCATTCATTCATTCATCCAGTGAGTGACATCAACTCGACCAATCAGAGGACAGGGATATCATGCCGAACCAGCGGAGAATACAATTAAAGGGACCCCTTGGGATGACATCAATTTTCGTTTTTAGTTTGGTAATGAAGTGGTGTATCCCCCAGATCATGATTTCATTTTTTTCAGAGTTTTTAGATTTTTACAAATATTTTTTATCAATATTTCTATGAAACCGATTGAAACCCAAACAAACTCTTTGTATACCTAAACACTTGCTGAAGGATGATTGAATGTTCCTACAGCATTGGGCCACATGTTGATGCCGTCGGCTCAGCGTTGGGCAGACAATCAGTGTTGCCGTGTATCCCCCATGTCCTGACTAAAAGACACCAATTAGCGGCCAATTAGTGGCGATTGCCTTGATCTCCACGTCCAAGACGTGGGAATATGTGGTGTAAAGTCCTGTATATTGCTGACTTGTTTTGTTTACATGGCAATATACGACCTGGAAATATAGATATTTCACTCTTTTTCGGTGCTTTAAAATTGTTTTTTGACTTTTTTGTATTTTTAGTTAAGATCAGTAGGCTATATAGCCTCATATAAATTAAATTGGCAAAATTGACAAAATTGAAAATGTCTCATCCCAAGGGGTCCCTTTAAGTTTTTGATAAATTCTCAATTCAGAATTATTCTCGAGAAGGAAACGATACCGTAGGTTACGTAATAATCGTGGTCTGGCCAGAGCAGGGGGACTCCCGTGGGGTATTAGTAGAGTACAAAAAGCTCTGAGTGACCCAGCGTTGATTTTATGTTGGACCAGCGTCGCAGACGCTGGCGCAACATATAACCAACGCTAGGTGGACGCTTCTTGTTCTCTGGGTATGCAGAGAGCGATAAATATTATAAATTGTCCATGGATCACCCCAAGCTCGTCTGGATCCGCCTCATGTATGGCACAGTCGGGATCAGCCACGTGACGACATGGGTGTATGATGAATACCGCTGGATATAGCAATATGTTTCTAAATAAGCCGGCATCCCGCTGCGGAACACCACAAATCACTGCCTGCACAGGCATATGTCGCTTAAAACCAGTTTTTTAGTGATCGAGTGGTCTGCCTGGCCTCAACGCTGACTTTTCTAATATTACAGATGTTGGTTGCAGGTGTTTTCAATTCCGAGCTGTCACTAAAGCTTTATCAGTTCTTACATTAAATACCCGACTAAATATCAGTTTAAATGTGAAATTTATTCTGTATTAAAATGCTAAGTAATAGTAACTGTTGATGTATTTATCTGCAGTTGTTCATTTGATTGCTACAAACTGCATAATCTGCAGCGTGAACTACAGTTTAAAATGGCTATTGAGATGTAAAGATAAGATGTCCAAAACAAACTACGTAATGATAGATAAGTACAATTTGATCAGTAAAAAATGATATATGGCCGAATTGATGGATGCATTTTGTCGAACCGTTCACCCCATACGTAGTCTAGAAGAGAGGGACGTGGCGCAATGGTTAGAGCGCAGAGCTTTGCCAATGTCACTGCCTGCTGTGCGGTTTCGAACCTCGCTTGGTGCAGGATTTTCATGTTTCTCCCCCTCTCAATATTGAGACATTATTTCGATGTCGTTTCCTTTGGCAAGACACTTTACCCTCGAATGCTTCACTTGACTCAGAGGTAAATGAGTACTTCGTAGGCCAGAGATGGTAATGTGTACGATTAGTTCCTAGCGCCGAAATGGCTCCAAGTGCTATATGCTCCAAAAAGGGAATCGAACCCTTGATCCAGTACTGTTGATTGGATGTAACAGGTAGATTCATTATATTAATGAACTTTTCTGCCCTACGGGCCGGGTTTCATATAGATAAATAAACAATGCAACAATATTACACGTCTGTAATTCAAATATTAAATCTTGACTGCCAATATTGTGTAAGTGCCACGGATTTGAGTGGCGCATGCATCACTTTAGCTGCTGGGAGGAAGGGCGGGGTAATGTATCATTAGACAATTTTAAAACATATTTATTTAACTTATCAAGATTTGAAGCTAGACGTCCAGACATGCATCGTACCTGTAAATAGCAAATTGAAATAAACGAAACACTTTTCTTGTCTCTAATTCCTTCAAAACATAAAAAGTAATTTGTTATTCTTTGCTGGAGATTATTTCATCAGAGAGACGTGATTCAAATCGTCACGTACTTTAAACATGGGCCTAATAATTTTGTAATTCACAGACATGACAAAGAGATCACGTGCAAGACCGACTAAGGCCATTATAATACTGCAAAGTACGTCGGCACAACATTGATTACCAATTAGTCCAACGACGGCGACACTGGCCCAATTGTGAATGACAGTTTGTCTATCACCCCTCCTCCACCCGTAATGATGGTGGAGCAAGACAACCGCTGCAAATTTTCCGGTTGAACTGGGCCCTTGTCCCGAATACTCACTTTACAATGCTGACAATAAGCAGATAATTGTGTTATTGCTTTCACAATCACGGCTGCCTTAATGGCTTGCCTGAGGCGATTGACGGCTTAGTTGCAGAACTGAAATCACTCTGCCAAAGCAAATAAGGAGGTCGTCATCTTCGGTGGGAAGTGGTGCGCCAGTAGAAAATATGTTGGAATGAGATTTCAGCCCAGAATAACTCCACACTGTGTTTGTGGAGTTTGTCCAAACTAAGAATAACATGAGTAATTTTTTGGTTTGTGTAAATGGTTTGTGTAGGTAATAATGTGTGCAGGTAATAAAGCTAAAGTGGTTGACTGCTGAGCTAACCCAGCAGACACAAGACGTTGAACCAATGTTGGCTTAACGTTGGTTCAACATTGGTCATTGATTCAACGTATTGTGTGTTCTAGGAGCTGCCCCACTGATGTCACAGACCCTTGTGCTGTGGTTAAAGCTGCCTGCTTGGAAAGTCGGAGATCGCGGGTTAAAACCGGTCCCGCTCTGGCATCACATTTTTGAAGAAACAAAATATTTTTTCCCCGCTCACTCGAAAAGATTCAATATTATGGTGCGCCTCCGTGACCGAGATTTAGCGACTACGTGCTCGGCCTCAGACCACCAGGGCTCGAGTTTCGAATTATGTGTCTGAATGGCAGTGTCATCTCATTCATGACTAGTCTAGTCGAAAAATAGGGTTCCCGTGCACCCTCGGAAATATACTTCTAATTAGTGTATCTAGCTTGGAAAAAACCCCGTAGAAAACGATTAGCTATGTTAACAAGCTGAAAAAATGTCCCTAGTGCCATTTTTATGCAAATTTGTGCCGCCATTACCGAAAAATGTATATTAAGTTATAGCTCGGTTAATATCACAGATAACGGCACAATAAGGGTGTCTACACCCATGTTTTGAGGGTCAAAGAAGACAATAAAACCATTTTTAGAGTGATCTTATGTGTTTCAGACAATGAAGTATACAAATTAGCGCCGCCATTGCCAGGAAATGTATATTTAGTTATAGCTCGGTCAATATCACAGATAACGGCACAATATTGGTCTCTACACCCATGTGTTGTGGGTCAAAGAAGACAATAAAACGCTTTTTAGAGTGATCTGATGTGTTTCTGAAAATTTAGTATGCAAATTAGCGCCGCCATTACCGAAAAATGTATATATATTTATAATTCAGTCAATATCACAGATCACTGCACAACAAGGGTGTTTACACCCATGTTTCAAGGGTCAATGAAGACAGTAAAACTATTTTGGTGTGATCTGGTGTGTTTCAGAAAAAAAAGTATGCAAATTAGTGCCACTATATGTCGCTCAATAGGATTATCGTTGATAACTGAACAGTTAAAGAAGTCAACCCCTAGGTTGTGAGGGTTAGTAAACACAATTAAAATTACATAAGATTGATCAAATAAGTTTGAAAAACAATACCAACATTTTAGAAAATAAATGAGATAACTTTTAAAGTGGTTGTCATGATGTTTGTGGCCAGCATCACCTTTGTGGTGGCAGAGGTAACTTTTAAAGTGGCTGTGGTGACTGCTTCAGTGGTCACGATCACTTTCGTAGGGACCGAGATCACGTTTTAAGTGGCTGACATATGTTTGTTAGTGGCCGAGATCACGTATATATATATATAAATATGGTGGCTGAGAAAACTGAGGTTACTTTATAATGGCCGCTATAACTTTCGAAGTAGCTGTGATCATTTCTTCAGTGGCCAATATCACATTTGTAGTGATATTTGTAGATCACTTTTTTGCTGGCTGATACCAGTTTTTAACTTTTTGGTGGCTAAGATCATTTTTAAAGAGCCTGTGATTACTTCTTCGGTAGTCACGATCAGTTTTGTGGTGGCTGTCTGTGATGACTTCTTCAAGATCACCTTTTTTGGTTTAAGATTAAAGTGGCTGTGATCACTTCTTCAGTGTTCAAGATCACTTTTGTGGTGACAGAGATGATTATGTAAGTGGCTGACATCAGTTTGTTAGTGGCCAAGATCACCTTTGTAATGGCCGAGATAATTTTAAGGAGGATGTGATCACTTCTTCAGTAGCTCAGATCACTTATATAGTGACAGTTATAACTTTTAACGTGGCTGTGGTCACTTCTTCGGTGGCCAAGATCACTTGTGTAATGGCTGAGATAACTTTCAAAGTGGCTGTAATCACTTCTTCAGTGGCCACTTCTGTAGTGACCAAGATCATTTTTGTAGTGGCTGCGATAATTGTTAATGTAACTGTGATCACTTTTGTGGTGGCTGAGATAAATTTTAAAGTGGATGAGATCACTTCTTCAGTGGCAAAGATCACTTTTGTTGTCACCAAGATCACTTTTTAGTAGTTGACATGAGTTTGGTAGTGGCCAAGATCACTTATATAGTGCTTGAGATAACTTTTGACGTAGTTGTGGTCCCCTCCGCAGTGGCCAAGAAACTTTTGTAGTTACCAAGATCACTTTTGTAGTGTCTACGATAACTTTTAAAGTGGCTGTGATCACTTCTTCAGCAGCCAAGACAACTTTTGTAGTTTCTGCAATAAATTTTAAAGTGGCTGTGATCACTTCAGTCGCCAAGATCACTTTTGTAGTGGTTCAGACAACTTGAATCACTTCTTCCGTGGCCAAGATCATTTTCGTAGTGGATGAGATACCTTTTAACGTGGCTGTGGTCACTTCTGTAGCCAATGCACTATTGTATAGTGACTAAGATCACTTTTGTAGTGGCTGCGATAACCTTTAGAGAGCTGTAGTCACTTCGTCAGTGGTCATGATCACTTTTGTAGTGGCTGAGATAACTTTTAATGTGGCTGTGATCACTAATTTTCTTCAGTGACCACGATATCTTTGTTGTAGTGACCAAGATCACTTTCTAGTGGCTGCCATCAGTTTATCGGTGGCCAAGACACTCTTGTAGTGGCTGAGATAATGTTTAAAATGGTTGTAAACACTTCTTCAGTTGTCAAGATTATCTCTGTAATGACCGAGATCACTTTTTTAGTGGCTGACATCAGTTGTTAGTGGTCAAGATCACCTTTGTTGTGGCTGAGATAATTTTTATGGAGGATGTGATAACTTCTTCAGTGGCTAAGATTACTTCTATAGTGGCTGAGATAACTTTTTACGTTGCTATAGTCACTTCTTCAGTGGCCAAGATCACTTTTGTAGTGACCGAGATCACTTTTGTAGTGGTTGCAATAACTTTTAGAGTAATTGTGATCATTTCTTGAGTGGCCAAGGTTACTTTTGTAGTGGTCGAAACAACTTTGATCACTTCTTCAGGGGCCTAGATCATTTTCGTAGTGGGTGTGATAACTTCTTCAGTGGTCAAGATCATCTTTGTTGTAGCTGAGATAATTTGTAAGGAGGCTGTGATCACGTCTTCAGTGGCTAAGACTCACTTTTGTAGTGGCTGTGATCACGCTTTCATCTTAGGTTATCCACTATGTAGAAAAAAGTACGTGCTATCTAGCTCTATAGTTTAGATAACATCACGCATAACACTAAATTGAGATACCAAACTATTACAGCATAGACTTTATTTTTTAGATGTGAAAAGCATGACTAGCCTTAATCATGTTAATCTACTTTTCTTTTTAGAAATAATCATATCCATCCATGGCATGCATGTAGCTTAGACCAGTTCAATTAGCCTACCAAGGCTGGTCTGAGCTATGATAGGCCTATCCTGTTCTAACCTACCTCAACGGTAATTTTAAAAATGGTTCTGGTCATTTGATGTTTTTCAAAATTATAATAGATCAATCATATGATATTTTAAGTGTGTTCACCAACCCTCAGAACCTCGGGTAGGACTTATTAACTTTTCAGTTATCAAAGATAGGCCCATTGAGCGACATATGAAGTGAAATCAATTTGTTCAGTAAGGACTGCACTAATTTGTATATTATTTTTTCTGCAACATACAAGATCAGTCCGAAAATAATTGTAATGGCGTCATCGACCCTTAATGTCTCACCCTGCTAATCACTTAGAATGTTTTTAGTAAAAGTATGGTCTATTTTGATATTTTTTTTGCCAGATCCCCTTAATTATCATGGTCAGGAAGGCAACAATTATTCATGGAAATGTATTATGTGGCTTGTTTCCTCACAAGGGTTGATTTTGGGTTTGGAATTCACAGAAAACACAAAAGAAATACAACATGGCGTATTAACATGAGGGACCAAATCACAACCTCTCTCTAAACCATGAGAGTCACTGACAATGGCCTTTTCCCACCTTTTGAATGTAATCATTGACTTCGGCTGCAAATGAAAAAAAATGAAGGCGGTAAACACCTATTTTAACTATTTTTTTTTTTAATCCACACGTTTTAAAGTTTCCATGGATAAATATGGTTAGTGGATTAGGTCTGTGGCCTCTGGCGTGTGGGCGATAATACATGTAAGTCTATGGGACTGTAATTAGTTGTGTGCGACCTCAAAACATGGGTGTAGACACCCTTTTTGTGACGTGAGCTGAGCTATTGACTGAGCTATAAGGTCTCACCACCCTGAATAAGGCGAAATCTGGCCAGGTGTCTATTAATAAAAGAATCATAACACAAAATATTTTTAATGCTTCCGTTCTAACCTCTGTTGAATTAAAAAAATATATAAACAGGCTATAATTTTGTGAATATTTAATAAACACACGTTGTTCCCGTCATACAGGATATCAGATATAACCGTTTCATGATAATCTCGCAGGGGTACAGTGGGTTAAAAGGATGTGTGTCTGGTCTGTAACAGAAGGTAAGAATTAGAGCTAATTTTGAGCTGTTCTGACGTTTATACACGTCATGGAATGTAGCTCAAAATCTGTCTGGTTACCAAACATATATCGGACCTGTTTTTGCAAAAGGACAGATCAGGTTTTGTCATGATATGCGACACTATATGTGGATATTGTCGAAAGGGGGTGAAATCGGCCCATGGAATTGAGGCAGTTTACATGTATTTCAATGGGAGGGGCATTTGGGGTGCTGAGACCATAAATAGATATACATTTTTCGGTAATGGCGGCGCTAATTTGCTTACTAAATTTTCTGATCACACCAGATTCCTCTAAAAATGTTTTATTGTCTTCTGTGACCATGCAAACATGTGTGTAGACACCCTTTTTGTGACGTGTCCTGAGATATTTACTGAGCTATAAATAGATATACATTTTTCGGTAATGGCGGCGATAATTTTCATAGAGGCCTACTAAATTTCTGAAACACACCAGATTACTCTAAAAATGGTTTCCTTTTTTTTCTGTGACCATCAAAACAAGGGTGTAGATACCCTTTTTGTGCCGTGATCTCTGATATTGACTTAGCTATAAATATATCTACATTTTCGGTGATGGCGGCGCTAATTTGCATACTGAATTTTCTGAAACACACCAGATCACTCTAAAAATGTTTTTATTGTCTTCTGTGACCCTCAAAACATGGGTGTAGATACCTTTATTGTGCCGTTATCTGTGATATTGACCGAGCTATAACTAAATATACATTTTTCGGTAATGGCGGTGCAAATTTGCATACTGATTTTTTTCAAACACACCAGATCAAAAATGGTTTTATTGTCTTCTTTGACCTTCAAAACATAGGTGTAGACACCCTTGTTGCGTCGGTATCTGTGTTATTGGCCGAGCTATACCTCAATATACATATTTCAGTAATGGCGGCACAAATTTGCATCAAAATGGCACTAGGGACATTTGTTCAGCTTGTTAACATAGCTAATCGTCTTCTACGGGTTTTTTCCAAGCTAGATACACTAATTAGAAGTATATTTCCGAGGTTGCACGGGAACCCTATTTTTCGACTAGACTAGACGTAATTATCATAATAATAGAATAACTCCATGCGAACACAAAAAATCGAGATCCAGCTGAATGGCATCTCATACATGCATGTATATATGAAATATCATTATATTCTATGACATAATAGGCCTATGTCATAAATGATAATTGCAACTATCGAATGCAGCATAGGCATATGCTTGTTACAAATACGACCAGCGTAGGGACTACATTTTATATCTATCTTTCACGATTTCGATGTTTTGGGAGCAGGTAATTGTCACCCAATCTAAATAAACTGGTATAAAAATGATATGTAAAATTTAAACCAAAACTTGCTGTAAATCTCCATATCTTTAAAAAGGTCTTACCACACAAATTCATAGGCGCATATCATTAAAAAAGTGAGAGAGTTACGATTTTTTTTTTAAATGTTGCGATTTACAGCATGCTTGGGTTTAAATATTAAATTGATATCATTTTGTTAATAGTTAAGTTAGATTGGGCGACCATTTCTCGCTTCAAAAACATCGAAATCTACATTTTGAAGACCTCGGATCAACCTCATTTGCACAAATTAACATATTTATTGTCAAAAAACTATAAAATGCTCTAACTTTTCAACCAAATCATCCACAGAGGTGTTTTGGTTTCTATACTCAGGGTTTGCCACCCCATGGAAGTCGTCTCACTAATTTTTGAAGACCTCGGATCAACCTCACTTGCATAAATTAACATAAATTAACATAATTAAAGTAAACCTATAAAATGATCTAATATTTCAACCAAATCACCCACAAACAAACCTAATCTGCATAGATTAACATAAATTAATATGTGTCCCGCCAAAACCTATAAAAAACAATTAACTTACACAGGTGTTTTTGGTATCTATACCCGTGTGTTCCACCTCATGCAATTCGTTTGACTACATTTTGAAGACCACATACAGTACTGATTTCACAAAATGGGACAGATTTTTCATCAGTGGCTGGCCTGCGTTAACGCTGGCCAGCCCGTCATTAGCCCGGGCGCAAGCCCGGCGAGACAGGCGCAGAATTGGTTGCGCCCAGCGCATGAAATGGGCTCGAGCCCCCACACGGTTCGGGCCAGGAAAATATACCCGCCCAAATCCTACTTGGGCTTGCACCCAGTATACTGTGTGGCGGCTAACATGGATGCTGTGAACCATGTGTCATCTCGCCGGGCTGGCCAGGCTCGCTCTGGGCAAGACAGGGCGCGCTCAGCTTGACCACATTCAGCATCATCTAAACAGCTCTGAGTTGATCTAAACGTGCAATAATTGAGTGTCCGTACGCGTATACATCTAGACCTGTTGCAGTCCTCATTTATTTCTGCTTAGCCATTTAGCATTTAGCCTTTAGCATTTAGACATTATCTTTAGTATCGGAAAAAGCAGTTCAGTGTATAAATTCAGAAAATGGGTGGTTTTATGAAGCTACGGTCACTGGAATAGACCTAACTGAAGATGAAAAAGCAGGCACCTGGAAAGTCAGGCTCGCCCGGCGCACCGGTCGAGCTTGAAACTGGACCAGACGAGAAGCGCGCCTGACTAACACATACAGGCGTTGACTCAATTCGCCGAGGCTCTAGATTGGCTTGAGCCCCGGCGATATGAGCGCGGCTCCAGTTATATGAACTTATACCAAAACGCACATTGCGGCCCGGCTAAAGGATTTTATAACTTTGGGCGCATACATGCGAGCCCCAAATGGGGTGGGGAGAGAACATTGGGCTAGCCCAGGGCTAGCCTGCGTTAGCCGGGGCTAGCCCCACTGAAAAAGCTTGTCCCATTTTGCTAAATCAGTACTGTATCAAGAAGAAATTTATTGGATTAAACAAATGAAGACATATTTGGTTTCTATTATTCTAATAACATTTCATTTATATAAACAGTTGCATTTTACAACCTAAAATTATCCTTAAATGAAATGAATCGGGCTTTAGGCCACCTTTGTGCACATATAGGCTAAACTGGGCCAGGAGAACCTCCTGAGGATGGTGAGATGAATGAGATGACACTGTCCTCCAGACACAGGATTCGAAAGTCGAGCCCTGGCGGTCTGAGGCCGAGCACGCTACCTCTCGGTCACGGAGGCTCCCCACAATACTGACTTTCACACGTGGATGGGGAAGAAACATTTTTTGTTTCTTTCAAACCGCCGAGACCGGGAACCGAACCCCGAACTCTGGCGTGAAAGGCAGCGGTGCTAACCACTACCCTAGGGCCCCCGCCCAAAATTATCCTTAAAGAAATACTGAAACCCAAATTAGGAGTTTATTTCGAGTTACTTAAAATATTTTTTACATGATGAAACGGAAATAGTGACAAATATATTATTTAAAGTTCAATAAAATGATGTTAGGAAAATTAATCAGCATCAAACTAGTACTTAGCACATACGCGACCAATCGTCAATGTTTTAAATACATTGAATATCTATAAAGGTGCAGGTTTATATTAGGTCCGCGGACTTCTCAGGCGACCTAATTTTTTACCCCATGGTCACTGGGCCTGTTAGTTCGTGTGCCATTTCAACTCCACGGAGACCATATTATAGAAACAAAAAACAGCTGTGTGGGTGATTTGGTTGACAAGTTACAACATTTTATAGTTTTTTTTGTTCAATTATGGTAAATTGTGTTAATTTATGCAAAGTAGGTTGCTCTGTGGACTTTAAAAGTTAGTGAAACGACTTCTACGGGGTGAAAAAACCTGAGTATAGACACTACAAACAGCTGTGTAGGTAGTTTAGTCGATAAGCTAGAACATTTTATAGTTTTTTGTCTTTAACTATGTTAATTTATGCAAATGAGGTTGGTCTGTGGACTTCAAAATTTGGTAAAACGACTTACATGGGGTGAAAAACCTGGGCATAGACACCAAAACAGCTGTGGGGGTAATTTATTTGAAAAGTTTTTTTCATAGTTCTTTTTACTTTAAATGTGTTAATTTATGTTAATTTATACAAATGATGTTGGTCCGTGGACTTCAAAATTTAGTGAAACGACTTCCAGGAGGTGAAAAACCTGGGCATAGACACCACAAACAGTCTTGTCGGTAATTTGGTTAAAAAGTTACAGCATTTTTTTAGTGTTTTGGCTTTAATTATGTTAATTTATATTTCTTTTAAGCAAATAAGGTTGATCTGTGAACTTCAAAACTTTGTGAAACGCCTTCCATGGGGTAAAAACACCTCTCTGTGGGTGATTTGGTTGAAAAGGTAGAGCATTTTATATGTTTTTGGCTTTAAATATGTTAATTTATGTTAATTTATGCAAATTAGGTTGATCCTGTCGTCAAAATGTAGTGAAACAACTTCCTTGGTTTGGAAAACCATCTATGCTAAGATTTCCTGTGGCAAATATAATCACAGTGAACAAGTTTTCAAATCCTTCGATTTCCTAAAAAAAAAATTTTATATTGCGCTTGACAACGACTCTGAGACAGTCAAGTCGAGGTATTCTTGCAACCCAAAAAAATGATTATTATCATTATCGTTACTAAGATGTGCCCACTAATGCCTCAAAATAGACGCCAATGTTGGTTAAACTTAGATTCTAATGACACATCATTCAAATGACCTTATAACCAGCGAAAAGACACTCACATTATTTTGTACTTATAATGGTGGGTGCTGTTTTGAATAATAATACTTTCGGTATTATTATAATAAATCTTCATGTTATTAGGCCATTGCTTATAGGCCTAGGCCTATAGATTAGCCATTTAAGCCCTCACGATGCAATAAATCATCATTTTATATCCCTGAAAACACACTTAATTTTAATACAACTAGGGGTTTTAGAATAACAAATTCTGGGAAACTGGTTTACTAATACATGGTAGGCCTAATTTTCTTTAATTTCTCACCCACTTCAAATCATCTTCATCCACTACAATTCGAGAATTGCGACAGCAATTAGAGGCTTGTAGTGGATGAAGATGACAATGGTAAATTTAGGCTTGAAAGGGTTAATAAAAAAATATAGGCGAGAATTTCTGACTTTTCACAGTATTATGGTTGTGATATGTAGAAGATTGAGAAAACATAACAAAACAAAACATGTATATATATATAATATACAACAAAAAATAAAATATTTACACTGCGTGTCACAAGCTGTGTTATTTCTTCATGCAAAATGTAGATACTGTCATTTGCCTTTGCAAACATTTATTTTTACCATTATCAGTCCCAAGGCAAAATGCAGTATCTACATTGTATGCCAAACGGATCAGAATTCGATAATTAAAATAAAATCACGAAAAAGAACATTTTTAATAGCAAATAATGACATTATAATAATTAATAAACCGATTAAATTGATTGAAGGCCAATTACTTAGTTTCTATTTTTTGCAGATACTGCCTTTTTTCTTGGCACGACAGTACTAGTAGAACATAGCTAAATATCTGACAGAATCATTCCATGTTAAACAAAAACGATTACAATTCTGGGCCCAAGTCTCATATTCTACCCACTAATTTAAATACCAGCTGAATGACGGCGATGATTGTCCAATCTTGTCATGTGACAGGCTGAACCACTATTCGATTGGTCGGGGGTAGAATACAAGACATGGACCAAATTCTGCTCTGTGGACTAACATAGTAGAACAGCAACATAACAACTCAGACTTGAAATCCTGCACGGTGGGGTATCAACGTGAAATAGCTCCATATCAAGACATACTTATTTAAATTTTGCACAGTGGGGTAACTTAATAAAATACATGTAGCTCCATGCCAACACCAAGCATTGCAATTCTGTTCCTTGACTACACCCGTCACTATAGCTCATGACAGCTCAAACTTGTGTATGATACAATCAGGTCATTTCGATCCACCTTGAGGTGGGTATAATTAGTGTTCTGCAAAGCCAAAAGCAGTAACTGCTCACTCGGAAAGTAAGCATTTTAGCGTTGCATCGCAGAATAGGTCTACACGTGCATTGTAGCTGATATTCATCCAGCGACTGTGGTGGTTCGCAGTGTAGTAAAAATCTGATGAAAATTTTCATGTGGCTTCGGGTTATGAAAATATAATTGTGTCCACGCGACGTTGTGACTAAAAATCAAATAACATGAATTATACAGTTTGAGCTTGTGTAACATATATTTGACTTTTAATATCTGGGCATAATCAATGGGACACAATCAGGTTAAAATCATAAAAAAATCGGTAATAATTTTATTTGGCTTCATAATATGACCATATGATGTAAACATGTACATAAACTAGAACTGCAAACGTTTTTTTTTATTTGTGTGCTGTGCAGTTACCAGTTAAGCGAGATAAAGGCCTAGAGACAAAATTCCCGTATTTCTTATTTTGGAAATGCTTGTCCGAAATAAAAAAATCGGGAATTTTGTCTTTTTTTTTAACTTTTGCAGTTCTAGTTTATGGACATGTCTACATCAAAAATTATGGCTATATTAAAAAGCCAAAATAAAATTATTGATTTTTTTATGATTTCAGCTTTAACCCTTTAACCGCCAAATTATTCAATCTGAATTTTCACCCACTTGAAGCTGTGTCTTGCTGACGCGATCCACAACTTCAAGTGAGTAAAAATTATTCAGATTTAAAAAAATAGAGGTGAACTGTTTTCTCAAATATTGCTGATTGATGTCACATTTTATATTTAACATGTTTAAAAGCTGGTACATAACGTGCGAATAAAAAATGAAAACCCCAATATATGCGGGACCGGCGGTTAAAAGGTTAACGCACTGCCAGACACCTGAAGCTCGACAAAGGTTAAAGGGTTGAATAAATCATGTGCATTCAGTGAATGCCGCGTCTTCACCAGTAATCCCAGCATAACCTTTTTTTGAAGCCTAATGACATCTTTTCTATTTTTAGATGGCCGTGTTCTTCGACTGAGTCAACTAATATAGTCCTGTGATCTTTATCTATTCATAGCGCCTCTCATGTCTGGGCAATTCTGACATGGAAAGACATACATCAGTAACTGCTCACTTGAAAAGTAAGCAGTTACTGTTGTTTGTATTCGCATTGCAGAAGTTATTAAGCTAAATAAAGAATATCTGATTTGATACACGCAGTGCGGCTGTCAGTTATAGGGAACTGGGTTGAGGGCACATTTTGTGACCATTCCAACGTTTTTGCATGAGGCCAAAAATAATAACAAAATAATATCACATTGTAATAATATCATGTGCTAAACATTAAGAGCAATGATTAAAAAGAGGGTTTTTTTGTATTGTACACCATCGCACCTATAATATTTCTAAACTCTAAATTGGGCAATATATATAAAAATACATAATTAGTAATTATTTGCACATTATCAAACCCACAAGAATTAGTTATATAAACGTATGACAAAAGTTGATACCATAATACACACCTTCAGAACAAAACGTGATTGATTAAACAATAATTAATTGTCAATGCTGGATATACGGAACTCGAATGGTCGACATAGTCATCTTAACCAATCAACATGTTTCAAAGTCAAAACTTAATACCATACGTAAAAAACACCCAATGATGTCCGGCCATCAATAATTACATACAGCAAACATCATTAGAAATTTATCGGTGTTCTCCCAGTAAAGAAAGACTGGATATTTGATTTATCAATCCCAAGGAAATTTTAAATTACGTGGTACTATTTCTGTGAACAGCGAAGCCACAGCTGTGTCGTGCCTCAGCCCTTAAAATGCTAGATTAAATAATTTAAATTTTTACCCGCTTGAAGACCCAATGCATAGAATACATTAATACATTTATGTGATAATTTTGACTCTGGTTGAATAGATTGCCTGTGGCCATCAATGGTTTATTGCATTTAACATCTATCTTATTATACTTTTCCATTACCAATTTGCTTAGCAAAACATGCTTGTAACAATCTGTATTACATTACGCGTAAAGCTCATCAGCATCACAAAATATGGGAAAATCCCCAAGATATTTACAATTTTTTCTCTACTTCCGATGCCTTGCTAGTCAGAATAATATATATACAGTTTGTATCCGTCACATTATAACAAACAATAAGCATCACATTTTAATACATGACGGAATTTTTTTTATAATTTAAATTATTAACTGGACACAAGTCGCTTAAAGTTTTTACCAAACTTATTAATTTTATTCAATTACGATGACATGACAGGAAATGTGTTAATTGCTTGATTGAATGCTTGCTTGATTGATTGATTAATTGATTGCTCGATTGATCGATTGTTTGATTGATCGATTGATTAATTGATTGATTGATTGATTGATTGATTGATTGATTGATTGATTGATTGATTGATTGATTGATTGATTGATTGATTGATTAATAGATTGATTAATAGATTGATTGATTGATTAATTGATTAATTGGTTGCTTGATTGCTTTATTACTTGATTGATTGTTTGATTGCTTGATTGATTGATTGATTAATTGATTGATAGATTAATTTATTTATTGGTTGATTGATTAATTGATTGATTGTTTGTATGATTGATTGCTTGATTGCTTGCTTGATTGATTGATTGATTGATTGATTGAGTGAGTGATTAAATGATTGATTGATTGATGCATATAATACAATAATACAATTATGTGATAATTTTGACTCTGGTTGAATAGATTGCATGTGGCCATCAATGGTTTATTGATTTTAACATATATCTTATTATACATTTCCATTACCAATTTGCTTGGAAAAACATGCTTGTAACAATCTGTATTACATTACATTATTGATTGATTGATTGATTGATTGATTGATTGATTGATTGATTGATTGATTGATTGATTGATTGATTGATTGATTGATTGATTGATTGATTGATTGATTGATTGATTGATTGATTGATTGATTGATTGATTGATTGATAGTTAGATTGATTGATTGATTGATTGATTGATTGATTGATTGATTGATTGATTGATTGATTGATTGATTGATTGATTGATTGATTGATTGATTGATTGATTGATTGATTGATGTACATTCCAAATAATTATGTTATAACATTCTAGAGCTCTGTATTCTAGGATCACCACGATTCAGAAAATATTTAGGGTGTGATTTAAGACGCCCTTATTATTTGTGTCCCCATGAACAATACCACAGAGTAATAAAATAGACTACAGAGAAATAATAAAAAAAAACTACACGCATTTACTCAAAAGCTGAAATACACGATTTTGTTTATTTTAATCTCACAAACGATGACTAGGTTCGAGTGGCCCGAACAAGTTGTCGAGTCTAATTCAATAATTCCCTTGACGACCCCCTGGCCTGGTCTCCAAAGAGGGAATGTCATTACCAGAGGCAAAGAAAAGATCAGTCAACTGGAAGCGGCCATTTTGGTGGCCTGATTTATGCCATATTGGATGATTTCCTGTCCGTGTTACAAGATGAAACAAAATGGTGGTCGGCATCAGTCTGGGGATCTAGAAACAGAACACATCGGCACATTTCTGTGCCGTATCACACTGTACATAGGCCAGGTGTTTGTCCAACGTCGGATCAATGCAGGCTAGTGCCTTCGACGTTGTCTCGGCATTGACCTTATTTGGTACTAGCCGGATGTTCGCCAGTCTACAGGCAGTCCACGTTCAGAATGTTATTAACCCTTTAATTGCAATAGCATCTGTAAAATCTTTATCCATTTACAACGTTTTTCTGCCATTCAAATTAAAAGCTCAACCGACTTACAGTACTGAACATGCAAATAATAATTATTGTCAAATATTTTTTTTTTCGGAGCACAGTACTTTTAGCTGTAAATAGGTCAGCTAACGGTGATTTTAGTACTTAAAATATTGATTTTGCCCGGGTTCTTTTGCGCTACATAATTTTTAAAAGCGGTCACTCTGCCAAATAGAATAATACTGACGCATATCAGACGTACTCCAGGCTATAGGCCCACGTCTGAGAAAGGAGACGATACTAGGACCCGCTCCAATAAGAATCCTAAAATTAGCCCTTAAACTCACTGCTAAACGCGCCCATAGTCCTTTTAATTTGTTTATTTAATCGAATAAATCGCATTTATTGGGAATGGACTTTTAAACTTCGGGATTTGTTAATGTTTGGTCTCAAATTAAACAAATATATGAACATTTTTTACCCACTTGAAGTTGTGGGTTGCGGGAGCTAGACACATATTCAAGTGGGTGAAAAATTAAATGAATAATTTTATTGGG
Organism: Flabesymbios commensalis; assembly: GCA_964017125.1. NCBI lineage: Eukaryota > Metazoa > Annelida > Polychaeta > Terebellida > Flabelligeridae > Flabesymbios > Flabesymbios commensalis. Next base: position 47,778,795 of record OZ024910.1, on the reverse strand, counting down.
TTAATATTATCTTAACTTTTTCTAATTTCCATCAGAAACGTTAAGATAAATGTAAACTTTTCTAATCAAAATGAGAGAAAGTTAAGATGATCTTAATTTTAAGATTCTTAGTGGGATAGGCCTCAGGGGCCGTATTCTCGTACAAGTTACGATATATCGTAGGCTTCCGATTGGTCGAGATTGCCATCTCGACCAATCAGAAGCCTACGATATATCGTAACTTGTACGAGAATACAGGCCTCAGCTCTGGAGGGCTGCTCTTACCGTGACCCATTTATTACCACCTGTGCTCTGCAAAGGCCAAAGGCAGTATCTGTTTAATTGTAAAGTAAGAAGATACAGCCGTTGCACGGCAGAATTATCAAATGAGGTTACGATAAAAAGAGGAAATCGAATAGAGATTCCCCGTCTATTCTCTACCCTTCAGAAGCGCATCGGCGAACAATAATTTCAGAAATGTGATCTTTTGGGATTTCTAGGAACACTTGAGACCCAACATCAGACCAGCTTGCCGATGGTTCTTCTAAATGTGGGATTCAGCCAGCAATAGCTCCGTTTGTGATGTTTTGAGAACATTTCTTTCGTAGCCGTGGGTTCATTGCAAAAAGGATTATGGGTATTGTATTAGGTACATTTTTCCCTTTATGTGGGTTGCGCTTTAGCCAAAAAATTGAAATAATCCATGACTGGTACTCGAGTTCCATCATATCAGAAAACTAATGCTATAGAATACATTAATTAATAGGATAATTTTAATTATGGTCGAATAGTGACCATCAATGGCTTACTGATTTTGCATACTTTTAATTTAGGAAGAATATAAGATAGTGTACTGATATAAATATATATAAAATTACTTTTGCAATGTTGTTTTCTCACTATTTATTATTTTATTTGGGTTTCTGCTCTACGAATACACCTTCAAAATTTGTTTTTGACATGTCTATCTAATTATACTTTTCAGCTACAAATGTGTTTGCAAGAACCTTGTTTGTAACATTCCTTATTATTACTACTTATAAATAATACTAATCTTAAAATATGGGAAAATCATCCAGATATTTAACATTTTGTTCTCTCACGATGCCTCGCTAATCAGAAAATATGGGTAGATTATCCCATATTTACCACTTATCCGTCATATTATAATAAACAAGAAACATCACAATACAAGTTATAGCTGACGGAAAAGTTAGTATATTATATTAAAGGCTCATACCCAGGTTAAAAAGTTTCAAAGTTTAAAATTGTGTTATATAGGCTTATATCATTGTAAATCTATATTATCTTTCCCCACCCTCCATTTGAAAGACATATGTACCCGATAAGTGTGTATTTCGGAATATTCATATAATTAATAACAACCATCTCTTTATTATAATGGCTTTGACCAAGCCGCTGATTGTCTAGATAAAGGGTCCGATGTTGATTTGTTTTTTTCTTTGAAAGGATCCAATCCCTTCCTTTTTGTCACTACATCAGCCACGAACAACCTATGAATAGTATCTGTGTATTTTGGTGATGTTCACGATGTCCCGCAAAGATGTGAAACATGTCAATTGGCCGAGTTTAGAAGTCTTGACCCTTCGTGTTTGTAAATGTGAGACCTGTAGGAAAAGCGCTGTTAAGCTGTGGTTTTCCGATGACAGTGTCTTTCGCCTCTTTTGCAAGTACTATACAGTCTGATAATTATACACAGATGATAATTGATATAAAGGGCATGGAGACTTGCATTAAGATCAGTAATTTTGATCGCTATCATGCAAGCCACCAGATTTATTAAACATGACATGAACATACCAGAGTTGCATGGATCAAGAGCGCCACGTCGACGCCAGACATGCATCGAATAAATCACAACAGCCCGTACGCCGCCCCCCGGCCGACCCACAGAGAAAAATATATGTAGGCTAGCCGGCGAAAACACGCACGAAGCCGGCAACACGATGCACGACCCAGCGCCAAGGTGGCGCACTCGAACCCCAGACTGCTGATATGGTATCGGGACATTTATATTTAAAAATATTATAATATGTGCAAAAAACTATATGAGACTCCACAACATCTCATATGTGGACATTTAAGTCCGCAAATGAGAGGTCGAGACAGAGCATATTCAATGATTCTGAAACTAGTTCACCCGACTCGTGACTAGGTAACCTTACATGACAAAATGTAATTATTTCATTTTAGAATGTCATCGTCTGCATATATAACAATTTTGAAACATTGGGGCTGGTACATTTTAATAAAATATTTACGGGTATACAATACAAAACCTGAAAAACTATGAGTATGAAATTTGTCTCGAATTTCGTTTGGTAACTGATTTATTAAATTGGGAATATTATGAGAAATACATTTGGTAGCAAATACATGATTCACTTTTATTGGAGTCAGATCATCACACCGTCTAGTGTTATCTGGATTGCCTGGTAAAATTCAAGTTTTGAAAATAATCCGGTAAACTCTTTATCAAATATTTGTAATAAAATTTTAACTGATTAAGTTTAAATATATCCTGTATGTTTAAAAGATTGAGTTTAATAAAAATTGGATCCGTATGTGCTAAATATTTACTTTGTGTTATAAATCTTACTGCTCTCTTTTGTAATTTCTCAATTATTTCATTGTTATGTCCCCAAATTAAAATGCCATAATGTACGTGTGGCAAGAATAGTGAGCTATACAACTGTAGCGAAACATTTATGGGAAGTACATATTTCATTTTATTGATAATTCCGAGGGTTCTTGAAAGTTTACAGGATAATTTCTCTATATGATCGTTCCAATTTAAATTTTCATCTAATCTAAATCCTAAAAAATCTACCACTTTTGCGTTACTAATAACAGTATTTTCGATCTGTATTTCCGGAATTGATACTTTACGTTGTACTTTATGGAATATACAAAATTTTGTCTTAGAAATATTTAAAGACAATTTATTGAGTTTTAACCATGTAATAATTTTTTCTAGCTCCATATTAATTATGTTAGCAGTTTCCTTTTTATTTGTGTTTATGGGTGCAAAAATTGTTGTATCATCGGCAAATAATATAAATTTGAAAAAATTACTTGACTTAACAATATCATTTATATAAATTTGAAACAACAGCGGTCCTAAAATCGATCCCTGGGGAACACCTGTTTTTAAATCCAAAGCCTGTGAATTGATGTCATCAAAAACTACAAATTGTTTTCTATTTGACAGGTAGCTCTCAAGCAATTTTCCTGGACCATCGGAGACGCCATAAAATTTCAATTTTTTTATCAAGATGTTGTGATCTAACGTGTCGAACGCTTTTGAGAGGTCCAGAAAAATTCCCAGAGGCACCTGTCCCTTGTCCATCATGTTTAGTAACTTATCAACTAATTCTAATGCGGCAAATTCGGTTGAGTGACGTTTACGAAACCCATATTGACTTCCATAGAAAAGTCCATTTGTTTCAAAATAAGCATACAATTGATTAAAAATAACTCTTTCTACTATCTTAGATGTCGATGGTAGTAGTGATATGGGTCGATAGTTTGTAAATAAAGTGTCATCTCCTGATTTGAAAATCGGAACTACTTTAGCTATTTTTAGCTGATTTGGAAATTTGCCATTTTTTAAACATTGGTTTATTATAACAGTTAGGGGTTTTGAAATAATATCCACTATTGATTTATTTGACTATGTGATACACCTGAGACCTTACACACTTATCCTAATACGAGTTAAGAACTTTTTGTCATAAAATACGGCTAGTAAATTAAAAAAAAATACCTTTATATGGAAATAATCAAATCGTTGACTCGATAACACTTGATTGATTGATTGATTGATTGATTGATTGATTTTGATTGATTGATTGATTGATTGATTGATTGATTGATTGATTGATTGATTGATTGATTGATTGATTGATTGATTGATTGATTGATTGATTGATTGATCGATCGATCGATCGATTGATTGATTGATTGATTGATTGATTGATTGATTGATTGATTGATTGATTGATTGATTGATCGATTGATTGATTGATCGATTGATTGATTGATGAGTGTTTCTTCTATGCACAGATTACATTCGAGTTCGGACAACTCTGAAATCAAGAATAGGTCTACTCAAGTTGTCTGGAATGGCCTCTTTTTACCGAAGTGATCCTAATACAATATTAAAGCTTCTCAGTAACATGGTTCACAAAATGAAGCACTCGCATACTGCTGTTCAAAAACAATAGGCAGTATGTGCTTACTTTTCAAGTAAGCATTTACTACCCCTTGGCGTTGCAGGACAGCGCAGACGTTCTTGTTTGCACAGCATCACGGACCTGCTCCTCGACGTAACAACTCCAACTTGAGAGCGCCAATCTCCAACTTGCAGTGACGAAAAACTGCACTGTAGATTCGTAAAAGAATCGCACTTGTTTGAAAGGCAGTCGCCTGTCCGCTCGTGTCCGCAGAAAAAAACATCCACGGAAGTTCGTGGTAAATCCCCGAATCGGGATCAATGGCGTCTGGATTGGGAGCGGGTCTGATCGCTGACTGGTCATCTGTGATTGCAGTCAACTGGCTGTTTGGTCTTCCCTGTCGGCATCTGTCTGTTGTCCGTGCGCAAACACGATATTCCGGCATGGAGTTAGTTCTATGTTGGACCAACGTCGCCGACGTTGGTCCAACATTGAACCAATTCCATGTCGTAATCGCCCTGTTTTCTGTGTGCCGTGCCGATAAGCGGACAGTTGTGTGTATCTTATCACACGCTGACAGTCACAGCTTCCACTGAGCCTCTTATCTCTGTCAAATGGTGCACCCCAGAAAACCAGAAAGGGTGGTATGCAGTTCTTCAGAATTTTTGCTTCATTCTGTCCTGACGTCATTCATTTTGTTATTGTATTTTGAGTTTTTCGGCGCTGTTTTTTCTATTCTTCTCAATTTAACAGTTAACACAATATTTTCAGTTGGTGATCTGATTCTATTTTGCAGGGCCATAATAGACATGCAATTACATACGCCGAAAATGTTATTTTGTATAGCTTAAACGGTAAGCTCAAATGAATGTGTGTATATACATATACAATCATATAGAAATATAAAAAAATATAAAAAAAAACGATAGGCCTAACCATTTTACCGGTTGGGTAATAATACAGTAATTTAATTCAAACTATATGATAATTGTCAAATTTATTGTTTTTTTTCTCCTGCAACAGACAACCAACAAGTTTATATATACAGGTAGCTATAATATGTGAGATTAACAGATTCAGAAATTAGATACATATAATATGTATTTTAATTTATTAGCCCCCTACCTCCGCACCTCAGTATGAGTACTCCCTCTATCTATTCGCCTTTTGCCAAGTAAATCATTATTTCAATACTGCGTCAGGCACCCAGGCTTTTCATCTGCCCTTTAGAGAAATGATGTGACTGTGAATGAGAGATTGAATATGTTTTAAAACAGAAAATGCATATATCGATTTCTTCTATATACATCGGTTATTTTCAAAGGATTGTAAACATTAATATTGCCACAATTTGCTTTCCTATTCCATATACTCATAGTCAGAGGTAGGCCTACGCAACACATATTATTGAAAAGTACACATACAAAATTAAAGGGACTGGCCCACGCTAAAATCATCAAAAAATCGGTGATTTTATTTCGGGTTCTTAATATGACCATATGATGTAAACATGTACATAGACTAGAACTGCAAATTTTTATAATTTTTGTGCTGCGCATTCACCAGTTAGGCTAGATATAGAGACGAAATTCCTGATTTCTAATTATTGACAACCATGTCAAAAATAGGAAATGCGGGAATTTCGTCTCTATATCTAGTCTAACTGATGAATGCGCAGCACAAAAAATATAAAAATTTGCAGTTCTAGTCTATGTACATGTTTACATCATATGGTCATATTAAGAACCCGAAATAAAATCACCGATTTTTTGATGATTTTAGCCTGGGCCAGTCCCTTTAAGCCATAGACGAAAAAACTACATAAACAAAAAACAATATGGATATGTAATGAGAAAGAAAATGAAAATTAATTACTAAAAATATTTCAATATATTTTTTTTCGCATTGAACTTATCGTACACACTGTCGTCTCTGCTCTACCAAATTCCCGCTAAAGAACGTTGTCTGTCTCCCTGCCATCCACTGGGAGAAACAGATCTAAGCTTTTAAATTAAATTACATTTAATTATGGAATAAACTGCCTTTGAAAATAATGAAATTAAACTCATTATGATATTTTAAACAAGCTGTTAGACACCACTTTAAAGATAAACTAGTAAACGAATACAGCTCCGATTTTCTACAAAACTAGTCTGCCTGAGTTGTATTTAAATTTACAATAATAATTATATATATTATATTTATTATATTTATCTATATTAAGGCCAGTCTAGTCTTTATGTAATAATATTTTGACTAAAAATGTATGTTGTAGTCGAAGAATTTTTTTTTTTATTTATAATTTATTATATATATACAAGTATTACAAGTCTTTGCAGTGGCATTTTCTGTAAAACATTTCTAGTCGTCATCTGGTCTACATGTTAGGGACCACTATGGAAAATAAGAGTCACCAGACCCTCTATAGTGTCTTTTATCCCTGGTGACCAGTATTGTGGCCCTGGCTATTTTATAATCATGCATACATGTACTGTTTTACTGAAATAAATCAAATCAAATCTAATAAATTAGATAATTTAAATCACCCACTTGAAGTTGTGTCTCGCTACTGCGACCCACAACTTCAAATCAGTGAAAATTACTCATATCTGTTTAATTTGACACCAAACATTTGCAAATTGTGGAGAAATATGTTTGGCCTGACGATTTTTTAAAACTTGACTAATACAATCCCCGTCCGTGCAGTGGCTTTAAGGTGTGGCTGCCATGTTACTGCCAGCAAGCGCGTTACCCCAATACTGGCTGAATGTTGGCTCACAGGCTGCGACAATGGCCCAATATTAAAACAATGTTCTCTGTGAGAGTGATAAATCAGGACGTCTGAGACCGGCAGGTCACCGCGTTGCTGACCGCGTATGAATTATTGGTCAGTTTTCTCACCGTCTAAGTAGACAGATAACAAATTGACCGGAACTGGCGTTTGTGGCGCGGCGTATAGGCAGCAGTTCCGGTGGTCAAGGAGTGCGCCCGCCCAGTGGTAAGGGTAACTCCCTAGTAAACACGAGACACTGAACTATTGCTGGTTCAATGTTGGGCCACCGTCTACGACGCTGGCCAAACATTAAACCAACAATGGCTCGATGTCTCGTGTTTGCTGGGACAGTGTTTTGATTTGCAAAGGCAGAAGGCAGTAACTGCTTACTTGGAAAGTGAGCAGTTACTGCTTTTTAACTTTGTACGGCAACACTGACCTTTCGATGCTACATACTCGGAGAAGGGGGCAGTGTTCGGTTTGATAGATCGAGCATTCACTGTCATTGGAGCCGGAAGGACCCGTATTTAAGCTGACATATCCCGCCAGCGTAAGATCGCCAATTTAAAAGATGTTCGAGAAGGTGGTAGTGGAAGTAATTTGCGATTGAAACATACATTTAAAAGAGATCATTTTGCTGCGACCAAATTTGAAAATTTTGATGATGTTTGTTATTGATGACGGTTGGTGACAATTTGTTACAAATCTGGTTGGGTCACAAGAGGACAATAATTCGTCATCTCTGTGTATAATAGATACTGCTGTTAGGAACAGAGTGAGTGTGAAAATAGGAGACATGATTTCAGAGATCGATAAGTTATTATCGGCGGCCGTAATACAGCACACCTGCGATGCCTAAGATGCTTGCGGAAAAGATCAATCAATCAATCAATCAATCAATCAATCAATCAATCAATCAATCAATCAATCAATCAATCAATCAATCAATCAATCAATCAATCAATCAATCAATCAATCAATCAATCAATCAATCAATCAATCAATCAATCAATCAATCAATCAATCAATCAATCAATCAAACTTCCAAGACAGTTCATTTATTCTTTTGTTGTGAAATATTCTATGACAGGCATTATCTATCAGGCAAATTAATAATTCTGACTATGGTCCTAATGCATAAAAACAAGAATATGACACGATGAATAAAGCCAAATTGATCGTTTTCTTTTTGTCAAAGTCGCTCATTGAGCACGTTGAGTAAATGGTCGGATTTCAGGTAGAATGATTCATTATACTTATAGTCTTGTCTGTATAACACAATAACACACAGTGCTTGTTAGCCAATAGGCCTACATGCGTTATTTCTGGAAACACTAAGCTGTCTTAACACTTGGTTTACCTTGTACCAACATGCGTAGCCGTCGGTACAACGTAAAACCGGCGTTGAGCCAGCGACGCAGAAACGAATTCAATCCCAAGTAAATAACATCATTAGCATGGCTAACGTGTAATCATTTTTGTCTGATGAGATTCTTTCCTGATATTGGATCAGATTGCTGGAATTAAATTCAGCGATAGAAGAACAAAGAACAGAGTAATTGGCCAATTAACGGCAAATCCCTTCTTATATAAAAGGAGTAGAAAAAGCCATGGTAATTGTCGAGTAAATTGTTTCATTCTTGTTCTGGAATGGGAGCGCCTTGTCGCCCAATGTAAGCTTTACTGATTCAGGGCAAAGTATTAATGGTAAGGATGCGAACCGGATTTAAAATTATTTTCACCATCTTCGTCCGTGTGATTTGTACGTGTCTTTCTAAATCACGTATGGGCCTATTTGCATGTGTCGTGAAATATATTGCAAATCTGTATCCACTCCATATTCATCTTCTATTCACTCTATAATCGTTATTCTAATTTTAGAATTTTTAAAGTGCAAAACACACCAACACAAACGCGAAAACAAGTGCGAATCTCGCGTTCGCCTTGGCGCTGGTATGCTTTGCCAATGATAAAATAGTGTGTTTGATAATTTTCGCGCTCGCGTTCGCGTGGGTGAGTTTTGCAATTGATGGAGCGCCCTGTAGCTTTGTTTGGAGTGAAGCTATTACTCCTTTACCCGCCGGTGACGTCCATATTCGTATTTTACATTTTTTATAGCACATTACATTTCAGCTTTTAAACCTGTTAAGGATAAAAAGTGGCATTAATCAGCAAGATTTGAAATTTGTTTATCTCCATTTTTTCAAATCAGCATAATTTTCACTAACTTGAAGCTGCGGATCGCGTCAGCGAGACACAACTTCAAGTTGGTGAAAATTCCAATTGCATAATTTGGCGGCTAAAGGGTTAACTCTTAACTCATAGCAGTCTGGCCGTTTTGACATTGGACGTCTGTGTGGTCTGGCCATTTTTGTGATTGTAGGACATATTCTCAGACCTCTAATATAAATTAAGAATGATCGATGGCATACATGTATTTCCCATACATCCCAGAAACACACACACATATATAACAAGCATAATTTACTTGGCCAATGTGGTGTTGCCATGGTAACCGAAAGTCGTTTTAAACATTCTAATTATATAGTCAAATTTTCGGAAATTGTATTTAAAAATGGTATTATTGAGATCGCCGGAGATTCAGAATTACACCATTATATCAATTCACATAAAATATAATAAAATACATCACAGACGGGTAGATTAAGCATTCTATAGCTCATTCTATGCACACACAATAGTCATGATGATATGGCAAATAAGTTATTACCATGGGATTTAGTAATCTTTCTAAATTTCCTGGAGGCATACCAGATTTCATATTTTGAGATGAATCAAGTTATAATCTTTGTTAAATGCTGAAAGCCTCGTATTCGTCTGAGCCTGGAGTTCTATTTTTATTTCACAAACGGTTGTGACTCAGATAAATCACCCTTTCACGTTATAGGTTGCCCATACTGTGTGCATAGTTGCGCAAGTGATGTCATCTTGTGAATGGCTATGCATTATTGCCAGCTGGGCTCGGACCTAGACTGCATGGTCTTAAATACATGCACTAGGTCCGAGCCCTCCCCCCCCGCCTGGAAATTGTGTCTAAATTACAAAAATTACTATTTATATAATATGCATAATTTGAATCAATTCATATGTCAGTCTAGCAAGTTTAATGCTGATTACACCTTCAAATTCAAAGGCTGAAAACGATAATAGACGTGACTACCAAGTAAACACATTTGCATAACATTTGTACAATGGTGGACCAACGTCGCAGACGTTGGGTCGAGGTTGTACAAATGTTATGCAAATGTTTTGTGTTTGCTGGTTAGCACACTAGATGTTAACATAATTTCATTAAGATACTTTCCAGAATGAAAATCGCATACACCACAGGTTTGAAATCATATTTAACAATAACAAAAATCATATTAAAAAAAAAATATTAAAGGGACCCCTTGGGATGAGACATTTTCAATGTTGTCATTTTTGAAAATTTAATTTATATGAAGCTATATAGCTTACTGATCTTAGCTAAAAATACGAAAAAGTCAAAAAACAATTTTAAAGCACCGAAAAAGAGCGAAATAGTTGTATTTCCAGGTCGTATATTGACATGTAAACAAAACAAGTCAGCAATATTAAGCACTTCCCATCACATATTCCCACGTATCAGACGGTAAGATCAGAGCAGTCGCCGCTAATTGGGGGATAATTGGTGTCTCATAGTCAGGACACGGGAGAACACACCTGCAGCACTGATTGTCTACCTAACGCTGGGCCGATGCCATCAGCATGTGGTCCAATGCTGTGAAAACATTCAATCGTCCTTCAGGTATACAAATAGTTTGTTTGGGTTACTTCTGGTTTCATAGAAATGTTGATTAAAAATATTTGTAAAAATATGAAAATTCTGAAAAAAATAAAAACATGATCCGTGGGATACACTACTTCAGTGCGGAAGTAAAAACGAAAATTGCTGTCATCCCAAGGTGCTGCTTTAAACAAAAATCTTATGGTTTAAAATCATATTTAACAATAACAAAAAAAAATGAAGATGAAAACAACAAGTGGTCAGAGAGGGTGCTACATTTAGCTGGTTGTCGGTGACATCTGGAGTGTCCCAGGGCTCAATTTCCGATCCACTTTTATTTTGTTGTATCAATGACATGCCACCTTCTGTTTGGTGCGGGAAACAAAATGATAGACCTCTATGTTATCTTGGCAATGCCTTTTAATTCATTTTTAGTAGTAGTCATTTATATTATCGAAATACCCAGTTTTTATTTTGGCAATGCCACTTAACATGATTTTAGTTGTGTATGTCATACCATATATATTATCATATGATTTTAACAAACTAACAATCTTGTATATACATGTACATATATCTCTTTCATTTCTATGACAAATAAGTCTGTAATGACTTTTCTTTTCTTTCAATAAAATATCTGTCTGTCTGTCTGTCTGTTACTTTTTGCTCCATCATTTTGTTTGCTGATGATGCAGTTTTCTTTTAAAATTATGTATTTAAGCGATTGTGTTTAATTACAGAAAGATATCGAAGGTCTTTTACAACGAGTGCAGCATAATTTATGCGAGATCTGCGGTTAACAATAAACACCACGTGCTACTTGCTATAATTCTTAATTAAGCTCAACTCAATTACGAAAAAAACATAGTCGTACTGACGTGAAATTGCAGATTGTTATATAGTTGTAAATGTATTAAAGGTTACGATGAAGTATTCTGGTATAATAACTTAGAAATACTGTCAAGTTCATCTCTGAGATCGGGCATGTAAGTTGTTACTTAAGATAGAGTGTTTCACAAAGAGTTAGTTTAATAGACTTGTTCTATTGTGGAAAACCCTCTAACGGCAATTTAGGAAATCCGACATATTTTTAAGGCATTGCGACAGCCTTGTTAATGACTTTGATACAGATAATGTAGACTACATGTACCTGGTCAGGAGCATGTAGGCCTACATGTAGTTGTCACTCCTGTTTGTGTAATCGTGGTGCTCTACGTTAAAACATCACAATATATACATGTTTAGCAAGCATGCAACTCGAATTGATGGTGATGGTTTCTTGGCGGATTTTGCTTTGTTGTGAATTACGCCGTACTAACACAAAAGGTAGTACTGCCTTTTAGCTCTGCAGAACAGGATCGGTGACTCAAATATCCAACATAATATCCACATCTGGCTACGTATATTCCTCAAAAATTAAATCTTGTATGTTTTTCATAAATCAACTCTTGTATTTACATATAAATATTGCTCATATTGTTTGAGCAATTAATGACTTCGCAAGCAAGCAAGCAAATACGCAATAAAGCAAGCAAGCAAGCAAGCAAGCAAACACGCAAACAAGAAAATAAGTGTAAGCTCATGTGCCCTGAGTTTAAGGCCAAATCCAAAGAACATGTATTTTGTTATCAGGCCTACTTTCACTGCTCGTACTGGTTTGTGAACGTTGAAATTCATCGAATAAAATTGGTGCGAAAGTGTGTTCGTTTGTCTTTCGTACTCTTCACAATGAATGTTTTTTAATGCATCTTTTTTGTCTCATTCCTTTCTTGTGTCCGAATCGCAACATCACTCATCACTCATTTTCTCAGGAGTATCATTTTTTATCTAGATTGATTGAGAGGTAATTTTAAAAAAGGCGTCCATCAAGACTTGTCTTATTAGGATTTTTGTCTACTTTTAAGGTCACGTGGGCGCAATAAAGTTGTTGGTGTCGGAAAAAAACTCGCTGTTTTATCTTACTGACTTTATATAATAACACCATGTCATTCCTCAGGAAATGATAAAACGAAAGTGAACATACTTCCCCTCACAACCACATTATCAAGATGAGACCTTGATATTTGAAAATCGTATTTTTATATGCTTATATATGATTATAAATCGCACCCTAGAAGCCAGAGTGCTGTATGCGCCACTCGCGTGGCACATCTTTGAATGCTAGGGTGCAGTGTTCACATTTATAAATTACCGTTAGTCCCTATATAAGCAGTGTGACACCATTTCAGAACATAGACAAACACAACGGTTTACAAAAACCTCATTTATTTTCCAGTTGGATATTTTGTAACATTGCTTTTCGCAGCATACGGATATGTGTTCGCGTATTGAACATATTTATCAGGCCACATCCATTTATTGCACTTGATACTGGCCTCATCACATAAACATACTGATTCCTTATCATACACATGTTAATCTGTTCTCTCAATACAACTAAGTACTACAGAAGTGACATTTCCACATAATAATCAACTGAATAATGATATAATTAATTTGACTCATTTTGTACAATATTATACTTGTGATTTTGTGATGAGCTATTTGGCATTCGTTTCAAAATAGATGCAATTGAAATAGGTACAGTTTGTACATTTTCACCAAGATTATATATTATATAAGTCCAGGAGCACACCAGGTATATTTGTATGCCTCTATCAGTACTTTTTGCCTGATTTTATTACTAATATAACACTAAATCTAAGATGTTTCTAAGCACAGCAACGCATCGACATCAACCCATCCATGATCTAAATAAGGAGATTAAAATTGTTGTCAGCCTAAAATTGTGATTCGCTGTCGAAATCACACCTCAAAACAGAAGAAAAAAAGATGTAGCACTAAAACTGGTGTGAACTCTAAAGATATACATGTAGGCCGAGCTGTGTTAGCATATCCAATCTTCAACTGAGATAAATCTAACTGAAGATTGAAAACCTTGGTTTTAGTTCATAGCATGTGTCGAACAGTTCCCAGTATGGATTAACCCTTTAACCGCCAAATTATTTAATTTGAATTTTCACCCACTCGAAGTTGTGTCTCGCTGACGCGATCCACATCTTCAAGTGAGTGAAAATTATTCAGATTTGACAAAATGGAGGTCAACTGTTTTCAAATATTGCTGGTTGATGTCACATTTTATCTTTAACATATTTAAAATGTGGTACTTAATGTGCTAATAAAAAATGAAAACCTGGAAGTATGCGGCACCGGCGGTTAAAGGGTTAAACAAAATGATAACAATATCATAACACACGTGGCTGATGCGCTCGCCATTACATAATGATAAAGCGGCAACGAAACATGCACGTCTACGCGTAGATAGAACAATGCTTCTCACCTAGCCATATTTTGACCAGTTTTACTTTAGCAATTTAATTATTATCTCTATGGGGTGAATTAAGTACAGCTTATAATATCGGGGGTTAATATGTTTCAAGGATATTATTTGTCTGTGTGCCTAATTGTTGCCGAATGGTCGTAGAACGGCAAACACGAGATGAAGAGCACATGTTGGTTTGATGTTGGACAACATTAAACCAGCATTAGCCCAACGTATCGTGTTTGCTGGGTGCAGGTATACACGTACGACCCTTTCGTCCCAAGAATATATAATATAAGTGGTTTATTTACACATGTAGGCTACCCAGCAGAGCAGACCAAAGACGTTGAGTCAATGTTGGCCCGCCGTCTTCGACGTCGGCCCGACTTTAAAACAACATTGTGTCAATGTCTTATGTTTGCTGGGTCAATGCTGGCCGACGTTGCAAACGGTGTATCAACATTTAGAGAACATAAGCTTTTTCCCAGAAAAAAACGCCAACCACTTTCAAAACAAGTGGCTACAAGAAAAATGTTAAGTAACTAGCCTTTCATTACCAGTGACATCTCTTTATAATGAGATTTCGTTTCCTGTACATGTATATCATTCATTCTCAGTCATTCGCTATTTTTAATTTTTAATATCATTAGTTTGACAAGTAATACCTCTATACATTTCACAATCTCCCAGCAAACACAAAACATTTTTACAACATTTACACAACGTCGGCCCAACGTCTCCGACGTTGGTCCAACATTGTACAAATGTTATACAAATGTTTTGTGTTTACTGGGCTGTACGCGCATTATGTCATTATAACATTGAATACAGAACACACGGGGTCAGGTTTTAAACGGGACGAACACAGTGTACGGCGATTCACCAACGGTAAACTCTACGAGTTGGTTTACATTGTATGTTCACTGGAGGTGGAATATTGGGAATTAAATACCTCTGTGGAATAATTGCAACGGTGCTGCCGTTATTTCACCAGGAATTTCAGAAAAAAAATTGAGCAGTGATTCTTTTTAATTATTAAAAAAAAAGAAAAAACATATTTGTATTGGAAAATACAGCGGAGCTTAAAACAGTCATTTTGGTTTTAAAACATCACAACAAATGGTGTTTTGAAACCGACATAACTGTTCTGCAACTTTCCCCTATTTAGCTCAAATATCCAACATTTTCAGCTTTTAGGTTTTCACAGATACAATGGGGTGGGGGTGGGGGTGGTGGTATCCTAAACCGTTTATTGACAGCGTTATTTCGGCGGTATAGCCGTAACAGGACAATAATCTTCACAGCTCTACACAATAATAAGTATAGCAATAACTGCCAGTAATTATTATGCATATCATGTAGCCCTATTCTGTAGTACCCGACAAACACGATACATTCACCCAATGCTGGGTAATGTTGGGCCGACGTCAAAGACGGCGGGCCAACATTAACCCAGCATTGGGTCAATGTATCGTGTTTGCTGGGTAGTAGGCTAGTAATAATAATAATGATAATAATAATATGATTGTGAAATTACCCTGTCACTCGAAAACCATAGCGTCATCATCATATAACAAGTTTTCCAGTTCGAGTGGAAAAAATTTCCAATTCACGTTCATAAATAGTAATTATATGCAATTTATATTAAACACAGCTAAAATGAAACATGTACATCATGCGACGCTCCAGCCATAGGACACAGTCATTTGAACATCGTCATCAAGCCATCTCTAAGCAAACATGTAGTAGTAGTAGTAGTAGAAGTAGTAGTAGTAGTAGTAGTAGTAGTAGTAGTAGTAGTAGTAGTAGTGGTAGTAGTAGTAGTAGTAGTAGTAGTAGTAGTAGTAGAAGTAGTAGTAGTAGTAGTAGTAGTAGTAGTAGTAGTAGTAATAATAGTAGTAGTAGTAGTAGTAGTAGTAGTAGTAGTAGTAGTAGTAGTAGTAGTAGTAGTAGTAGTAGTAGTAGTAGTAGTAATAATAATAATGATTATCTGAGCAATGATTTTGGTTTAAAAAAATTACAGATTACACATTTGTATTAAAAAAAACTATCACAGAGATGCTTGGTGAGGAGGTTCAAATGACTGCCACCTGGTGGCCACAATTCGCGGGCTAGTGGCTGTAACAACCCTCGTCAATGATGTTGCAGAACGCTATTACAATTTAGCGAGAACGTTTGAATTGTCTCTTTACTTCCAATCTACTATGTAGCAGCAAATTAAAATTTCTACAAAAGTTGACTATTATTCCCATATCCGAAAATAGGGTCGAAACCATTTGTCACGAGGAAATTATCACACTACTGGTGACTATAGGACATAATTATTTGCGGCTTAATATTTTTTAAAAAGGTAGAAGTGTTCGATATTATGACCGCACCATATATAAGAGTGCAGCACATCGATAAAAAAAACTAAATATATGTTCTGTTGTGCATTCTTTTATATTTCGAAAATGGTTGTCCTTTTTTTATTTTCAACCAAGATGCAATTGCTAGGTTTTTCAAGGTCATAGATGGCGTAGGTTTTCAAAATAATTTTAGGTCGTATTTCATCTCAATTCTGACAATGTAAATACACTACAGGTATATTAAAAAAAACCATCAGCATCAAAATGTCAGACATATTTCACACATGATCATCGTCTTCAAAGAAAAGTTGTAATAATAATTGTATGAGTTTTGCATAGATGAGATTTAAATATTTTAATTTGCCAGCAGTGACGTGCACTATGATATTATTTCGTCTCCTCGTAGGTGAACTGTCTGTCACAGCGCAAGGAGTGGCAGTTAACCCGTAGAGCGCTGATTTGTCTTATATAAACCATGGAGACCAAAGGGTTTTTTCAAGTTGAAATCATCATAATAATTGTCTTCTGTAGCTCTTTCTGATTCATTTGAATACCTATGTTATGGGTCTACGGCCATTAGAAATCTTTAGTTCTTTCAGTGCGGGGACCGTCTTTATACGTCAGAATCTGCCGTCTACAGACGGCAGATTCTGACGTATAAAGACGGTTCCTGCACTGATAGGGTCAGAGCACATTTACTCACACAGTCAACTGGATGTAGCACTGTATAGTAAAGTATCACTTTGAAGGTTTGGCATCAATTCACCATCCGTCTCTACGGTTTATGTACAGTTCATTTATATAAAAAAAATAATGTGATAAACAAAAAGCCTGACACTGTATAAGTAAACATACATACAACAGCAGATATATTTCATCCTTGACAACACTTGCTTAGCTTTGCATCGAAATAATAACACATACTGGTTTTCTCGGAATTTATGCACAAAATTGGTTCATCTCTAGGCATTATGTTTTATAACATAATTCCTGTAGCGCTTTTAAACCAATTCCATCACATATCCGAGTGAAAGACCCCAGCTAAAAGCAAATATAAGCAGGTAGATTTAACTGAATTAAAAAAATGCAGTGTTTTGAATAAAAAGTCATGTGACTTTTATTTTATAAAGCTAACAATAATTCTACACATACGTTTTACTGTCATGTACCTTAAAGACATATCGTCCCTAACAACAAAGTGATGTATGTATCAGTCGAATGAGTGTCGCATACGTCATTTTGGCCGTTAAGGGCGATATATTTCTTAAATGAATAGATGTTTATATACATAGCACTTGTTGTCACGACATGTCAGAAATGGGTAAGGACAAACAACTTTTCCAGGAACAAATGAGTAATCCTTATTCATAATGTTGTTAGTACTGTGAAGCTCATTATGTAAGTCAGACATTATTATCTCAACCAATACGGGATGTTGTCCCTTTAAGCACTAAGCACGAATCCAGCTGTTCAATCGCTTTTGATACTTTTGCTAGCAGGTTAAATCATAGCTCTGGGGAATGAAATTGGTGCTTAAATATAAAGATTTGGAAATATCTGGTGTCAATTTAAACAAATATACATTATTTTTACCCACTTGAAGTTGTGGGTCGCGGTAGCGAGACACAACTTCAAGTGGGTGAAAAATTCAATAAGATAACTTAACTGGAAAAGGGTTTACCCAATGTTAAGTCGATATTTGGTCAACATCCCGTGTTAGTTGGTGCAGATCAGCAAAGTGACGATTGAAAACTGCAACCGCGGTTCTTACGCCACAGGTAACTGGTTGCTGTGCGGCGGCAACCGTGTTTGAATATGCATTCAATCGCCGGTGTCAAGAGAAATTGGATATCAGGAAACACTTCCGCCAACGTGTGATGCGATGTATCAGCAATACAATTTATATTTTTCACATACTAGAATACCTAACAAATATACTGGAAAGGTGCTAATAATAAAAGTTTTGTTATGAGTCTTTAATAATTGCCCCTGAGTAGCTCTTAACTCACTGGTGGCGGCTCCTATTTATTGCCTTCAACCCTTACAACGCTGGAATATTTTGGTGTATAAGCCATGGAGACCCAAGGATTTTTTTCAATTTGAAATCTTAGTTGTCTTAGTTAGTTCTTTCCGCTTCATTTGAATACCTATGTTACGGGTCTACGGCCATTATAACAACGTCCAAAATCGGTCCCCGCGCTGAAAGGGTTAAAGCCTAAATATGCCAAAAAAATGATGACAAACTCACGACGCCCCCTCCCCCCTTCTTCAGATCAAGCATCCGCCCCTGCGCATGCGAGTTAAAACTTGCTCAATGATAAACTAATTGTACCTTTCAAATTGAACATAATTATTTCTCATAAAATGTTACTTATTGCGACACACATGGATGAATTTGTTTCAGAAAAGACCCGATTTATTTTAGGAGTTATGAAACCATAAAACAGACACACGGCCGTCACTTGGAACTGTGGAATGGCAAGTACATCGACGCTCTAGTGGCATTTACGACCTTCCAGTTGCACTTATGACGTTTGACATACAATTTTTTACATACAATAAAAACGACCGTTAGACCGTTGAAAATAGGATAAATTAAAAACAATGCGATTTCTTACATGCAGATATACATGTACAACTCTAATACGCTCTTTATCCACTGTACATTGTTTTTGCCCACTATACATGGCAATAATACATTATGACATAGTATGGGGGAAATGACGTCATTAACAAGATATGATGTCAGCCTACCTTGCATATTTTAGTTAAGGACTAAGTTTTTATTGGCACATCTAGTGAATGAATGTCTACAGGCAATTATGTACAAACAATATCGGCTTGCCATATTTGATATATACAGTGTTTTATGGCCCAGTTTACCATCCATGCTGATAATAATTCTTCTTCTCATAAGGCAGTAACTGCTGAATTGAAAAGTCACTTTTATTGTGGTATTTTTCAACATAACATAGTCTTGCTTTTTCGTGATTAAACACTTGGAGAAGTTGTACACTGTCCAAAATAGACATTTCCGGTTTTGTATTTAAGTAAAAATAAGCCATACAACTTCTATTCTAAGACGTTTTGTTTACTAAAATTAGACTAGAAAATATACATCATAGTTTATTTTTAATGAAACAGCGAATGATCAGAGAAGGTGTAAAGTATACCAATGCTGATAATGCGTTGTTTCCAAGATAAATGAAAATGTACCTTGTGATTTGCTGAATTTGTGAAATCTGAAATTGTACAAAAACATTTCCGAGCGAAACCAAAGAGTAGGAACTGTTTTATTTTGAGGTTTTGCTCTGTAGAACACTTACTGTGAAATATTTTTATTATAACGCAGATTTACTGGCCGTAACTTCTACTGCACGGTGATCAAGTTTACCTTCCTCTAACTGTAGACTTCCACAATCTACGTTTGCATGACCATCCACTACTTAGTCGTCCTAAGTAATACAAACTACATCATATGCAGAATTGTTACAACCGAGAAAACACAATTAATTACCAAAAGCAAAACGCGGTATCTGCTTATTTATAAAATAAACAGATACCGTATTTTACCTTTCCCCCACAGCATACATCTCAGCGGGGTTTGTTCATAATGTCTGCAGGGGGATGCAGTACTGCTCTGCAAAGGCAGTATCTGCTTACTTGTAAAGTGAGCAGATACTGCATTTTTCTATTGCAAGGGGATGCAGCACGTCACTGGCAGTAATGTCTAACTAAATACCAAGTTACACGCATTTGA
Organism: Flabesymbios commensalis; assembly: GCA_964017125.1. Classification (NCBI taxonomy): domain Eukaryota; kingdom Metazoa; phylum Annelida; class Polychaeta; order Terebellida; family Flabelligeridae; genus Flabesymbios; species Flabesymbios commensalis. The sequence goes on along the minus strand of OZ024910.1, from coordinate 47,758,648 downwards.
CAAGTTTTTGGATTGTTCAACGTCTTTGTTGTCCGTCATAATGCACATTACTTACTGGTACATTTTGCCACTCAAAATCCACGCTGTTTTTTTAAAGCCTGTGTTTTCCTCTGTTTACTTGTGTTTTTTTCACCTTTGCATGTAAGATTTTGTATTTTAGTGTATCTATTTTGATTCGTTAGTTGAGTTAATAAGCGACTAATACGTAATAGTTTATAGTCTAATAGTATAGACCCCTAGGCTCATTGCATGCTCAGTGCCATTCTAATTAAGTCAGCAAAACCATGCATTTAATTAGATAAATACGGAAGAGAACAATAAAAAGACATGCAGATGTTCGTAACATCTGCATATTTTCTAGTTGTCCAAGTTTTTCATGAACCGTTCATTTTCTTGGCTGTCATTAGTATTATTTTACAATAATTATTCCAGTGATCCTGTACTGTCCCCTCTCCCCCTCCCCAGCAAATTTACTGTTCTACAATAAAGAAACACAATAAACATTTGAAACACTAGAAACCGTAATATTAACGGTATCTCATGAACATATCTCACATTCAACTATTTAACTTGTGCTTGCCCAGCTCATAATCTTGGTAATACTAACATCTAATACGTGAGCTCATATTTGATCATTTCAACAATACACAGTGAAACTAAGGATCCAGCTAAATGTAGCACTTTGACAAGAAAAATTGAAAGCACACTATATTATTCCATAGTTCATCATACTCTCAGGTCATCTTTGCAGCACTGCTGTGCAATGCCAGAAGGTAGTATCTACTCATTTTACAAGTAAGCAGATACTACCTATCGGTTTTTGCAGCAGGTCCCAGGCAGGGATCGGCGCATCGTATCTTCTGCATGGGATATTCAAGCCTCGGGCATGTCCTCTTGTGCGTTGATTGGGTGGTTAGCATTTTGGTTGGCGCTGCATAAATCTAGACTAGGCCCTATACGTATAATCGTCCTCTTGGGGGAGTGAAGGGTCGTAAGTGTGACTTTAAAAAGTGACACTTACCGCTCTTTAATCCCTGATGTGGCGATTTTTGTTCCAAGTCAGTGGCTGTTCTAAGTCCTTTTATGGAGATGATTCGCTGATTACAGAAAATGAGCAAATTTAGCATGACTTGTTTTGTGACGACTGACAATTGTTCAAATATTACGGTGATATAGATTTGCCGATCCGTTAAGACGGAAGCTTTATTTGTCAACATATGCTAAGTATTAAAACAAGTTTTTGAAAATCTGTCTCAGGGCAATTTTTGTGCATAAATGTATCAATTTATCGGGTTGAATTTGTCCTAATACCTAATCAATACGCCTCACTGAAATAATTTAAATGAAGTTCATGGTAATTTGATCATTTTCCGTATCTGCAGTAACCATGCCCAGGATAGACAGATATGTTTTTGCACCCTGTAGTTTTTGTTAAGTGTCAGACTCCTCCTTTGACATGTCTGCTAATGGTAGAAGGGCGTGGCGAGGGGTGAATATTAGGGGAACAGTGCGTGCACCGGGTAAAACGAGGACTCAGGAGATGCGCGTGGCGACTATCGCGCAACTGCCGGAAGCGCAGGTCGTGTTTCATTTCCGGTAAAGCCGCTGCTGCAGCTCCGCCTGGCGGTATGTGTGGCGACGACGCGGCGGAAGCGTCGGGTGACGCGCTCGCGCCGCGACGGTGCTGCGGGGTGCCGTGGTTGAACCCGCGCGATCCCCGGGACACTTTGGACATTGGGGACGCCGGGGTAACGTCGGACATGAACGCTCTCTGCTGTTTGGGACTCGTCTGGGAGGGGTATATCAACATGGGCTGCATCAGCTTTGTAGCCGTGGGGGTGCCGTGTCTGGCCCCCGGTTGTTCACCACTAGCCGCCCCCATCATGGAGGCCTGGGACGATGTCGTCGACGAGGAGCCGCGGCTCTTCGACCCAGAGAAGAAATGTTTGGCGAATGAGGGTCTTGGAACTCTGAAGCCCCCGTGGTGATGGTGGTGTGAGGGCGAGGGAAGGTCACCGGCGGCCCCCGATGACGTGGTGAAGTGCCGATGTCGAGGCTGAGGCGTCATCGGCTCGTCGGCTATCTGCTTCAGCTTGAGGACCCGCGAGCGACACACGACGCACTTGAGAGGCAGACATCTCTGAGCCACTGCCACCTGGATGGTCTTCACGAAGCACTTCCTGCAGACCACCCTGTGACCGCAGGGGAACGTCTGCATGGTAGCTCGGGCGTTCAGACATACCACACACTGAAACAAAAACAAACACAATTAAACACTGCTAATCACCACTTGTTTCTTAATCCACTTGTAATTGAGTAAAAAATTGCTATGGACGTATTTTTCCCTTCTGGTTGTCCTTCAAAAAAGAAAATTTGCTCGAGGAATGAGCATCAAATTCGCAAGATTGACATACATTTTGATTAAAATTATACAGCTTTTTACACACCATTTGTATTTTTCACCCACATGAAGTGTAGCGATCCACAACTTCAAGTGGGTGAAAAATTGCTATAGAGTCGTTTTTACCCTTTCTAGCTGTCCTTCAATGCAAGATTGGCATATATTTTAATCTTACAGATATAACTATTTTTACCCACTTGAAAGTGTGGTTCGCGGTAGCGAGAAACAAATTCAAGCATGTGAAAATATTGTGGAGTGGTATAAGGAATCAAGTGTCAGACATATGAAAAACGATAGAAATAAAATTAATGGATCTGGTTATGATTAACTTGGTTTCTCAAAGATGATGCTGTTCGGATGTAAATGCTTGACTATGTATTAAGTCAGTTTCACTCTTTAGTGCTTCAAAAAAACAAATTCTCTATTTTTGAAAACTTTTCTTTGATGGAAATCTTTGATTTCTTTTTTTTAACTAAACGTGTTAGTTTTTTCGCATCGCAGATATTATGACATATCTTCTGCGATGCGAGAAAACTAACACGTAAAACATAATGTTTTAAAGGTGATCTATCACCCCTCATATAGTATGAATAAATTTGTGACAAATAAATCAAAGTTGCCACAAGATGGGGCACAAGTGTTTCCTTATATGGGGTGATTGGCTATCATGTGACCCTCTGAGAGGGTCACATGATATTTATTCATACCATATAAGGGGTGATAGACCACCTTTAATAAATGTAGAATGTCAATCCACGAGAACACACCAATGTGAGTCCATGGCCTCAAGACAACATGTTGTATTATTTGCAAGACACGGCCCTTTCATCACAGTATAATTAATAAATGAACTATATCATAACCCTAAATTTCGTGTGACCTTTTTGGTCATTTTCGAGCCTGGTTTTGTAATATACTAATTGCATTTAATAAAATTGAGCAGGCATAGATATCCCAACTTGATCAAATAGTTGTAGATTAATTGATCTATTTTCACATTTTGTGTTCATTTGAAACAGGCATAGCTGAAGAATTTCAAGGAGTGGCGCATCCCTCAAAAACGTTAACAAATAAGGCATAACTTTTATGCAGTCGAGGAGGTGAATGATCTGGATAATTGGCAGGTAGAAGGGGAATCCCCTAGGACGTCACGCAGGGGGTCCTCAGACGTGTGAGATCCCTGTGAGATCCGTGTGAGCAGAATGAGACATGTTAGACAGAAACAATTAATTACGCGACAGCGTAATTACAACGTCCCGGGAAACAGTAGACGTTGACCCAATTCTAGTGTAATGTTGTGCCAGCGTCGCAGACGTTGGCCAACATCACACAAACACTGGGTCAAAGTCTACTGTATCAGTTGGAGATAAGTACAAGGGGACTGGTGTTTTCAATAGCATCGTAAACGCTCGTAAATGAATAAAACAAAAGTCATAATGAGTGCAGTAGTAGCTAGTGCAGCAGCAGTTATATATATACATGTCTTCGTGATAAAACGTATGTTTTAAACTAATTCATAATATTTTGTGTACAATAAAAGAACAACAATTTTAACAAGGCCAAGTATAATCAAACACTGGCACAAAGATCAAAATATAATAATAGACTCCTACATGTTGCGTATCTTATAAACAACTTAACCTGTTGCTTTACGTCATAAGCACTACACTAACGAATCTTTTATCTACACATCACCATGGCGCGTTAAGCACACCCAGACCTTGGAACAGATCGATCATGTAAACCCGGGTACCGCAACTGCTTCACCATTATCAAATCAACAACAAATGCGACCGCAAACAGCCGCGTAAACTTCAACGTTGATGTAAATACGAGTGCCAGAGACCGATCATGAATATAATTATGCGTTCAGCTATGAAAATCAAAAAGGCAGTCAGTAACTGTTCAATTTATAAGACTTGTGAGCAGCTACTGTTTTTTGCGCGCCCAATATTGTTTTGAGCTTTCAGCTCTATAGGAACGGCCATTGTCTTGTATTATTTAGATATTTCTTAGAAGAATTGGATATTCTAAAAGAAATCCTCAGTCTTCATGATGCTGGACATAGACACCAGTACCAGAAAAGAACACCAGCAAGGGGACAACGCCGGAAGTGGTGATCACAGCTCAGATTGATCTGGTGTGCCCATGCGCACTACAAGCACGAACCCAGTTCCTCAGTGCTGTTTCAAAGCGGGTACAACGTCGCAGACGTTGTACCCGCTTTGAAACAGCACCGGGCCAACTCCCCGCCCCAGACGGGACAGGAAGCCATATCTGTGTCACAGCGTGGACACATGTCCTTGTAAATAAGCCCCCGTCTGAGATTGCTTTATTAATATTATCATGTTCGCTAGACGGCGTGACACGCCCCGGGTCCACGTCAGCATCCCATCTACATAATCTTCACGGCTGGTTTGACAATCTTGATTGGCATCTGATCCAGATTCGATTGCCTGCCGCGCTCCTGGGAACTTACCACCCTCCCGTCCTCGGTATTAAGGTATCGCTTCCTTTGCTAGGACCTTCCGCTGCAAATTGAGGACGTCGACCTTGCTGTTCATGTTCATGTAATCGCAGAGATACCCCGTCCAATACCATTCCAGAATTCACAGGGAACTTTATCGTTGATGTAGCACCACATACAATTTGTTGTATCTTAACTTTGAGCCTAAACTGAGTTAGATCTCCACGCAGAATATGCCCTCTGTTTTACTTTCATACCGAGTATTTTCTATGTAAGTATACCATAATTTGGACCTCCTCTTAGAAGTAAGTATAATATATTGCTGAGTTGGACCTTCCACAGCACATACATGTAGCCTCAGTTGGACAATGTATTATACTAAGAAGTTTGCTAAACTCAGCTTAGTCAGTTTTACTTTCTACAGTTTAAATGCGTCAATCCTGAATCGGATATTCACTTACGTGCTCAAGCAAACACGATAGATTAATACTACATTGGCTCAATATTGGGCTAACTGTCCCAATATTGAGTTTATGTATCGTGTTCACTTGGGTATCATCAGCTCTATTGTCAGCTCAATTGGATCTTTTCTTCTATAATATACCAGCAAATAAAACATTTAGCTGGGCCTAATTATTTAAAAACAGCCAAGTCATTTGTCATTTTTATGACATGATATTCATAAAAATGTGACAATTTTGAGATTGTTACAGGAAATAGTTCTATGTAGTTATACCCAAGGAAAATAGACTTGTTATGCCGTATTGGATTTGGAATGCAACATTACGTGTGTTGCGATCCACCAAAATAAAAAATATCTAGCAACCAACACTGTAGTCAGTCAACCACTTGTCACAAAAATGTAGTAATTTAAAATTGATGATTTCAAAAAGGACATGCGGTTATATCTCGCCCTACTTAAATTACAAGTGAAATCTGAATTCAAGAATAATTTATCCAGGTGACTATGACGTCACGGCGTCATCACAATCTCAACTGTGTACCAGGTTGGGATGGTAAATTAAATCAATGTGATAATTTCCGTACCGGTACTACCTCGAGTCCTTTATTCATATAGAACTGTTAACTATCATAGCTGAATGCTGGACCAGCGTCGATGACGCTGTTCCAGCATTCAACCCGCATTGTTTCAACTTCTCGTGTTTACCGGGATGTGATCAGGCTAATCAGACAGATCAGTAATGGCGGTTTGGTGGGTTGATGTCAGGGTGGCTGATGATGTGCTGTGAAGTGTCCCTGACAGGCTATAATGAGGTGGGACGTGACATTAAATTAGCCCTTATTGATATCCCGACTCTCGGGACTCCGCATCTTGATCAGTGTGGATGATGCACACGTCGTGTCATCAAAGAGCTGTATCATAAAACAACCCAGAATATCGTACACTGGTATGTGGGCTGAGACTATATTGTGGGGTTGCGGCCAACTATGTCCTTTATCGTACATATCACATCACTATAAAGGCGCGGTAAAACCAGCCATACGACATACCAGGGTCCGACAGGACAGTCTGGCCCTGAGAGGGTGGAAAATAAATATTGACTTTATATAAACACATTGCTCTGACCAACCAAGCTTTATACATATTATGTTTTTGATCGTGTTGGTTTGCTTGTCTGTCCGTCAGCAGAATCACTTACAAAGTGGTGAACGGATTTGCATGGAATTATTACTAGAAGTATGTTTCGGGCCAAGGAATAATCAATTAATCGTTTTTTTGGAGATGATCCGGATTACGATCAGGATCTAGAATTAAAAAAAAGATTCGTGTCTCGGGCCAATGGAGAAACAATTCATTACATTTTAGGAGTGATTGGATCCACATTACGATCCGGACACGCATCTGGATCCAACACACAATTACTTTGCAAAAAGGGATTCTGTGGCGTCAGTGATCCTATGTTGCGCGGCGGAGGTTTGAAGTCTCTGACTGACTGTCTAATAGGCTAGTTATATAGAAACCAATTGCACACCTTGAGAATTTCAAATATACAACCAGCTAAACTAATAACAATTGAATTGTATGGATTTTTTGTGATCTGTTCAGAATTTGTCATCTAAGCGACATTATTCTCAGAATTAACGTATTTTGAAATTTAAGAAAACATAATAATGCTTGCAATGATTGTCACAAGATCTTGCTACAATATACCTGCACTTTAATTAAAAAAAAAAACATTCTAATTGTGGGCAGGGGTCATATTACACCATATCTTGACCTCTGGTTACCTTGAACAATATTCAATCATATTGATGTTTTTTCTCATCTGATCACACGATCTACACTCGTCATTTTGAGGGCTCAAATGTTGCTGCAGGTAATATTGAGTCCTTGTTTTAAAATAACGGCATCGCCATTCAATTATGTGCGCAATAGACCATACAAAATAACTAAATATTGATTTTGGAAATGTGTATGGCGTCATCATCGTCTTACATGGAATACAAATATGAGCAGCGGGTATCTTCATAATTTGCGAAATAATTTTACATAATTTATTATGGTTTACCGCTTAATATGGGAGGCAAATCGGGAAATGAGATTGGTAACTAGAGCATTACGTAATTGGATTGCTTTGACAAGGTATCTGATTGTTCACTAGGTAATTACCGGGCTTCAAACCCAACAAACAGGACACGTTCAGCCAATGTTGGTTTAAGGTTACTCCATCGTCGCAGATGCTCGATTAACATTAAACCAGCAATATTTCAATGTGTTATGATTGCTAGGAAGTGCCATCCTGCTCGCTGAATTAGATTGTCGAGGCCCCGATTTCCACCGATTTTTTGTCGTGGAGTTGACGCAGCTCCAATTGGCTATAATTACGTCATCGCTTTAGGGGTGGGATCATCAAATTCTCGTGGACGTTCCTGTCCCTTGATATTGCGCCGCTAGTGAACACTAGTCATTGGTGTAGATTCTTGGAAAATGTTAGGTGTATAGGCCTATAATGAGTCATTGCTCAGACCAAGGAATTCAATTATCAGATTAATCATACCCATACATGCTAGCTCTTATTGTATATATTTTTTCTGTTATGCACTATTTTATAATACTGCTCTGTGCATCATAGTCACACGATAATACATATCATGATCTGGTTTAATTTAAACGGTATAAATACATTTTAAGCTAATAAGAATGAATAGATATTACGGAACTGTTGTGTCCTTCTTTCGTATATTCCTAATAATATATTAATTACTCTTGATAAACACTTATAATAACAGCTTAGCTATAAGTGAAAAAACGGCAACACATATCTTTCAGTAGGATTTTACATTAGCCTGTCTTCCGTTAAGTTATCTGAATTATTTTTTATCCAATGGAATTTGTGTCTTGCCAGCACGACCAACAAACATTCAAGTGAGTGAAAATTGGTCATAATGATTATTATTTGTTTAGTTTGAGACCAAACATTTGCCGATCCTAGTGATTAAACACTCATTTTATTCTCACTAACAGTGATTTGATCGGTTATTAACCCTTTAACCGCCAAATTATCCAATTTGAATTTTCACCCACTTGAAGTTGTGTCTCGCTGACGCGATCCACAACTTCAAGTGAGTGAAAATTATTCAGATTTGACAAAATAGAGGTCAACTCTTTTTAAATCTTGCTGGTTGATGTCACATTTTTTAACATATTTAAAATGTGGTAGGGCCTACTTAATGTGCTAATAAGAAATGAAAACCCGAATATATGCGGCACCGGCGGTTAAAGGGTTAAAATGGATTAGGAACGATTAAAGTCATGCTTAGCGCCTAAAATGTCAAGCATAGGCGGAAGATCCCAAGAAACACAATATATTGAACCAATGCTGTTTTTAACGCTCACCGTCTGCGAGGCTGACATAATATTGAAAAAAACATTGGTTCAATGTATATCGTGTTTTCCGCGATGAAATATTACTTGTCCTACTGGTTTTAACCCTTTCCCCGCCGGTGCCGAATATATTCGTTTTTTCTCTTATTATTACCACATTCAGTACCGCCTTTTAAACATATTTAAGCCATAATGTGACATAAATCAGCACGATTTGAAAAAAGTTGCTCTCCATTTTGTCAAATCTGCATATTTTTTATTCACTTGAAGTTGTGGACCGCGTCAGCGAGACACAACTTCAAGTGGGTGAAAATTCCAATTGAATAATTTGGCGGCTAAAGGGTTAACCCTTACACCGCTAGTCGTTTTTAATGGGTTTTATTGGCCGTCCTATTATCAGTAATTGGGAGAAAAATGTGTCTCTAACCCTTTAACCGCCGGTGCCGCATATATTCGGGATTTCATTTTTATTAGCACATTATAGTACCACATTTTAAATATGTTAAAGATAAAAATCAACCAGCAAGATTTGAAAAGAGTTGACCTCCATTTTGTCAAATCTGAATAATTTTCACTCACTTGAAGTTGTGGATCGCGTCAGCGAGACACAACTTCAAGTGGGTAAAAATTCAAATTGAATAATTTGGCGGTTAAAGGGTTAAACATCAAGATTTGCAAATGTTTGGTATCAAATTAAACAAATATGGTTTATTTTCACCATTTTATAGTGGGTGAAAAATTATTTGTGTCAACCACCTTTTATTCAATCACCTATAAATAACGACTTATGTAACGTTACAATTCCTCATGAAATAACGTGCAGAGGAAATAACATATATTTTATTTTCTTTCCACTTGAATCTATAAGCACGAAATATATACATTGTTATTATAGGCTCATACATTTTTTTACAAAATTAATAATTAGTCGTGCAAACATGACATCCCCCCTAAGTATATTGCCTTATCTACAGACACCAGGACACGGTGTTACGGATCTTAAATTGGATGCGTCCCTTGCCTGCTCCTCGTCCGGATCTCGGACTATTGAATGCCTGGCAGAGGCGATCAGCGCAGTGTGTTATCACCGCGTGTCCATAATAAAGAGGGATCCACGCGACGGCATCCATCCTTATCCCAGGCGGTGCCCACAGGGACTCCCGCCCAATCCGCAGATCCCAACACATTGACCCTACTGGCCAACCGTCGGAGATGGTGGCCTAACGTTAAGCCAGCATAGTGTCAACACATCCTATTTTCTAGGTTGAGGCATGGCGGAGCGCACGCTATTTTTCGCGTCCCCGGCTATTTTTAGATCCCGGCACTCCGTTCTGGGTCTGGTGTCGTCATCGGCATTCCGGATCGTTAGCACTGCGCGACGTGCGTCAGCGGCAGCCTCCGCCACCGCCGCCACCACACGCCAAAAATAATAGAGTTGTTATGGATTTTTGGGAATCCACTTCAATAAATCTGTACTCTGACCGCTTATTTTCGTCTTGGTTGCTTAAGGCTAACCGAGGATGACGTTAAGGGCGGCCACACGTCCCAAGGTTTTGCAGTGAGAAATTGTGGTGAAGCCATGATCGAATCTGCCACTCATTATAGCAAGTGGTAAATTAATAATATAATAGTTGACAACATTTTATGTTGGTAATAACGTTCCCATGTATCGGGCAGCAAACATTTGTTATACAAAATCATGTTGCAAAAGCAACGTACATGTATGGGTATTTTGTGTTGATAGGGAGCCCACTTTAGATAATTATGGTAATTTTCGTGTGTTTCTAATTCAGCGATTTTTTTATTTTGAGACTTTTTACGAAGATTAGAATTCGCTAATTACTGATTTTGATGATAGGTAGCACTCATAATATTCATTTTCACGAGATTCCTAAATTCGAGAATTTGTCCTCGCGAAATTCGCAAAAAATAAAACCTCACGATATTACCAGATCTGCAGTAGCTGACAATTTGTTAGCGATGCCAGCTCCATTTAGATGTAAATTTTACATGTAAATGTAAAAGTAATGCAGCACTTACATGCCATATAGTTTAAAAAATGTGTTTGTTATCAGTGATTCTGGTTAACAAATTACAATTCCACAAGGAAAAGGTGAGCAAAATGACTAGTTTTTTTGCATAATATTGCTAGAGCGCGTGCGTCATCGGTAATTGAAATAAAACAAAACCTGAAGTGTGGAAATCCTCGGGAGACTACATGCTTACTGTGTGGGGAGATAACGCAAATTGTAACGTGATCAGGGTCCATATTCTCGTACAAGTTACGATATATCGTAGGCTTCTGATTGGTCGAGATGGCCATCTCGACCAATCAAAAACCTACGATATATCGTAAATTGTACGAGAATACGGCCCAGGTGCGACCGAGTTGCATGTTGCACATTGACAGGAATTAATATGGAAGTGTTCGTTGAGCGGTGAGGGAAATCGCTTCTTCCTAATCATATTAGGAAATATTGCGGGAGATGTCCAGGTGAAGGCTTATAAGGATTTTAATTTGATGAAAGTAATTGATGCAATCAACACTCAAATGCAATGTATTTTTCTAAACCGAGTAGGGACGCTTGAGTAATTATTTTATCACGTACGGACTTGATGGTGTCAAGTACGGTAGGTGTAATAATGCGTAGGCCTACGTGCGCGAGAAATTACATAGGCGCACGTGCGTGATATACTGTCACGCAGTACGTTAAGGAAATTATAATTATTGTTTTGTTTATAAGGCTAATTCATACTATATATATCTTTTGTATAGTATTCTTGTGACAAACTTTAAATTTTGATCAGTGTATTATTATGTGGTAATAATACGCAATAGTAGTACGCAAAAGCAACAATTACATTACGTGCCAAAATAATTAAATTGTAACTACCAAATACTTTCCTACTCGCTGTATGGCCGAATAAAGAGGAATATAACAACATTGTCCAGCCTGATGTTTGAACTGATGCCAGTATGGATCTATTTCTGTCATGCCCCCAAAGCCCGCAAATCAAGTGGAGATGTCTTCATGCAGCTGACATGCGCAGCGTCGGCTCAACGATGTCCTGCGACGTCAGCTCAGCGCTGGTTTAATGCCAGGCCCGTCGGCCCGACATTGAACCAGCACTGGGCTGACGCACCGCGTCTTCCGTGATCACCGGGACGGATTTAAACGCTATGTTTACGTGCTCCCTGGAATTATTGATGACCCCAAAAGTGGATGCCGTCCGCCATCTTGAAATGCTGGTCCGGGATAAGGGATCGATGATGGATGCTGGTGGCCGGACTGGTTCCCGGTTGACCGCTTCGGGGATGATATCGCATTCGGTCCTGTCTGGTCCGGGTGCGTAGGCCGTACAAGGCGAGCCGGAAAATAGTCAAATGGTAAAGTTCGCGGCATATCTGTACATATAAGCATACTATACGTGTTGATGATAATCTCAGTGCCGTTATATAGGATGGCAGGTCTGGTTATCATATCCATAGACCTCGAGCACTACACCGCTTTGCAAAGCCAAAGGGAAGTAGTAACTGCTCACTTTCAAGTAAGCAGTTACTTTCCATGGTTATATAAATATTTTAATCCGGTGGTCCCGGGTTCGGATGTCTGGAAGGGTTTCAACAATTCACCTGTTAATCATCTCAGATATCCGGTTTAACTCGTATTGTAATATGCACAAATGTGGCCAAAAACATGTTTATTTCGTTCTATGTTCTTAACCCATTAACCGCCAAATTATTCAATTGGAGTTTTCACCCACTTGAAATTGTGTCTCGCTGACGCGATCCACAACTTCAAGTGAGTGAAAATTATTCAGATTTGACAAAATAGAGGTCAAAAAAATTCAAATATTGCTGGTTAATGTCACATTTTGTCTTTAACAGGTTTTAAAGCTGATATGTAATGTGCTAATATAAAATGTGAAGACGAATATGGACGGCACCGGTGGTTAAAGGGTTAATAAGCTTCTTGACTCACTCTTACACAACTCACACCTTGGCACAGCTTTGTCAGCTGCATGCAATCGAAGTCACATGACGTGTCAATGCCCAGTCACACATGCAATTAGGCACATCCAAGAAATAGAAGCATTCATCATTATTATGCTAGTCACGATATATCCCATTACATAACTATTTGATTGACAATGATGGTAAACAGAACCAGTTTGTCTTGTCACCAGGTTGTGTAGGTGAATTTTGTTGCTTTTTCCTGTGAACGAACAATAATTATTAGATAAATGTACGGAAATGAAGATGAATGTATGAATGAATAAATACAAAATAAGTAAATAAATGAAACAATGAATGGGTAGGCCTAAATGATTGCATGAAGGAATAAATCAATGAATGATCGGAGAAACATTCCGATGAGAATAAACCAATACAAAATGTGTCAAACTTGCAGATGCATGAGTTCGACGTGCCAGGAGAATTATATAACACTATAACTCATTTTTACAAACTTTTCAAGAGGGCCAAAAACATATATTTGGCTGAATAACTGACATCTGAATAATCAGATAAAAAAACTGCTCAAGTGAACACCTGAGATCACAAAAAACTAAATTATTTATGTTGTTAATGGTTTTGATACTTAATTTTTAAATAAAAGACGATTTACAACATAACATATTGTGACGTTTTTGTTGGTAAATTATATTTTCGTGCTCAGTAGCAGATGGCACGTTCTGAATTTGGAACTTTGTAGCTAAGACTAGACTTAACAATGATATGATATTTGATGTGTTGCACCCGTAAGAGCACCACAACGTTAATACCCTGATATCACCTACTGGTTACGTGAAGCATCAACCACTGTACATACATTTTGTATATTATGGTTTAATTAGATAACTGAATGACCCCATTGAATTTGGTATATGTAAGTGCAGTCGGCAATTGACAAATTACATCTTCCGGCCCTTACAAAATTAAAGTTAGCATGTTTATGGCACTGGGGTTAAGTCACATTTTAGTTAACATTGTAGTATACTGAAAATTGTGTCAGCTGGCAATTAACATCGTTATGGTTCTGGCACGTCGAGTGGCTTGTCGAGAAGTGGGATTGTATGGATCGTGGAGAAAACAGTCGGATTTCAAAGACTGATTTTATAAGTCGTTGAGCCAAGTGTTTTTACTTTTCAAATCCTCATGAGACGTTGACCGAATGCAGGTATGATTCTGGACCATCATTTTCGTCATCGTCTCTTGTTTGTTGGGTATAGACCGGCTAATCAACGAATCATCCCCCAGCTGACAGCCAGTAGCGTGGTGCAGTGTGAGGTATCAGAAAGGGTGTGTTTTATTTAACGACTTTTACGAATTCTTTAATCCCCTGCGAAGACCGTTCTTACGCTTCACCGAAAAAGAAATGTATGTTTCCCGTCGAATGCCCCTGCAAAAAAAAACAGTCCTTGCCCAGCAAACACGAGACGCTGAGCGAATGTTGATTTAATGTTGGCCCAGAGTCAGAGAAAAGTTTCTTCCACGTCGTAAAGATCCAATATCATTGGGAGCCTTCGTGACAGAGGGGTAATGTGCGCGAAGCCTGTGTCCGGAGTTTTTCCAGGCGCACTATGTGCACAAAATATCATGGCTTAAAATATCATTCACTCATCCATCGTTAGTTCACGTGGAAATAGTTACGTCACATGTATAGTATAGAGTTAGAAGGTGCTAAACTGTCACTTTACAAAGTGACAGTTTAGCACCTTCTAGCTCCAAAGGGACGATGTAAATATTAGATAGATTGATGCTACATATTGACGTGATCTGCAACACATATATGTGTTGCAGATCATCCATTAGGTTTAACATGCAAAGAAATAATGAAGTCGGGCGGATTATTCCCACGACACTTTGAGCTTCTCCATTGCTGGTCCACCGTCGCACGATGGGACACCAGGAGACGACAAACGTTTATCAATGGTCGCGATCCATCCCATGTTATGGAATCCTCACCTATAACCGGAGGATATTTTGCGGCGGTAGTGCACGTGAGATCCGCCGTTGCGTAGGCCTAGCTATAGTCACGTGCGTGGCAAACGATCTCCATGCTACAGAGTCCCCTGGACTTGAAGTGCATATCTACTACTAAACTGCCGTACAAAGCCAAAAATCAGTATCTGCTTACTTGTAAAGTAAGCAGATACTTCCTTTTGGATTTGTAGAGCAGTAAAGTGAGGATCTCACCAAATGGCGATCAATTGGCGAAGTTGACGAATTTGGCACCAACTGTTACCAGGTTACATGATTAAGGACATTTGATGTGACTGCAAGATGCGAGCAGTTGACTCATTAGCGACAATTTGATGACAAATGGACAGAAGGCGAATAATTAGTGAATTCTGCGATCATGGCGATGAAAAGGTGATTGTTTGAGATCGTTTGAAAAACATTTGGATAGCGTCACTGTGGCATCAATCGGTTAATTGGAGACTGCTTGGAAGCTGATTGGTGAGCACAATTTAATGGTGAATGTGGCGATTATTACTAGAATAATTGGCGAACGTTCATCGCAAACGTTCGCAAATAGTCACCAATTTGTGGCAAACTGCTCGCCTAATTCGCCAACGTTTGTCGAAAGACGACAACGTTATATAGGGGAACGTTTCAGAATCAGTTATCATTACTCCTGTTACTTACAGTGTACCTCCTGAACTACCATGCGTGAAAGTAGGTCACATCTCACGAATATTCTCATACAACTTGGAAGTTATAAAAAATTTGACAGCCGGAGAAGTTGAAACAGAGTTGCGACGAGAGAAACAGCGATCCGGATTTGAGGTTGAGTCCGGATTCCGCGTCCACGGCTCTGTGACTCGAATTGTTTGGATAGGACGTGATTGGAGGCACTGCCGCGCGAAACTCCTTGTCCAGCGCTGGCTCAATCTTGGGCCAACTTGTGCGACGTTGGCCCAGCATTGATCCAGCGTTATGCCGCCTCATGCTGTCTGCGGGGTGCGTTCAGAATGATGAGGCTTGTGATCGTTGCTGGCCATGTGTGTACTATCTGCCAGTTCTCAATACAAACATGGATTGTTGACGTGGTGCTGGATCCACGTTGGGCCAATTGCTGTAAGGTTGGCCCACCATTCGTGTCGGGCACTCGTTTGTTTTCAGTCATGCACACAGGAAAAGAAACAATTCTGCCAGAACACTGGTCTGTGTGTATCTAAGCGTGGAGTTATCAAATCCCCCTGGATCAAAACAACCCCATGGCCCTTTATAAGTGAAACAACGCTATATCCCATATATGTACACGCGTAAACTAGAACCAATAACTTTGTAAAAAGTTCTTGCTAGAATTGATGCCTGTCTGTCTGTCTCTGTCTCTCCCTCTGTCTGTGTGGTCGTCCGTCCGTCAGTCCGTCCGTACACCCGCATGTTTGTTACGACAACTACTGTGGGCATTTTACCAAAGTACCTAGACAATTTTTTTGAAAAGCGATTTAAAAAAAAGGGTTCATATGGGTCCATAGTCCGTCGTAAAAAAGTTTCTAAAAATATGTCGCCTACATATATTAGGTCTGATTTGCATATATTCAAATTGGCCGTCAGTCCAGAATGCGAAAATACGCCATATCTCAGTAACCAATCATCATAAACTGTGATCCTATACATGTACATGTATGTATGTATCCATGTCCAGCAGCACATCGAATGCAGAGACCCAATAATGTGTAGGCAATACATTGCCCGGTACAGACGCTGGGCCAATATTAAAACAACAGTGATTCAACGCCTCGTGTTTGTTGAGACGCCGAGCATTGGGGACCATAAAATGATCTTCTACACAGCTTGAGGACAACCAACGTTGGCGCAGTGCTGAGCCGACATATAAGCCATTGACCAAACGTTGAATCAACGTCTATTTCTCCCAGAAAGCGTTCTCTAATTGATCGAGTCCTGTCACTGCCGGACTTTTGACTTTTTCTTGCGGTGGAATTCTCTTTGTTCAGCTGGACACGAGCGCGATAGCTTCACTGCTCACTGGACTCTACAAAAGTCAGGATGACAGACGTCGCCAGATAAGGATGCAGAGCAGAAGTTATGTAACAAATAAATCCAACGGATCAGATCATCCCACGGCACTGCAGTGCATAGGCAAACAGCAGGGACTGCTTAGTTGAAAAAGTAAGCAGTTACATGTACTGTCTTTTGTCTTTGCATAACGGCATAAAGTATAGTTTTAAAAACATTTAGATATCTGTATCTGTTTTACCGCGTGTCATCGTGTTTTGAATGAGCTTTCCATGCCTTATCTGATTTTGCAAAATACCCAAAATTTAATAAAGCCAAATTAACCTTTCCACCGCTGATCACGACTATCGTCGTTTTTAATTTGTTTAATTAGCCGATGAAATTGTGAATGAAATTATTGTTTGTGCAATGTTTTTAAATAAAATGTGCAGGATATTCGCCACTAGAATAATAGTGCTTGTAAATTTTCGTGAAAATTGGTTGAGAATTGACTGAGAAATCAGCGAAATTCATCCACCACTGTTAATGTGAATCCCACTATAGCTATGTGGATATAATCTGAGATATAGCTGCATGCCAGTGGCGTCTCTGAATGGCTGGCTATTAAGTTGTCTTTCTGCACGACTGACTACCTTGCTGACTAAATTACTGGCTGGCTGAAAGGCTTGCTTGTTGACTGGCTGGCAGTCTATGAAAGCCCCGGTGTAAACAATATTTACATAACTGCTTTGCTAATTGCCGCCGCCATGTTTGATTGCTTTTACAAAGAGATTAGCGACATCTGCTTTATTGCTGCATAAGAATATGATAGGCCTACATCAAAAGAAAAAAACTTCACCATCCACAATTGGAGGCTGGGGAACACGACAATCAGTAAGATCTGGCTGACTGCTCTAAGAAAACTCATCGCGTATTGTACTCCCTCACAAAAATCATCTACATTTCACACTATGATATGAAAAGTAATTATATAAATTAAAAAAACGAACCGAACACGAATCTGGAGGGTCTGTGTATGCTTCATAGATTTTATCATATATCACTTGAAAAGTAGTAAGCCCCTGTGTGTAACATTAGCAAATTTGTATTCACAACCTCAGAATGGGATGTGGTGAAATAAAAGAATTTGCATAATGGCAAATATAAAAAGTTGGATAGGCAGACCGTATCAATCAATCAATCAATCAATCAATCAATCGATCAATCAATCAATCAATCAATCAATCAATCAATCAATCAATCAATCAATCAATCAATCAATCAATCAATCAATCAATCAATCAATCAATCAATCAATCAATCAATCAATCAATCAATCAATCAATCAATCAATCAATCAATCAATCAATCAATCAATCAATCAATCAATCAATCAATCAATCAATCAATCAATCAATCAATCAATCAATCAATCAATCAATCAATCAATCAATCAATCAATCAATCAATCAATCAATCAATCAATCAATCAATCAATCAATCAATCAATCAATCAATCAATCAATCAATCAATCAATCAATCAATCAATCAATCAATCGATCGATCGATCGATCGATCGATCGATCGATCGATCGATCAATCAAGCAATCAATCAATCATTAACGTGTAATGCTCTGCCTTCACATTGCCAGACTGACTTTTCCAGTTCTGGTTTCCTGCAGTGACCCGCATAACAAGTAAATGATAACAAGCACCCTGCCTTACGGAGAGTGCTCCTATGATTTTACATCACCTTAATTGGTCTCCTCCGCAGACCGGTCCCGAACGAGCAAATGCCAAATATAACAGTCCGGTGTTGGCTGGATCCTGGCCCAACGTCATGGACGTTGGCCCAGGATCCAGTCAACATAAGGGTTTCAGTCTGGGACACGGCGAGGAGGAGGTGGACACGCAGGTTCTGGCTGCATATTTTATGGGAGCTGGATGTGTGTGGAGAGGCTCAATTAACGGCACCTATGGCCCACAGGGGACCCGCGCGTAAGCGCGCCTTTCAACAGCGCCACACGTAACGAACGAGGCGCACGCTCGTCTCTCAGGTGCCGTGTCCATGAGATCGCGACGGGATCCGCGTGAAAAAGCGTCCGTTCTCCTCGCCGTCGTCGCGGGTTTCGTAGAGGAGCGTCGGGAACGGAGTAGGGACTCTGGTCCGGACACCCTGTCAGCATACATCCATACTTATGGGGAGAATTAGAGCGGGGAATACCACCAAGTCACGACATCGCGCAGCAGACCCACAAGACGTACAATCGATGTTGGTTTAACGCTGGTCCAGCGTCGTAGACGGTGGATCAATGTTAAACCAACATTGATTCAACTTCTTGTATCTGCTGGGCGCGTGCTACCTTCATGAGATCGCAGTCGGGAGCAATGCTGGCTCATTACTGGGCCAGCGACGCAGACTCTGGCCTGATGATGAGCAGCATTTCATACAATGCAGCATATATCATTATCAGAGACTGCACAGTATTATTATGCAAACATTTTCGGATAGGATTACCAGGCATTTACACATGATTGTTTAATTGTACTTATTATATAATCATACAACCACGAAGCTTTTTCCCAACATCTCCTCCCCACTGGGCACACGACGTTGTTGTCCATCCAGAATGAGTGATTGGGGGTTTAGTGCTCACGGTAATACTAGAAAACAAAACGACAGCATTTGCTTAAGCTACAAGTATGCAGATAGGCCTACTGCCTTTTGGCTTAGCATGGTAGTATAAGTCTGAAGTCACGACAATTCCCTTTTATTTTCGTACTACTTCGTAGGGCATGTTAGCATGACCATAGTGACAAATAGTAGCACAAACTCGGTGTCACAATGTCTAGTCATTGCGCTATCCGTAGTAAAATCATTCTTTCTTGAATGTAGAGGAATTGAAATTGTGCAAAACAAATATAAAATATTACCGCAAACTGCTTCAAATTAGCGAAAATCACTTATTTGAGACACAAAATGTTTATCTTGCTGTCTCGTTTTTTTTTTAAATGTCAGTAGTCCAAAAGATGATTAATTAAAAACAACATATGGACGCCTTTATGCACAACTGGACCTAGCTCCAGTGGCTAAAACAGGTTTCAGCCACAAATGACCGCGTACAAAATTGTGGGACATTTCCTTGGACTGTCATATCGGAAAATATTGGGGCTTAATCAGGTCAAAAATAGGTTTTTAGAATCAGTAACATTTCAGTGCCATACCCGCATGCTCAGCTCAGAGGTCGCACAGCCATTAAAAAGTTATGGACATTTTTCGGAACTTGGGGTCGGGATCGCTCTCAGTCAGCGCCATGTTGGATTATTCGGGTGAAGCAAATACATCAATCCACGGCCTCGGAGAGGACGACACGGCTAAACTAGACCAACCCCAAATAGTTCGTTTCGAGATAAATGCACTTGAAGTTTATAGTCGTCTGTAAGCGAATATGAGAAAAATATAGAGTTAAACCAACACACGACATTCACATTCTCTATTCATGGAAAATACCCACATCTTCGGATACCTCCGGTTTCGAGCCTGACTGCCTCATATAAACTGTGGTCCAGTTGTGCATAAACAAGGATGACCATTTTGATTTATGCACAACTGGACCAACCCACATGTATTGTAAATTAAACAAATACAAATATATGTGGGAAATTTACAATAATAAGCACATTACAGACTCTCTACATATTCTATAGATCTATAGGCCATGTGGTCTTCTGGTGGTGCTAGAGATTATTACTGCCTTGTGGCTTTGCACGGCAGCAAAGACGTAGCTGTCCACAATCCATCTGCGTATCAATACATCAATACTTTCACCTAATATTTGCCTAATAACAGACTGACCCGCCACCATGTCTTGTTTGATGTACTTCTTCCCTCACTATACAAATATTGACGTTTTGCCATGTAGGTTGGTAAGTGAGCGGGACTTCATAACAAGGCCATAGGAAGTTCAGAAGTTCAATGTACGTTAGTGTACGTGACATTCACTAGATGGCGCTGTCTGTTCCGCTCGATGAGCAGCAGACGTCACGTGTCTAATCTGGCCAATCAGCCAGCTTGGCTCAATCAAATGGCCAGCAAATAGGCACTGCAGTTGAGCGAGTTCTGAGGAACAGCTTAGCAACGTGTCTTTATTAATTCCAAAAATAGCGGCGCCCCTTGTAAATACCAATTATAAAATGCAACATTGTCAGATATTCTGGGCGATGATTAATTAATATTTTAATTAAAATCTCCTCCTTGACAGTTGTTTACGCGGCGTGTCATTGACATTGCTCCATCTGTCGTGAACCTTACAACGCTGAAATACTTTTGTAAAAACCATAGAGACCGAAGTCTTTTTTTCAATTTAGAATCATCATTAATGTCTCAGTCAGCTCGTTCCGCTTTATTTGAATACCTATGTTATGGGTCTATGACCATTATAATTTTGTTAACGTCATGGTATGACGTCTAAAGACGGTCTCCGCTTTGATAGGTTTAACTGCTATTGACCTTTCTCTATCGCTTACCATTCATTGACCTTTCGTCCCTTTTAATAGAAGTAACGGCATTTTTTTAAATCTTTTAATCCAGATGGGCAAACTAATAAGAACAATTTTAGAAATCCGAATTTAAAAAATCTCAGCGATCCTGTTACTTCAGTTGGACATCTCAGGGCCGAATACGTTTATCCAGGGCAATAAGCCATCACCAGACTGTGAAATCAAGCTGCAATTCAGTTACGGCGCTAATCAGAGCGCATGGTCATCAAGGGAGCTAGCACCCGATGCTGGCCCAACGCTTGGTCAACGCTGGGCCAACGTCTCTAACGTGGACCAGCGTTGAGCCAGCGGTGGGCCTGCTTCTCTTTGGATTTATTCCAGTCTCTGATCTCGCTGCCGTCGTCTGGTCTTGTTGACAATTACGTAATAAGGTGTCCGCTTCTGTAATCCGGATCAAGCCAATTCCTTTACACGCAGGGATCACACGAGTTCCCCGAGTCTATACTGGCGTGCTCAGCAAAAGGCAGTAACTGCTTACTTTTCAAGTAAACGGTTATTGCTTTTGGGCTTTGTATGGGTTTACAGTCCACTACATACAATTACCACTGACGCGCATGGTCTTTATATTCATGATTTTATGAAAAATAATTATACAATTTTTATTATCAGTGGATGGGAGAGGTCGTGCATGTACATTGATGACATTATTATTTGTCGATTTTTAAGCAAATGATACATCTATATATTATACGTCTTTATATCACGGATACCGCTAGGCATTCTTGATTACGCATTCAGAAAATAATTGAAACAATTTATGAGGCAATAGAAGCCGAAATCTTTGCTACAAGTGTAAAATTATCTAGGATATTTTGTGCAATCGTGGACTATATTCGCGCACTTTATAGTTCAATAATACACGCTAGTGAGAGCAATTTAATGATGGATGACGAAACGTATCACTTCAAGGCCTGGTGTCGGCATCGTCGCGCTATATTCCAGCAAACACGAAACATTGATCCAATGTTGGGTCAATGTTGTGCCGGCGTCGGAGACGGCGGGCCAACATTGACCCAAGATTGGCTCAATGCCTCGTGTTTGCTGGGATATCCCATTCACTTCCACGCGTTCCGCAGCATTTCTAATGAGTTCATTTCACAGCGCATGTCAAGGATCGGTCTGGAAAGTACTGATTATTGGAGCGGTTTCACAGCCTGGAGCTGAGGGTTTACATTTACAGGGCTCAGGGATGTAATTGGGAGTCGGCCAGCCGTCCATCAGTCTGAAATAGCACGGCTATAAAGAGTGCGACTTGTTCTCAACCGGTAATGACGGTGTCAATCAAAGTGCGAGTTGCCTTAATGAAGCGCCCAATAGCAGGGATGAATTCGGCGAGTGCACTGGAGGACAGTTTTCCAACCGTGCACACTGACTGGTCATATCATTAAAGTACCGTTAAATGTATAGTTGAATACTAGAAACTCAGTTGCTAATATCCAACTGTACTTTTAGCAGTTACTGTATTGCAACATAGACTTTCGGGACAATCCCAATGGATGCTTAATATTTTACTGTAGATATACGGTGGATTACTGTAAAATTTGATGTATATATCAACACTCACACAAATTATGGGAATGTTGGAGCGAGATAAGCGCCGTCATAAATAGGTTGCCGCTATGTTTCTGTTGTGAATTTTTAAGACTAATAACAATATAAGCTAAACTGGACAATACAAAAAATACTACACTAGACTATGAATTGTGTCGTTTTCCTGGCGCAAAATGCATTTTGTTCCCGATAACTCTATGAAATATTGATGATACAGGCTATTGCGGCTATGACTCTGGTTGCTGGGTTTGAGAAACTTATAATTATGTAGACACAAACACACATTTCTATGTTATTTGGAAGCAAAGTTATGGCACATGACGTTGCAGTAGCGGCCATCTTGGATTTCCCCTCTAGCGGCAAACGCACAAGAAGGAATTCAGGGGATTTTTAGTATGTTGCCCAGGTGGAGTTCAAGAGGCAATCCCTCAAGATCCTTTTCTCCCCTATTTCGTTCCCATCAAAATTTTCACTGTACTCCAAAATGAACCTCCTGCGGAACACGATGCAAGAAACACTTCTACTGAATATTGACTCCAGAAAAAAAATTGCCAATCCCACTCCCTATGAAGCTGGGGAAAACAACGCTACCTTTTGCTGGAGACTCCAGTAGACTCATTATATCAACCCACCAGCCGTATGATTAATTCAGCATTTCTCATTAATATCATTTCTGTCATCGGTACTTGATAACGTAATTTACTCGTCACATAGGTCTACTAATTGGATGTGACGCCTCTAGAATGACTAGGCAATCTGATCAAAGCTGGCCGCAAATTAATCTCAGATTCTATTTTTTCGGCTCAGATTTAGAAATACTACGCCGACAAGAACATCTCCCTTTGATGTCAGCATGTAATGAGCACATCTGTTTTCATTACACATATTATTGTCAGTGATGCATAATGAATGACGTAGTAATCCTGTTTCTGTAAAAGTACAACAATGATATAAAAGTACCACAATGATCCAAATAATCACATATTCAGGAACACTTGACACTTGATCGTGACGCGAACTTGCTATAATATTATGCCTTGGAATTCAAATCTTGTGTGTGGAGGGCAGTCCAAAAATATTCAAAAACTCTTTTCAGGTTCTGGAGGGTTGCATTACGCGTACTATGCCACCATGATTTTGACATCCTGTTGAATGGAGCAGCCCTGCATAGCCAAAATAGTCAGTATGACTCTTTTGACTATGTCGGGCTCTTCCATTTATGACTCTTTTGACTATGTCGGGCTGTTCCATGTATGACTCTTTTGACTATGTCGGGCTGTTCCACTTATGACTGTTTTGATTGTGTGTGGAACCCTAGCACCCGAAGGGTGCTGAGAGTGAGATACTGTTTTGATTATGTCGGGCTGATTTATTTATGACTCTTTTGACTATTTCGGGTTGTTCCATTTATGACTATTCTGTTTATGTCGGGCTGTTCCACTTATGACTCTTTTGACTTTGTCGGGCTGTTCCGTTTATTACTCTTTTGAACATGTCGGTCTGTTCCATTTATTACTCTTTTGACTATAAAGGTCTGTTCCATTATGTCCCTTTTGACTATGTCGCGCTGTTCCATTTATGACTCTTGCGACTATGTCGGTTTGTTCTATTTATGACTTTTTTGACTATGTCGTGCTGTTTCATTTATGACTCTTTTGACCATATCAGACTGTTCCATTTATAATTCTTTGAACTATGTCGGGCTGTTTTATTTACGATTCTTTTGACCACTGGGCCTTCAGTATCGCACTGGTGTGCTTTTGACTATGCAGAGCTGTTCCATTATGAATCTTTTGTCTATGTCGCGCTGTTCCATTTATGACTCTTTTAACTATGCAGGGCTGTTCCATTGCGACTCTTTTGTTCATGGTGCGCTGTTCCATTTATGACTCTTTTGACTATGTCGGGCTGTTCCATTTATGACTCTTTTATCTATGTCGGGCTGTTCCATTTATGACTCTTTTGACTATGTCGCGCTGTTCCATTTATGACTCTTTTGACTATGTCGGACTGTTCCATTTATGACTCTTTTGACTATGTCGGGCTGTTCCATTTATGACTCTTTTGACTATGTCGAGCTGTTTCATTTATGACTCTTTTGTCTATGTCGGGCTGTTCCATTTATGACTCTTTTGACTATGTCGGGCTGTTCCATTTATGACTCTTTTGACTATGTCGGGCTGTTTCATTTATGACTCTTTTGTCTATGTCGCGCTGTTCCATTTGTGACTCTTTTGACTATGTCGAGCTGTTCCATTTATGACTCTTTTATCTATGTCGGGCTGTTCCATTTATGACTCTTTTGACTATGTCGGGCTGTTTCATTTATGACTCTTTTGTCTATGTCGGGCTGTTCCATTTATGACTCTTTTGACTATGTCGGGCTGTTCCATTTATGACTCTTTTGACTATGTCGGGCTGTTCCATTTATGACTCTTTTGGCTATGTCGGGCTGTTCCATTTATGACTCTTTTGACTATGTCGGGCTGTTCCATTTATGACTCTTTTGACTATGTCGGGCTGTTCCATTTATGACTCTTTTGACTATGCAGGGCTGTTCCATTGCGACTCTTTTGTTCATGGTGCGCTGTTCCATTTATGACTCTTTTGCCTATGTCGGGCTGTTCCATTTATGACTCTTTTATCTATGTCGGGCTGTTCCATTTATGACTCTTTTGACTATGCAGAGCTGTTCCATTATGAATCTTTTGTCTATGTCGTGCTGTTTCATTTATGACTCTTTTGACCATATCAGACTGTTCCATTTATAATTCTTTGAACTATGTCGGGCTGTTTTATTTACGATTCTTTTGACCACTGGGCCTTCAGTATCGCACTGGTGTGCTTTTGACTATGCAGAGCTGTTCCATTATGAATCTTTTGTCTATGTCGCGCTGTTCCATTTATGACTCTTTTAACTATGCAGGGCTGTTCCATTGCGACTCTTTTGTTCATGGTGCGCTGTTCCATTTATGACTCTTTTGACTATGTCGGGCTGTTCCATTTATGACTCTTTTATCTATGTCGGGCTGTTCCATTTATGACTCTTTTGACTATGTCGCGCTGTTCCATTTATGACTCTTTTGACTATGTCGGACTGTTCCATTTATGACTCTTTTGACTATGTCGGGCTGTTCCATTTATGACTCTTTTGACTATGTCGAGCTGTTTCATTTATGACTCTTTTGTCTATGTCGGGCTGTTCCATTTATGACTCTTTTGACTATGTCGGGCTGTTCCATTTATGACTCTTTTGACTATGTCGGGCTGTTTCATTTATGACTCTTTTGTCTATGTCGCGCTGTTCCATTTGTGACTCTTTTGACTATGTCGAGCTGTTCCATTTATGACTCTTTTATCTATGTCGGGCTGTTCCATTTATGACTCTTTTGACTATGTCGGGCTGTTTCATTTATGACTCTTTTGTCTATGTCGGGCTGTTCCATTTATGACTCTTTTGACTATGTCGGGCTGTTCCATTTATGACTCTTTTGACTATGTCGGGCTGTTCCATTTATGACTCTTTTGGCTATGTCGGGCTGTTCCATTTATGACTCTTTTGACTATGTCGGGCTGTTCCATTTATGACTCTTTTGACTATGTCGGGCTGTTCCATTTATGACTCTTTTGACTATGCAGGGCTGTTCCATTGCGACTCTTTTGTTCATGGTGCGCTGTTCCATTTATGACTCTTTTGCCTATGTCGGGCTGTTCCATTTATGACTCTTTTATCTATGTCGGGCTGTTCCATTTATGACTCTTTTGACTATGTCGCGCTGTTCCATTTATGACTCTTTTGACTATGTCGGGCTGTTCCATTTATGACTCTTTTGACTATGTCGGGCTGTTCCATTTATGACTCTTTTGACTATGTCGAGCTGTTTCATTTATGACTCTTTTGTCTATGTCGGGCTGTTCCATTTATGACTCTTTTGACTATGTCGGGCTGTTCCATTTATGACTCTTTTGACTATGTCGGGCTGTTCCATTTATGACTCTTTTGACTATGTCGGGCTGTTTCATTTATGACTCTTTTGTCTATGTCGCGCTGTTCCATTTGTGACTCTTTTGACTATGTCGGGCTGTTCCATTTATGACTCTTTTATCTATGTCGGGCTGTTCCATTTATGACTCTTTTGACTATGTCGGGCTGTTTCATTTATGACTCTTTTGTCTATGTCGGGCTGTTCCATTTATGACTCTTTTGACTATGTCGGGCTGTTCCATTTATGACTCTTTTGACTATGTCGGGCTGTTCCATTTATGACTCTTTTGACTATGTCGGGCTGTTCCATTTATGACTCTTTTGACTATGTCGGGCTCTTCCATTTATGACTCTTCTGACTATGTCGGGCTGTTCCATTTATGACTCTTTTGACTATGTCGGGCTGTTTCATTTATGACTCTTGTCTATGTCGCGCTGTTCCATTTGTGACTCTTTTGTCTATACAGAGCTGTTCCTTTTCAACAGGAGGTATCACTTCCTGTGGTTGCGACGGGCTCACTACCGCGACATTCGCAATTCAAACTTCGCAAACAACAACCTACTCAATACGTTGCCGGTCGTTTTCTCAACGTCTGGACCGTGTCTTGTTGTATTTGAGAAAGCATCGATCACATTACCGTCACGCTACGGTAGTAGTGATGGAGCACCAACACGGCGGCGGAACTTTACAAGGAAAATAACTGAGAGTAGATATCGTCCCCTTGGAAATGAAAGGGTGTATCTGTCACTTTGGAAAGTAGCAGATACTCCTTTTCATATCGAAGGTGAGGAATTATGTGAAATTTAATTTTATCTCCACCGGGTCCCGATGGTAAGGGGACATAAGTTTTCTCTTATACTGATTGGCACTCTAATGGGACCGTGCACTACTGCCGCACAAAGCCCAAAGGCAGTATATGCTCACCTTACAAGTACAGATACAGCATTTCGACTAGGCAGAGCAGTACAAATGCGTCTTGTGTGTAAATCGTGATGGATTCGCACCAAGTAGACGTGGAATGATCCATGGGGTATGACGTCAGGTGCTTTTTCTTGAACAAACTGTCTAGTTTATAGAATTACATGCAGCCATCGTAAGAAACAATAGCCCGATGGCAGGTTGTCTCTAAATGAATGACAAAATTCGACTTATTGATTAATATACCAAAACCTTAAGTTTGCAACAACTGTAACTACTGAAATTTTATTGTTTTTGAAAGAAACACGCTTCATTCGTTGATACTCACTTGTTTATTCAATTTCATTTTATTAATTTCATACACTGGCGCCTTAACTCGACGCGACCGCCATTAGCGTGATCGCCCAGTCACATTGAGAAAGGTGACACAAGGATATTTCTCTGCAAAACCCACGCAGGGCTCAAACCCGGACGACGCTTGCATGACTGGCGAGACAGTCAGGTGCTCTACCGAAGCGTCACGTCCCATTCTCTTATTCATTCATTCATTGACTCTAGACACATAACGGTCCGGTTACACACATAATGTGGTGTTTAACAAACTTTCCCTCACACTTGGCCTACTTCTCGCAGGATGCACCCCTCCCACCAGTTTATCTGGTCATTAATCTATTAATGTAATCTGCCGTCTCAGAATCAATCACCCGAGCGACAAAAACAATTTTCTGACCAGGCTCGACCAACAGATTGTTCTGATAGGAGGACGTCCGCCCAGAGAAGACGAGTAAACAGGTCGCTACGTGCCAGATTTCCAGGAGGGTGTCCCTGTCGCGCAAAGCAAAAAGGCAGTATCTGCTTACTTTACAAGTAAGCAGATACTGCCTTTTGGCTTTGCAGAGCATTGCCGGCAGATCGATGAGAAGATTAGATAAGAAAACGACTCATCCCCACCTGTTTGTCATGAATCAGGCTGGGCTACTAGTTTTTTCTTCGCTCGGTCAATTTCAAACTGGACAGGAAAAGAGTTGGCTGTTCAGAAGATGTTTGTGGAGCGTTGGTTCAATACCGTTCGCCTCTCCGCCAAATGGAAGACAGTCGGAAGATCACGGGTTGAACAGAGAAGCTGGGAAGGAAATTGGGACGAATTATACGGAGAAAGACTGACATAAGAGGCAATAATGTAACGAACTAATTTGGAGGGGCTGTCAATGTAGGATATATGGGTTGTTCATGGTATTTTTTTTATCTCAGATTTAAAGTGGTGGTAAAATGGTCATGGACTTGATGTTACCGGTTGGGTGATGCGCAAATATTGAACACAATCCAATTCGGATATTACATTACTTTTGTTTATTTGAGCATTGCCGTGTCATTCCAAATAAATCTGTGAATTTCTCAGAATTGGTACTTTATAAAAGCGGCATAATTTAAGGGTATGGAGGAGAGGGGGTTGAATGACTTTAAAATAAATAGTTTCGATCTATGAAAGAAAATTTTTTTAAAAGTATTTATAAAGCATAGATAGATTATAAATGCCCTCAGTACATGTTACAGAGATCAAAAAGTAAAGTAACTTTAATCGGCCTTGACTGACTGACTGACTGACTGACTGACTGACTGACTGACTGACTGACTGACGGACCGACCGACCGACCGACCGACCGACCGACCGACCGACCGACCGACCGACCGACCGACCGACCGACCGACCGACCGACCGACCGACCGACCGACCGACCGACCGACCGACAAACCGACCGACCGACCGACCGACCGACCGACCGACCGACCGACCGACCGACCGACCGACCGACCGACCGACCGACCGACCGACCGACCGACCGACCGACCGACCGACCGACCGACCGACCGACCGACCGACCGACCGACCGACCGACCGACCGACCGACCGACCGACCGACCGACCGACCGACCGACCGACCGACCGACCGACCGACCGACCGACCGACCGACCGACCGACCGACCGACCGACCGACCGACCGACCGACCGACCGACCGACCGACCGACCGACCGACCGACCGACCGACCGACCGACCGACCGACCGACCGACCGACCGACCGACCGACCGACCGACCGACCGACCGACCGACCGACCGACCGACCGACTGACTGACTGACTGACTGACTGACTGACTGACTGACTGACTGACTGACTGACTGACTGACTGACTGACTGACTGACTGACTGACTGACTGACTGACTGACTGACTGACTGACTGACTGACTGACTGACTGACTGACTGACTGACTGACTGACTGACTGACTGACTGACTGACTGACTGACTGACTGACTGGATGAAGGTATCGGGCTACTTTTCAGCTCATACAAGCTAAACTTGGTAAAGAAAACGTTATCCGGATGGTGAGATGAATCAGACTCACATTTTTTAGAATAATAGATAGCTTGCTGAAAATTGTAAAAATTGTCTCTAATTTGTACTACATGTTCTAATCCGCATTCGTGTGGCCTGAGAATCAGGATAAAGATCAAAGAGAGACAGCGCAAAACTTCAGATGAAATGACGGTCTACCGCTACCACGCTCCCGGAAAATTGACTTAACAGCCGAATCAGATGGTCTTTGGACGGGACCGGCATCCGATCGTGCCAGCCAATGTAAACCAAGTCCAAGTTTTGACGTCAGACCAGACACGCCGACGAATTAAGGACAGCATTGTTTCTAAGCTGGGCCAACGTCCGTCGGCCCAGCTTAGAAGCAATCTTGAATTATGTTTGGCGGGCAGAAGTAGGTTTATAACGGAAGTTGCGTGAAATGTTACTAGTTGTGGACAGTGGCGAATGGATCCAATATTTTTTTCAACAAGCGAATTCGCAATTGTATCTATTACGCATTCGAAAATCATCTACGCTTGGATATAAAGTTTATGGCAATTCTAAATTAGGTGTTTTATTCACGAAATTACTAATTATCTGTATGTTGTCGGTCATTTCAGATTAGTTTGCTTACTTCTGATTAAAGTGACTCATGCTGATATTTGATGCAATCTGGATAATTGAAGAAACTATCATCTTCACCACAACACGTGATAATTAAATACATCCAATTGAAATATCAACGAAAATAGCTTTGATTAAAGTGTGACAACGACCTCCAGACGTTATAAAGTGCAGAAGCAAATGAAATGAATCGGGCTTCAGGCCAACTTTGTGCACATATACGCTAAACTGGGCCAGGAGAATCTCCTGAGGATGATGAGATGACACTGTCCTCCAGACACAGGATTCGAAATTCGCGCCCTGGCGGTCTGAGGCCGAGCACGCTACCTCTCGGTCACGGAGGCTCCCCACAATACTGAGTTTTACACGTGGATGGGGGAGAAACATTTTTGTTTCTAAAGTGCAGAAGCAAACAAACTAAATGTACATGTATATTCTCTAAGCATGAAACAGTAAAATATAAAACTGTTTACACTAAGGATGTATCCTTAACTTATATGTCGTTGATGACTAAATATATTTGATATAAATGTATTATTATATTCTAAGGCTAAAGCCGTTTTAAGCCTTTCTGTGTATCCCTCAAAAAAAACATTTGCAAGAGAAAAGAGTATATAATTGGTAAGATTGGCATATATCTTTATTGGTATTGTACAGAAAGTAGTAATTTTCACCCACTTTCACCCACAACTTCAAGTGGGAAATAATTAAAAAAAATTATATATTAGTTTTTAAAAATTATAAATTATATAATTTAGCGCCTTAAGGGTTAATAAATTACAAGTACGTATATTATAACAGATGTATGTTCATAATAGTGGCACACTTTGCGCCCAAGGGGACGCTAAGACCTATTTCTGAGAAAGTCTACCCATGATGTTATTAATTAATTGTGATCGCACTCTCACACGACATCACACTGGTTCTGACTTATTGTTCCATCAGATTTATCTCAAATCCTCTCGTCCCATGCTGTTCACGGCTCAACCATGGGGGCTATTAGAATGGTGACAGATTCTGTGTCTTCCCAGCAAACATATTATTATGAGGTGCTCCAGACGCTCACAGTTTACTGCGGTAGTGCGTCAACTTGAGGCCCTGCTGTAGTAAATTTCAAATGTCAAATTTTCGAAAAATTTTCGCAATTTTGAAAGATGACGAGGCAACCTAGTTTTTGAAGAGGGTTTCAGAACTGCCCTAAAGCCCTCCTCCCCTCTGGATCCACTACTGCTTAGCACGGCAATCATGGTAGTCACTTTTACATGAGAGTGTGGAACACCTTATGTCGAACTGTTGCAGACAAAGAAACGGTCTCGCACAATGACAACAAATGATGACTATATTTTACATTGTCCGGAGATCCAGGTTGAATGCATAGCTTTTGCTTGGTATGGTAAGGTTGAACACTTTAACCGCTAAGTTATTTAATTAGAATTTTCTCCCACTTGAAGTTGTGTCTCGCTGACGCGATCCACAACTTCAAGTCAGTGAAAATTAGTCAGATTTGACAAAATGGAGGTCAACGATTCGGAAATCTTGCTGATTGACATCACGTTTTATCTTTAACATTGATGAAAGCTGGTATTTGATTTGCTAATAAGAAACTTGGTTAAAGGGTTTATTGAATACCGAGAAAATTGTGGAGTATCCATTATGAGCTGTAGGCCTATTGAAATTGAGGTTTGCGCTTTATTGGATTTTATATCTGATGTCTGATTCAGTAAGCACAGAAGTTATAACATTCTATCGTTGATTCATTTTTGTGGCAAATATATATGTTTGCCACGATTATCGAGAGATCACTAAGATTCAAAATAGAAACAGAATAGATTTATTTCACTCTGCAGATATATCTTACATCATTTGCTCAACAAAAGCTTACATTAGTTTAAGTTGAAAATTACATTTGAGAGTGATCCCAATAACATTATATGTTTATTGAAATTGATTATAAGATACGTCGTAGTGAGGAGGATTATTTTTGTGGGCATATTTGAGGTTAAAATCAGATTAAAATTAGCAAAATAAACTAGTATCAAATGCGAACTAGATGACGCTAACCATAAATTGACACTTCCATCGGAAAAGTCACCATATATTTTCAGAGTGGTCTTATGATAATTATGTTGTATTGCCCATCTCAAGGTGACTGAGAATGATGTGAATCTATAAAGTGTCCAAAAATGATACATCAATATAATTGAAGGCTCATACCGTCCATAAGATCACAGTGAAATATGTCCCTTTATCGTTAGCTACTAAGCAACGAACGCGAGACGTTGACCCATTGCTGATCAAATGTTGGGCCGGCGTTGTGTCTTCTGGGAATGTACCGCCATGGCGACTCTCGCTCTCTCGCAGGAGCACGGGTCCATTTCTAATCAGATAAGGCCCCCCTGTGGGAGTCATTGATGCTCCTTCGGTGCGTTAATATCACCATTATGACGGGAAAGCCACGATCACTTTGCTTCCACTCCGCCGAGGACCGAGCCTTGATCCAGTAAGATTTACTACACCACATCGGGACAAACAGACAGGGGCAGATACAGAAATTTAAAAAAGAGGTGGTCCGATTGGAAAAATAAAAATTAACGTGTCAATGAGTTAATACATGGGGACACTCTAAATTCACTATAGTCGAGGCACTACCCTGGGCAATTTTGATCTAATACTATGTTTTAGCAATTTTGATCGATGTTGAGAAATTTAGTTTTGGAAAAGGACCCCCTACCTCCCTTCTGGATCAGCCACTGGACAGGGGATATGTGTGTCCTTGCGTTTGGAGACGGCACAGAGAAGTGGAATAATAAGAGAAGGCTGACCAACATTGTCAAATTGACAACGTTAAGTCATCGTCTACTCGTTGCTGTTTGCTTAACCCTATTTTAAAACGTCAATGACGATTGTTATCGTTTTTTATTATTTTAAAAAACACTTAAAATCAATTAGAAAAGTCAACACATGGACCTGTGGAAATTCAACACAAAGACACATTATTAGTGGCCTTAAAACTTCCAATTACCCACTCATAGTCGATGCCTTACAAGACAAATCAAATAAATACAATAGAAGAAAAAAACAAGATTCTAAAGGCAGAGCAAGATAATAGAAACAACACAATAGATAGTAACGCAACAACAGAAGGCAAACGAATGAAATGCGATGTGAAGCACAACAGTGATACAGAAAGGAAAGACAGGCGAAGACAATGCAACGAAATGTGGGATTTTCTAATAATAGGAGGACGTGTTGCGCAACGACTCAACGACTGAACGACTCAAGGCAATGCATAGAAAGGCACGCCATGGCAGTATGTATATTCCCAGGCTTACAAAAACCATCAGCAGTAACTGCTTACTTTTCAAGTAAGCAGTTACTGCTGCTTGTCTTTTCAGGGCAGTACCTTACAAAACTGCATCTGTAAAATGTGTTATAATTATCTTCATCCTGGGTGTCAGAGAACAGAGAACCATCAGAAGAGACGACAGCCTTACGTTGGCTTAATGCAGGTCTAACCTCGAAGACGTAGGGCCTGTATTAAGCCAAGGTTGGGGTGGCGTTAGAAGTGGCTTACCCTTGAAAGGTATCACAGAGTCCCTGGGGACGCTTCCGGCGATGCTGCAAGAGAACCAGCGCGTGAGTGCCAATTTGCGAAAAACAAAAAATGTATGCCAGCCAGACAGCCAAGGGGGAATGATAATGATTTGGCGGGAACTTCTAAGAAACCGAAGAACAAAGCGCGGACATATATCTCACCGAGATATAAGACCCAGTGCGAGATGGTCATCTCTTGTCAAGGTGCAAAGCCAAAAGGCAGTGACTGTTTACTTTTCAAGTAAACAGTTATTGTATTTTTGGCTTTGCAGACCAGCATTGATCAGATTACCCCGGAATAATCTGAAACTTGCAATGTTTCGAAACTTATTTCAAGCTATGAGGCCTACTCTCCCGTTACAAAGTAACCCCTTGATTTTATCACTTATGTATGATTGTTTCTTGAACATGAGCGTATCATAATGCTTCTAAATTTAATTTGATATGATGATTTTAACATTGATTTTAAAATTAAGAATTAAATTGACCTCAACTCACAACAATACGACAATTACATAGGCGTTATACCCTGGCTTACTATTCTGCCGTGCAAAGGTAAAATGCGGTATCTGCGTAATTTACAAGGGAGCGGATACTGCATTTTGCCTTTGTAGAGCAGTATTGCTGAGCGGCGCGATGAAGCATGATCACATGGCTGGATCTGCCAAGTAAAACAGCCGGGTCGATTGGAAAAATAGACCTCAGTCTAACCTGAAGATCGTCGCCTCGGAGCTAACGAATCCTATCTCACACTCGGTAGAGTGGCAGATAGGATCCTTTAGCTCCGAGGCGACAAATAACAACTGAATGGCCGCGATGGTGTCGTCTTGTGACAGACAGATCCATTCTTTTATTGGTGTGAGGGGGGGGGGGGTGTAGAATACTATACATTGTGCGGCGATTTGAAAACAAACTGAACGGTAATTATGCAATAACGGTATACGATATGAGGAAAAAAGGTTAATATATCGATTAACAAAAATATTTCCATGTCATTGAATCGCTGTACATTAAGCCATCTAAGTGCGGATGACGTTTTTTGCGCTTTTCCACAACACGCACACACAAGTACATTGTATACGCAACATATATATATGAATGAATAAATGAATAAATTAATGAATGAATGAATGCCACTTTCTTGGTCACCTTTGTGCACATATTCAAGCTAAACTGGGTTAGAAAAACATATTTGCCTGGTTTACCGCAGCAGAGTGTAAATTAAAGGTGTGTGTGACTAGACCAACTACAAATGACTATCGGTAATCACATCGGCGTCTCCGGGAATAACATAATCTATGGCTCCGGCAAAACTAATCCCAACTCCCCTGGAATATGGGACACTGGCCTGACGTTGGCTTAGTGTTGGGCCAATGGCTGGTACGTCGGTCCAACATTGAGCAAGTTTCGGGATAGCTCGACGTCCACCGGGGGTTGACACGACGTAAAAATATCGCAGCAACAAAGGTATGCAATGTGGCAAAAGCGCAAACACTCCATCAATTATACCACGCGACCTTGCGTGAAGGTCATGTGCGTTCCAGGGGACACCACAGCAAACGCGATATAGTGACACAATGTTGAACCAATGTTGTGTCAGCTTCGAAGACGGTGGAGCGACATTGGCCAAGCATAGGGTCACTGTAGCGTGTTTCCTGGGATGCGCGAGACGTTGGCTCAACGACAGCGACAGCCTTTTGGCTTTGCACGGCAGACATGTGTGTCGCTGCGACACACATGATTGTACAGCGTCGCACTTTGATATTGCTGCATCCAGTGGCTTGTTTGGTGCATCGCACGGGCTCAATCCCCGCTTGGAGCATATAGGTCTTCAGCGAAACACCATGTTTATCCTCTCTCAACGCATGGGACGTACATCGTTTTTTGATGTTATGTCCGTAAGATGAGTACTTCGCTCTCATGATGTGAGGCACTCTACTTTTGTATAGATGAGTACCTGGTATAGGACAGATAAAATAAGTTATTGGCGCCAAAATGGTTGCACGGCTGTATACAGCCGAGCAACCATTTTGGCGCCAATAACTTATCCTGTCTGTCCTATACCAGGTATGCTCCTCGGGGAGTTGAAATGTGTGTATTAGTATTGTTATTAACGTCACCTCAGGCAGGGGCAACGTTTGGCCGTGCACCTCATGTTGAACTGGCGTCACATCTGTGATGTCTAATACACGTAACACAATGATGGGTTGTTCCACTATCAATATGCTATATTTTACCTCTATGGTTCCCTGTGATTAAATAATACAGAAATGCACATCAGTTGTAGGCTACTGAGATAAAATGCCCCGGTGCTCCAAGAAGTGATTCTCTTTCAAACGCAAGATGAAGCAAAGCGAAAAGAAATAGTGAGAAAATTAACCCTTAACCCTTTGACCGCCGGTGTTGCATATATTCGGGTTTTCATTTTTTATTAGCACATTAAGTCCCACATTTTAAATATGTTAAAGATAAAATGTGATATCAACCAGCAAGATTTGAAAAGAGTTCACCTCCATTTTGTCAAATCTGACTAATTTTCACTCACTTGAAGTTGTGGTTCGCGTCAGCGAGACACAACTTCAAGTGGGTGAAAATCAAATTGAATAATTTGGCGAATAAAGGGTTAAAACTCCGAAATAATTTTGTATAAAACAAGAGACGAAAGGGTTTTTCCAATTTGTAAGCATCATAAATGTTTTAGTTGCCTCTTTCCGCTCTATTTGAATAACTATGTTTTGTGTCTAAGGCTAGTCTAAATATTTTACTCTATTCCAGTGCGGGGATCGACTTTAGACGTCAGATTGTAAACGTCAGATTTTGACGTCTAAATTCGATCCCTGCGTCGTAAGGTTTGAACACTAAATTGTGTATATGTATGTGTTTGCTATAATATAACAATAATTCAGGCACTGGACTTAGCACCATCTTCAGAAGTCCCGTCCAGGAAGCATCACTAAGTATGCTGAATCAATTGTTTATGTAGAACCTATTTCAATACTTGAATTTAATATCTAGACCTTCATTAACCCTTATATACGGCTGAATTGTTTGCTTCTATTTTTCGTTATTTGAAGCTGGAATTACTAACGCAATTTCCAACTTCGAATAATAAAAATATCTATATTTGTGAAAAATAGACATCTACAATATTGAATTAATTGTATTAACTAAGCATCTACCAAAAAATATTTTAGCAAATTTAGTGATATTTCTATTGATCTAAAACATGCTTGAAACCGTATATAAACGGGCCTAGCATTACAAGGGTTTAAATGGTGCAGGTCCAGGTGCAGGTTTTGTATAGTCTGATATCAAGTCTGAAGACCTATCATCGGACTTTACATTTTACCCCCTGGTCACTGGACCTGTTCATTCATGTGCCATTTCGATTCCCCGGGGAGTATACAGTCCTGCAGCCGTTTCGGCGCATTTAACTTATCGTACACATTGCCATCTCTGTCCTACCAGGTAATCATTTTCACCTGAGTCAAGTGAAGCATTTGAGGGTGAAGTGTCTTGCCCAAGGAGATACCATCTTAACAATGTCCCAAGATTGAGAGTGGAGAAACATGATATTTCTCTGAAAATCCTGCACCCAGCGGGATTAGAAACCGCACGGCAGGTAGCGACATCGGCAGAGCGCCACGCTCTAACCATTGCGCCATGTCCCTCTCTAAATCTTTGACAAAGTTTTATCAGTTTAAATTAACAAAATCTTGGTCCACCAAGTCTAGTTGACACGACATGAGTGAGCCATCGGGGTGGAGTAAACATATATCATAATCCAAGGAGTCCTACTTCATTAATCATGTAGGTTCTACTTTTAGATATATTTACATACTATACACACACATAGATGAAGATGACACATTCACTGTCTTGTACAGCTAAGATATACGTCTTCATCTTATATACATACTGAGTTAATAGACAATCATTTCGTAGAAAAAGGAAAACAAACACTGTCACAAGGGAGCAGTAGCCAAAATGTGATTCCTGCGAACACAATAAATCAACGGGCGGCTGCCGTTCTGATTCAATGTTGAGCAAGCGTCTGCGATGCTGGCCCGGCATCGAATCAGCACTGGGCCAACGTCTCGGGGTGTTAGTTACCTTTGTTACGGCCAGCGTGTCACTGTTACAATACACAAGGTTTTCCCATTATGGCCAAGGGGTCTGGGGGTGCGACGAGATGGGTCTCTTGGGAGGCCGGGGCGCTGTAGAGATCGCCATGCCGCCCCCGGCACCGGAACAAGAAAAAGCCGCGGCACCAGCGATGAAACGACGACGGGAGCAGGGCAAAAACAACAGTACTGCTCTGCAAAGAGATACGACAGTAACTGCTTACTTGAAAAGTAAGCGGTTACTGTCCTTTGGGTTTGTACGACAGTATACTACGCATTACTGCACGTTATCAGATCACAACTCGGTATAAATATTTGTGTTATGGATACAATTTTAGGACATTTCGTGCATTATTCTAAGAGGAGCTAAAAGGAGATTTTCTTCCAATGGATTCACCAGGCATCGGTCCAATAATGTAAAACTACAGTACGTGATTGTAGCAAGTACCTAGACAGATATACTTATGTTTTTGTTTTGGTCGCCAGTTACGGGTGATGCATCCCTTCAACTAATAATATAAGTGGTACGTACTCTACTCCTCAACGTCTTGTTAATTCTTCCGCTGCTGAATTTCTTGTATTATATTTTCCTTCATTTGAAGCTGGAATTGCTAAAGCAATTTCCAGCTTTAAATGAATGAAAATATAATACAAATAATTATACATCTTCTAAATTGAATTATTTGACTAACTGAGCATCGGCCACAAACTATGTCATCAATTCCAGTAATATATTATTTTGCCTCAGATCTGTTGAAACCGTTTATAATTATACGGGTCTAGCAGGACAAGGGTTAACATTTAACCAACAATTCAACATGGAATGTTTATGATTGCGTCTCCTGATGCTATATTCGAACCAATAAATAGCTGTTCACTAGCTCTGCACATAGCACATTGTTCAATATCCAAACCAGACAGAAGACGTCGAGTGGTGCTACTTGACATCCCAGCAAACACAAAGCTTTTGTATAACATTTAAACAATGTTGGGCAGACGTTGGGTCGACGTTGTATAAATGTCATAGCGATAGCTACAGACTGATGCAATAGGGTGTAGCTGGACGTAGACTGCTCTACAAAGCCAAAGGGCAGTATTTCCTGATTGTAAAGTAAACAGATACTGCCTGTTGGCTTTGCACAAAAAATATCCACATACTTATTCTAATGGTGTTACTTCCCATGCAGGTGGAGTGTTGCTACATTTCATGCAAATAGAACCTTCGGGGTTGCTACCGATGCCATCGAGTGGTGCTTCAATAATGGCACATTCATGTACAGTTAACATTTTAATTCTCAGCTCTCATCCGTTTCATTAATTTCTTGCCCATCCACGTTTGAATGACGTTTCACAACTATCCAAATTTGGTGGGAAAAATACTGTAACAATTCAGAGGGGAACAAAGAGCGTAAAACTACACGGTGATTCTCTGCAATGTAAAGGTAAACAACCGCAGCTGATTACTGGACAAATTACTGTTGTTTGACTTTGTATGCTCGAATGTATGTATTATCCATATAACCAACGGTCCCTATTATATTGAGGTGTTTCGTTTATTATTAGATTATTAAATACCAGACTTTTACCATGTTTTTTGTTTTGTTGACGATTTATTTTGTCAAATCTGAACAATTTTCGCCCCCTTAGAAATTACGCGATCCACAACTTCAAGTGGGTGAAGATTCAAATTTAATAACTTGGACATGCCAATGGACAGTGCCCTGTACACAAAAGGACCATAGTCGAAAACTAACATATAAAATGTAGGCTTAACATTGAAGCAACGTTTTATGAGTTAGCTTTCTCGTCCAGGTCGCATCTGGAGTATCTCAAATCACGACTGGACGCTGGTCCACATGGGAAGGGAGGGGGTTGCTGTTGACGTCGCCACCGCTTGCCAGGGACAACTCCCCGATGGGCGATAATACCGGGCAGTGTCATAGGGGTGTTGATCGCCGCTAAACCAGGCCGTCCAGATTTCCTGAA
Organism: Flabesymbios commensalis; assembly: GCA_964017125.1. Classification (NCBI taxonomy): domain Eukaryota; kingdom Metazoa; phylum Annelida; class Polychaeta; order Terebellida; family Flabelligeridae; genus Flabesymbios; species Flabesymbios commensalis. The sequence continues at coordinate 47,718,261 of OZ024910.1, read as the reverse complement.
ATACGAGAACGCTTGCACAACGTTGGCCTAATTTTGGGTGGGTATATCTGACGTAATTTAAACTTTGAAGCTGTGTTGGGCTGACTTTGCATTTATAATGGGTTAGGGCCATAATTAGACTGACTCCAGAATGGGGTACATGTAGATTTACGCCGCGTTCTGTCCTATAGTCGGCGTGTTAAGTGCATGAAATGTACCAAAACCTGAAAATCATAGTACAAATTATACTCAAATTTGGTGGGGATATGCGTAAGGACCTATAAAACAATATCAAGGTGGACACACTCTGTATCTATGGCAGAACAGCCTCATTTGCATAAATCAAAGATGGCCGCCTTGGCAGCTAAATCATATTGCAAATTTAGCAACGAAATTGTTATGGTAATGTATAAACAATGTATAGTAAGGGTAAGGGAGCACTAATATTCTTTGTTTTAGTAAATAAAAGGCAATGTCTATTTTTAGGTCAATTTCAAGGTCAATTTCGCTCAAAAGAATAAAACATGGTATATATTTTAGTTTTTCCATGTTACCTAAAAAAAATAATGTCAAGTTAAATGTTTCATGTTGTAAAGTTAATTAAAAATGGTTTAGCCATTTACGCAATTTGTAATATTAGCCCTTTTGTTGCTAGGTCCTTTTATTTACATTTTAAAATAATTTTCATAACAAATAAAATGACAATACAAACGATAAATGGTTTCTGTAAGCTAGTCAGATAGTCTGATAATGACATTTCATGTATGCTCATAAACTGAAATATTTATTGGTCATTACAGATTTTAATAATTGAAAATGAATAATAAATACTTCAGCAGTCGAAGGGTTCATTTATAAGAAAATATGGTTGGCCTACTTTCTTATCACTTTGTTCAAATTTGTATCAGAATAGGTTACTTCCTCCTGTACACTCTGGCCGGAAAATTGCTCAAGTTGTATTCTCACACGAAAATGCCTCTCATCCACCATCTCTTACACGACATGGTGTAATGCAACATGGGAGAAAACAGACATTACCTCGTGCCTCACTGATCTCTTTGTATACCCACCACAATCAACACCTTCAACCTATGTAGCAATTTTGGATGGTGCGCTTCTGTTGCAACTCATCCGTCCTGTGATACCGGTAACTAACAGAGAGTATATTCAAGATGTGTTCTTACCATACATTAAAAACTGGCTAGAGAATGTCAACAGGATTGACATTGTTTGGGATGTATATCTTGAGAATTCACTTAAACATGACATTCGACAGACATTCGAATTGGGCTTGTTTTTTTAAGAGTTGATTACAACAAGGCAGAGCTTCTTATTTACTCTCCTTTCTAAGGAAGTAAAGTGTATGGTCGTACCGGCTGGCAAAGTAGTTGTAACTACGAACGGGTCATCTCTAGTGTGCTGAGATCTGAATCACAACCTGAAAAACACCAGCCCGTGTGACAATGAGTAGGCTGATACCAGGATGCTACACCATGTGGGTGACGCGTTGTTAAATGAATCGCACACGGTTATTTGACTATGAAAACATGCATACCCAACAAACACGGAATATTCACCCAATGCTGTCTCAATGCTGGGCCAGCGTCGAAGACGGTGGGCCAACATTGAAACAGTATTGGGTGAGTGCCTCGTGCTTGCTGGGTAGACACATATTCATGGATCTACCTCTGTTAGCAATTTTTTTTAAATATGGCGTATTTTGTGTTTAAATGCAAGAGCGAATCCAGATTTTGTTGGTGACGTGGGTGATTCGCCGCCCCATAGACTTTTGTTTGTATGTTCAAGCCAGTTTAGTGCACTTTTTACAATAATATGGCAAAAGAGGGGTGTTTGAGCAGCCCCTCTCCCACATGCCTCGTGAATCCTCCTCTGTCTTGATTAAAATAACTGGTATTTTCATTAATAATAAGTTTTGTAGAAAAAATTGGTGAAACATCATTTTGTTTAATAATTACTCTTTCTTGAAAAAAAAGGTGGGGTTAAAAATGCCCCGAGCGAAACCCTTATACTACAGCTACAAGTTGGTTCTGCTTCCAGTATGGATTAGTATACTTATACCATTGTGCTTTTATTACTTTTTGAACCATTTCACTCAATGTCTCTGTATGTCTACTGGCATGTGAATTTAACTGTCATCTTAAAATTAAGTCAGATGGTGAGATGGTATGTAACCATGCGGAAATGTTGTGTAAATGTTTTAGTCCCAGAGCTAGGGGGGTTTTATTTGTGTTGTAAGGTCCATACGATCCAAGAGTTCCACCTATAGTGAAATTTTCTCAGGAATCCGAATCTGCGCGTCTTACAAAAATCATCCTGTCCAAAAGTACAGTAAAAACCCTTTAAACACTAGTACCGTCAAAATCGCAAACCGCAATTTGCAATATTGCGTATGAAGTGATTGTTTGCTAAAATTGTGGTAATTTTCTATTTAATTTTTTTTTAATTATTTATTATTCTCACATATGACACAGGCTTTCACATGGATGTAAAATATTTTGTGTCTGATCAATGACAAATACACAATATAAGTTTAAGTTGGTATTTTAACACGTAATTTTACTCATTTTTCATACTTTTTCACCAAATAGACAAAATACTTTTCTCTCAGCCGATTTTTGTATAGTACAAATATTTAGTTTTGATTCAAACATGTTCTAGAACTATTGTTGACTTAAAATTAACCCATTTGGAATAAAAATAATGAGTTATGTGAGCATATTACTCCTTTTTTCGTTAGACGTAAAATTAGCTAGCTTTTCTTCAGGCTCGGGAAAATTGACCATATGTTTGCCCACTGAGTAGTCAAATTTTAAGCTATATCAATATATTTGATATCAATAGAACGCTACTGGCACAGGCCGTCACATGGATGTAAAATATTTTGTATCTGATCATTGACAAAAGCACAAGAAAGCTTTAAGTTGGTATTTTAACCCTTAATTTGACCTTTTTTCATACTTTTTCAGTAAATAGTCAAAATACTTTTTTCTCAACTAATTTCTGTGTATAATAAATATTTAGTTTTGATTCAAACATGTTCTAGAACTATTGTTGACTTAACCCGTTGAACACGAGATTATTATGCCACTGCACTGTTTCTGAAACGAGATTATTTTATGACGTCATAGTTATCTCATGCAATCAGACCCGGAGATCTCCGGGCCTCGTATCTGAATAGTCTCTCTAAATCACGGAGATCTCCGGGGCTCGTCACAAACGGGTTAAAATAAACCCATTTGGAATAAAAATAGTGAGTTATGTAAACATATTACATGCTTTTTTGTTTACACGTAAAATTTGCGCGCTTTTCTATGGGCTCAGGAAAATTGTATGTATCTCACAGTTTTGCCCAATAAGTAGTCAAATTTTGAGCTATGTCAATCTATTTGATATCAATAGAAAGCTACTGGCACAGGCCACGGATGTAAAATATGTTGTGTCTAATCTTTGACAAATGCACAAGAGAGCTTGAAGTTGGTAATTTAACACTTAATTTTACCTATTTTTCATAGTTTTTCGGTACATAGTCAAAATACTTTTCTCTCAACTGGTTTTTGTGTATAATAAATATTTAGTTTTGATACAAACATGTTCTAGAATTATTGTTGACCTAAAATAAACTCATTTGTAATAAAAAAATGATGAGCTATTTTAATATATTATTCACTTTTTTGGGTTGGATGTAAAATTTGGGCACTTTTCTTCCCCCCCCCCCCCCTGGTAAATTGACAGTGTTTCACATTTTTGCCCAATGAGTACTGGTTACCCAAATTTAAAAAATGTACAAACATCTTTAATATCAGGTAAAAGTAACTATCAAGGGCTTTAACGTGGATACATAGTATTTTATTTATGTTAAATACGAAATGTACAACAATTGAGCGCTAACTTTGTATTTTATCCCTCCATTTGAACAATTTTCAACGTTTTCTTGGTCAATACCATCAAGACTTCTCGCTCATGTTAACTTTATATGGTATAAATGTTTGTTATTACTTTTACATTCTCTGGAGCCATTTTTCAAAAGTCATCTTGACGACTGAAGAAGTGATCACAGCCATTTTTAAAGTTATCTCAGCCACTACAAAAGTTATTTTAGCCACTGAAGAAGTGATCATAGCAATTTTAAACGTTATCTCAGCCACTCCAAAAGTGATCTTGGCCACTGCAGAAGTGATAACAACCATCTTAAAAGTTACCTCAACCACTACAAAAGCTATCTTGGCCACTGAAGAAGTTTTTACAGCGACTTTAACAGTTTTTTCATCCACTATGTGATCTTGGCCACTGATGAAGTGATCACAGCAACTTAAAAAGTTACCTCGCCAATGCAAAAGTTATCTTGGCGAGTGAAGATGTGATCACAGCCACGTTAGAAGTTATCTCAGCCACTACAAAGGTGATCTTGGACACTTACAAACTGGTGTCAGCCAATTTAAAGGTTATCTAAGCCACTACAAAGTGATCTGGGCCACTGAGGAAGTGATAACAGCCACTTTTAAAAATATCTAAACGACTACAAAAGTGATCTTGGCCACTGAAGAAGTGGTTACAATAACTTTGAAAGTTATCTCTGCCACTATAAAATTGATTTTGGCCACTGACGAAGTGCTCATAACGACTTTAAAAGTGATCTCAGCCACTACAAAAGTGATCTGGGAGACTTAAGAAGTGATCTCAGTCCCAGTAAAAGTTATCTCAGCCACTACAAAAGTGATCTTGATCACTAACAATCTTATGTCAGCCCGTAAAAGTGATCTTGGCCACAAAAAATGATCTTAATCACTGAAGAAGTGATCACAGCGACTCTAAAAGTTATCACAGCCACTACAACAGTGATCTTGGCCACTAAAGAAGTAATCATAGCTACTTTAAAAGTTATCTCAGCCACTACAAAAGTGATCTTGGCTACTGAAGAAGTGATCACAGCCACTTTAAAGGTTATCTCAGCCATTGCAAAGGTGATCTTGGTCAGTAACAAACTGTTGTCAGCCACTGACAAAATTATCTAAGCCACTACAAAGTGATGTTGGCCACTGAAGAAATGATCACAGCCACTTAAAAAGTTATCTTAACCACTACAAAGTTGCTGTGATCACTTCTTTGGTGGACAAGATCAGTTTTTTTGTGACCAAGATCAGCTTTATGGCGGATGGGATGATTTTTAAAATGGCTGTGATGGCTTCTTAAGTGGTCAAGATCACTTTTGTAGTGACCTAGATCCTTTTTTGGGGGACTGACATAAGATTATTAGTGGCCAATATCACTTTTGTATCGGCTGAGATGACTTTTAAAGGGAATGTGATCACTTCTACGGTGGACAAGATCAGTTTTTTGTGGCCAAGATCACTTTTACGGGCTGACATAAATTTTTAGTGGTAAAGATCACTTTTGTAGTGGCTGAGATAACTTTTAAAGTGACTGAGATCACTTCTTCAGTGGCCAAGATCACTGTTGTAGTGGCTGAGATCACTTTTAAAGTCGCTGTGAGCACTTCGTCAGTGGCCAAGATCATTTTTATTGTAACCAGTTCTTCACAGGTCAAGATCACTTTTGTAGTCGCTTAGATATTTTTAAAAGTGGCTGTGATCACTTCTTCAGTGGCCCAGATGACTTTGTAGTGGCTTAGATAACCTGTAAATTGGCTGATACCAGTTTGTTAGTGGCCAAGATAAACTTTGTAGTGGCTGAGATAACTTCTAAAGTGGCTGTGATCACTTCTTCACTCGCCAAGATAACTGTTGCATTGGCGAGATGACTTTTTAAGTTGCATCAGTGACCAAGATCACTTTTGTAGGGGCTGAGATAACTTTAAAATCGCTGTGTTCACTTCTTCAGTGGCCAAAATATTTTTTGTAGTGGTTGAGGTAACTTTTAAAGTGGTTGTAATCACTTCTTCAGTGGCCAAGCTCACTTTTGTAGTGACTGAGATAACTTTTAAAGTCGCTGTGATAACTTCTTCAGTGGCCAAGATCACATTTGTAGTGGCTGAGATGACGTTTAAATTTGTGATGATCACTTCTTCAGTGGCTAAGATAACTTTTGTAGTGGCTGAGATAACTTTAAAAATGGCTGTGATCTCTTCTTCAGTCGTCAAGATAACTTTTGAAAAATGGCTCCAGAGAATGTAAAAGTAATAACAAACATTTATACCATATAAAGTTAACATGAGCGAGAAGGCTTGCTGGTATTCACTAAGAAAACGCTGGAAATTGTTCAAATGGAGGGATAGAATACAAAGTTAGCGCTTAATTGCTGTACATTTCGTATTTAACATAAATAAAATATTATGTATCCTTGTTAAAGCCCTTGATAGTTACTTTTAACTGATATCAAAGATGTTGGTACATTTTTTTATTTTGGGTACCGGGTACTCATTGGACAAAAATGTGAAACACTGTCAATTTCCCCGGGCTGGAAGAAAAGTGCCCAAATTTTACATCCAACCCAAAAAGTGTGTAATATGTTCGAATAGCTCATTATTTTTTATATTTCGAATGACTTTATTTTAAGCAAACAATAATTCTAGAACATGTTTGAATCAAAACTAAATATTTATTATACACAAAAATCAGTTGAGAGAAAAGTATATTGACTATGTACTGAAAAAGTATGAAAAATAGGTAAAATTAATGGGTTAAAGTACCAACTTCAAGCTCTCTTGTGCATTTGTCAAAGATTAGACACAAAATATTATACATCCGTGGCCTGTGCCAGTAGCTTTCTATTGATATCAAATATATTGATATAGCTCAAAATTTGACTACTCATTGGGCAAAACTGTGAGATACATACAATTTTCCTGAGCCCAAAGAAAAGCGCGCAAATTTTACGTCTAACCAAAAAAGTGTATAATATGTTCACATAACTCACTATTTTTATTCCAAATGGGTTTATTTTAAGTCAACAATAGTTCTAGAACATGTTTGAATCAAAACTAAATATTTATTATACACAAAAGCTGAGAAAAAAGTATTTTGACTATTTACTGAAAAAGTATGAAAAAAGGTCAAATTAAGGGTTGAAATACCAACTTAAAGCTTTCTTGTGCATTTGTCAATTATCAGACACAACATATTTTACATCCATGTCAAGGCATGTGCCAGTAGCTTTCTATTGATATCAAAATTATTGATATAGCTCAAAATTGGACTACTCAGTGGGCAAAAATGTGAGATATGGTCAATTTTCCCGAGCCTGAAGAAAAGCGAGCTAATTTTACGTCTAACGAAAAAAGCGAGTAATATGTTCACATAACTCATTATTTTTATTCCAAATGGATTAATTTTAAATCAACAATAGTTCTAGAACATGTTTGAATCAAAACTAAACATTTATACTATTCAAAAATCGGCTGAGAGAAAAGTATTTTGTCTATTTAGTGAAAAAGTATGAAAAATGAGTAAAATTACGTGTTAAAATACCAACTTAAAGCTGTATTGTGTATTTGTCATTGATCAGACACAAAATATTTTACATCCATGTCAAAGCCTGTGTCATATGTGAGGATAATAAATAATTTAAAAAAAAATTAAATAGAAAATTACCACAATTTTAGCAAACAATCACAATATTTCAAATTGCCGTTTGCGATTTTGACGGTACTAGTGTTTAAAGGGTTTTTACGGTACTTTTGGACAGGATGATTTTTGTAAGACGCGCAGATTCGGATTCCTGAGAAAATTTCACTATAGGTGGAACTCTTAGATCGTATGGACCTTTCAACACAAATAAAACCCCCCTAGCTCTGGGACTATTAGGGAGTTCGAATGGATGTTGGTAACTGATTCCAGAGTCGAGTGCCTTTGGTAGTCAGCGAATTTGGGTGTGATCTGGGTACAAAAAGGTCCCCAGAGGTGGATCTCCTTGTACCTTACTGATGTGAAACAGAGACCAACCAGTGAGACATGTAATTTGGAGTTTTGGAATGCATAATTTTGAATACCAGGACAGCTGTTAAAAGCATAATTCTTTGTTTAATACTCAGCCATTTTAGGTTCGAAAGCATGCCCGCGATATGTGTCCTCGGATGACATTGCAAGATTATACGCATGCCACGGTTTTGAATATTTTCTTTAGTTTACCTATGTTAGTGTCACTGGTTGTTCCCCATATAGTACAACAGTAGTCGAGGTGTGGAAGAACCTAGTGGGTGTAATAAGCTAAACATAGTTTAAAATGGTGATAAAGCTCTGACATTTTGACACAGTATAGGTATGATGATGGTATATCAGTTTAAGATGGGAGCCCACGAGGAAATTTTTTTGCGATTTTTAAATTGCATGTTTAATGTTTTTGTTTTTTTTAATTTATAAAAAATGCCATAACCTGAAGATGAAGCCAACTTATTGCGTTCCGGAATAAAAATTGAAAAATCTTAATTTAAATTTTTTTAAATGTCAACGCCCCCCCCCCTTTTTCAGTTAAAATCACAGCTATGTCGCTTCCCTTGCAAATTCTAGCTGTGGACCTAACTTGCATGAGAAAATAAAATATTGTGTCAAATAAACTTGTTTTCTTCATTTTTATTTACACAATAGGCGCCAAAACTAAAATATCAGCAAAAAAAAATCTAATACAATTCATAGAATTGTGCTGCAATGACAAAATTGACGTTGATAATGAAACGCTTTAACCATATTATTCGGTAATTTGAGACCTACATCTACTATGTCTACATTAACAGATTAGAAGGAATACATATGTGTTATATATCTCTAAAAATGAAATATTTGGACCAAATTAGAACCATGTTGACAGTTCCCTTTATTTAGTCAAAATCAGCCTTCGCATCCTTGACCGTCCTGGAACCGCCTTTACTTTTCAATCTGGCACAGAGAAAACCGTTTGTAGTAATATTGTTATATACGAACACAATAATCAAACAACATCAATTAATAACAATTTAAATCATACAATAAACCATCTTCTGTTCTTGCCCAATTAGTATCAAAATCTGGTCAAAGTGGGATTAGTAAGCTGAAAAATAGTTCAAAGTGTGACACATTTGAATTATAGTTTATATGGCCAATATAAAGGGAAATTTAACAAATAATAAAATACTCCCTTATTATATATACGGGTCATTCTTTGAGCATGATGGTTTGACAAATCTCGCTATGTTTATACGCCTGTCTGGAGCAACAAAACTATGCCAAATTCCCATGTTAATGATTCTAATCCCAAAAGAGAAGATGCGTACTGGGGTGAAAATGGTTTGACAATCCATCTTCAGTACTTCGTCATTGCCACGTTTTACTGTAAGCCAGCTATTGGCAATATGTCGATTTTATTGTTTAAAAAATACGTAATATTTTTTTAATATTAACTCAAATTTAACAAAGATCCAAGTCATTTGAAAATCATCACAAAAAAATGCAAACGCATAGCCGACTTATAATTATTCTAAAATTAAAATATACTATACATTCCATTAATGTATCCCGATGTATCATCATGTCAATTATAAAGTATTCATGCTTGACATGTTCAGCAGCGCGTACTGGATATATGTCACTTTTGTGGTTGCCGAATTCTTAAGTTATCATCATTATCTCACAATCTGTAAACTGATATCAATGCTTCCCGACGTTTTTTTAATCCCAGTTAGAGCTACAGAGTGACATTTTATTTGTGGTTTTGTTTTAATATATATGTTATATCACTTTCACATTAACTAACAATCAATCAAAGTTGTGTCATTTCGTGTCAATGGGGTAGCACATATTATAATAATTTTTGACTAACAGGTAATACCATATCAAAATTATTTTTCTAATTATCTAAAATCAATATTAATATTTAAAAAAAATGTGTCTGCATGTGCAACTATGCACACAACAACATTAGAGACACAAGTATATATTTATTTCCGTTATATATATCACCTGTGAAAATAGAAGGAAAATTATGTTAGAAAATACAGAGCACAATGTTAATGTTATATCATTCATCATTTGCAAATTAAAATGGATCACATAGCAGGTGGATTTTTGGCTTGAACCAATTTTAGTGCAAGAAAAATATTTAATCCGATTTGTACAAGCTTTACTTTATTTAGGTGGTTCATATTACATAAACTACACAGGATAAAAACTTTTATTTCATACAAGATACATTTAGCTATGCATAGACGACATAATTCGCAGCCTACATATACAGACACTTTTAAATTTTAAGTATTATTTTTATTATTTATAATTTTTATTTTTTTAATTCAGTGATTCATTCAATCCTCTATGTTATCCAGATTAGTTGGTATAAACATATTTTTATTCGCCAATTACAACATTACAAAAACAAGATTGTAGTACAATTTTCCTCTTATTATGGGCATATATGGATGGCTCGGCTGTGGTGAAGCAGCTGACCACATGATCACCAAAAAAAGCGGACTTCTCTATCCCTTTTTCTTTGCCACATACATGGTATTGTTTGATACATTTTTATATTATGTATGTTTATCTGTATTAGTAAGGCGCACAACGGGACCAAATATGTCAAAACTGGCCTAAGTCTGGGCCTAAGTCTGAACGATTTACCGTCTTAAGCATAACAATATTACAAATGTGTCTATAATCAGTGTAATGATACTATCAAACTCTTTACAAAATAAGCGAGGAGAAACGTGTTTTTATTGTGAGTATTATAAATAAAATGTATGCCAGCTGCTCTATTTAAGCTAGATATCATTTTATGTAGTAACTATTCAAGTTTGAACTATGTGACATGATAGATAAATATAATTTATATTAGAATAATTTACTTCATTTTTGTTTAATTCACCATTTTCACAGACGATTTAATTAAATAAAAAAATTAGAATAAAATGATAGAAGATAATTGAGTCACATGTATGCGAGCGTTGACACTTTTATCATATAAACGATCTATTCGCTCAATATAATTCTGCTTACCAACTCTATTTCGTATAGCCCAAACTGTCTGAAACTAAAGGTTTGAGCCACTGATTGCGACGGTACAAATAAGTGTAGTAATTCCTATGGGCGCTCACGGCCGAGGCTTCGCCACAGTTTATCAAGTCAAAAATAGCTTTGTTAGAATCAGTAACATTTCACCTATATTTAGTCACTTTAAGCTTGTTTTCAGCTACGTCGTTAACATTTTGTGGGGATGTTTTCAAAATTAGTGAGTAGATCGCTCTCACGCATCGCCATGATAACAAACATTGATTTCTCTGTTCAAACAAATTTCACAATCCACGCCCACATCTTCGCGGTGTACAGCTATCCACGATTACACTTCATAGATCCCAGCAATATAAACAGAGCAAAACATTTTTTTTACAATTTTTGTTCAGAGGGCTCCCATCTTAATATTAAAGAGTATATTTTGAAGTACACGTCCTCAAATTTTGACAGCTTTATCATTTTTTTAAACTATCAGGTCTAAATGTCGAGCTTATTACATATACTAACCATGGTGTTGAACATTATTGCCCTGGTATCAATGGGTAGAAAAGGCGCTGCCCTTTTCAGGGCTCCAAGTGCTCTATTGGCTTTATTGTATATATTATTGGTCTGTACGTTGAAATTTAGGTTTTAGGGTGTTAATCCCCCACGCACAATGGATCTGCCCCTGTTTTTATTAAATAATCTGCTACAAACATAAATAAACAGTTTTGTAGACAAATTTGGCTAAACTTGTTTAAAGCAAATAATTACCGGTACTAGACTTTTTTTTAATATTAGGAGGGATTAAAAATGCCCTGAGCGAAGCCTTTGCGCTACAGTTACTAGGTGGCTCCCCTTCCAATATGGTTTAGTATGCCATTGTGCAGCTTTATAGGCCTACCATATTGGCTGCTTTTATCACAGTTTCAACCATTGTATTCAATTTCTGGCACTTCTTATAATAATTTGTCGAAAAAGGGAGTGTGAGTCCCCCAGGCACTATGGATCTGCCCCTGTTTCGATTTAATTAACTGTTAAAAGCATTAATAAACAGCTTTATAGACATATTTTATAAAACATATATTTTTGAAGTTATTATTGAAAAAATGCCCGGAACGAAGCCCTTACAGTACAGCTACAAGGTAGTCCCCCTTCCAAACCACCATGAAAGTGCCGCGTGAATGAGAGGGAGTGTACACTTCTATACAAGTGCAAAGGACAATGTCCTGCATTATCAGTGGATTAATGTGATTGCAATGTATTTTTTTATATTATATAAACTGAAGTGTTCCACTATGTGTTTCCTTGTTATTTTGCTAATGAATATAAATCATAACCATGATACCCTGGCACAACATTGAGCATTTTCATAGCTTGACAACATTAGCAATGGCTATTTGGGCCAATGATAGCCCAGCATTAAACCAACATTGGTTCCGCGTCCAGCGCTCACTGGATTGACACAGAAAACGTTGACTTGCCACCGGCGACGTGCCACCCGATTGCCGACGCTGATAAACCAGATTTGTGGCGTTCTCGCTAATCAGGTCCGGGGGCATGATGGACAAAACCAATCCTTCTGCCTGATTTATCTCGCCGATGTTCAGATAGACCACAAAAAACACAATCTCCGCGTTCTGAATTAAAAAAGAGAGAGTCCACCCTGGATGAGATGGGAGGAATGCTGATAGACGTGCGATATACATGGTCCAGCGCTGATATGCCGGACAATAGAACACAATTCGTTGGGTTTCAGGTTCGACACCCGCTTCATCAATTCACCTGTTCGTTATGATACGGCGCACTTAAACTTATACTATAGGTACACAGAAGTGGCTTTAAACAAATTAAATTATTTAAATAATTAACTAAATAATTAATTGATTAATTAAATAATTAAATATTTAATTACTTAACTAATTAATTAAATAAATAATCATTTTATTAATTCATTAGTTTATTAATTAATAAATAAATAAATAAATAAATAAATAAATAAATAAATTGATTGATTGATTGATTGATTGATTGATTGATTGATTGATTGATTGATTGATTGATTGATTGATTGATTGATTGATTGATTGATTGATTGATTGATTGATTGATTGATTGATTGATTGATTGATTGATTGATTGATTGATTGATTGATTGATTGATTGATTGATTGATTGATTGATTGATTGATTGATTGATTGATTGATTGATTGATTGATTGATTGATTGATTGATTGATTGATTGATTGATTGATTGATTGCACCGAAATTTATATAAAACATGTATATGTAGCTACTGCCTTTCTAATATATGCACGACAGTCACTGTGTTTCATAGTGGTTGTGACTAGTTAGCCTGACAAACAAATGAGCTACATGTACCCGGTACGCTACAAAAAAATCAGGACACCAAAGATGGAAACTTTCGATAAGAAAGACAATTAAATTGCTTCATCTCAGACGATCAGAATTTGTTTTCGTTCAGCTGCCATTTTGTGCAAAATTTAGAAAACTGAATACGGCTAATTTGAAAAATGTGCAGCTTAATTAGAAAAAGATCATGAACAAATAACTGTTTAAGAAGTTCATATTCGATCTCTGTTGTTGGATTGAATCTGACAAATGAATTCATTATCTTGCAGCTTTATAAATTAGAGATCATGATTAGTTTTCTTATTCTCTCTGGTAAAATTACTCAGAATTGTATCTTTTTATACCAGGCATTAGCAACTATTGCTAACGTAAGTCACAATTAACTTTTAAAACCGGTGTTTAATATAAAGAGATATAAATGAGCACGATAAGCTTTCAAACTTTCCATTGCTGCAGCCACATGGTTTCAGATAAGGGAAAATGTGCAAATATATCATCATTCTCTATCTATCTAGCTGCGGGACACGAATGGTTTTCTGGAATTGTGGTATACCCTAACTATACGACAGGTGCTACCATATTGGAAATATGTATATTTTGATACGTAGGCTTACATGCAGACTGTATTCCTAGAAAGAAACATATTTGCAGTAGCCCTCATCTATAATCACAAAATTGCATTGAACACTGTAACACTCACTTAATGTTATTGCTTCAATTACTCCATTGATAAATTTGGACGGTCAAAAGACGACGAAGCCTACGAAGTCCGCCATCTTTGACCTACATCGTCACGCACGAGTGAAAGTTACCGATCACCTGCACCGGTGAATGAATCTGACCCCTCCGGTGTTTAATCACGCCCAGTCCCGGGGACGCGGAGTCTACACGCAGGACATTTTTCACTCAGAGGGACGTCACGGTGCGAAGGAATGTGTCAATCTTATGACGGATCGTCGTGCAGTCCGCGGTGGCCTTGCGGCCGCAAAAACAAACGCCTCGAAAAGACCGGCGGGGTCGTCGACCCCGCCGGCCTTTTCCGATGCGTTTACTTTGCCAAAGAAAACAGCCTTCTATTTGTCTTTGTCTGGAGCCGACCATTGATTGCATCAGGGAGGATCGATAAAGCTTGTCCCCTGATTGCCGGGGCATTTCTTGAGTCGGTCTTGCTGCACATGCTATGCTGTGTGTTATCGAGTTCGACTTTGAATATATAAAGGTATACTAGTCAAAGCAATAGGTCACTATGTCTGCGTGCCTACATTTGATGTGCAATTGAGCATATTTGAAAGTCACAGGGAGACGGAAAAATAAATTGCACATATCAAGTAATTAGATCAGCTCGATTGCAGGACAGTGTTCAATAAATAGGTGTTTAGATGTTGTTAGGTAGCTTAAAATAAATGTCACAGTAATTTTAATTGACAAAAATGCAAACAATATATCATTGTTTGACCTTTAAAATTAGATTGAAGCATCAGGTATTGTGTCATTCTTGTGCACAGATATAGAAAAGGCCTGGTGGCTGTTCATCGTGGAATTGGCGGTTGAAAAAGGTTATGTAATGGCCATTTTGTTTTGACATAGAACGTCATCACTTGGCGCGGTGGACATCGAGCGCAACATCTCGACCTAGGTTAAAAGAGATCACGTGACCAACACGGTGTAAAACAAGGAAACTGCTTCACTATGACATACAGGACACGACAGAATAGCCGCCATTTTAGTTGACTTTCAACAACAACAACAAAAAAAACTGATTTTTGTTGTCTTGCGCAATCCACATTCGCAATAGCTTCCCAGAATCAGCATTGGCTGTTGAACTACCACATTGCTTTGCCATAGCAAAAGGCAGTATCTGATTGTACGTTTAAATTAAGCAGATACTTCATTTTGCCCTTGCAATAATACAGAAAATTACCCTGATATCTCCAGCTCACCTAAATTTTTCATATTTAATTCACAAAATATACAAATAATGTCAGCGAGTTCAATGTTGTTTAAATTAAAAAACAAGATACCGTGAATTGTTTTAACATTTAAAAAAACGTGCGTGAGCGACAAATTAAAACAAAATTAAATGTGTATCTTTGTTGGTGAAACTTAGTTAGATTGGTCCCAACGACTAGGGAACTTGTCTTTAAAAAGTTTTATAATGTCTTTATAGCAGTGTACACACGGTAAGATCCACCACACAACTTTTCTCATGAGACAACTCTCATGAGACAATCATATCGTGTGTACTGGCTTGAGTGATTGGGAGAGCGCCTGCTATTCAGCACGAGACGGTGTCCCAATAATGGCTCAATGTCGGTTCAGCGTCGTAGACGCTGGACCAACATTTAGCCAGTATAGGGACAGCATCTTGTGTTGAAGTTTTACCAGGAAATAACAAAGCAACTTCTGAAAGTGAACCATGAGAAATAAACCCAATTCTGGCTTAAATAAATGCTGGCCCATCGTCTACGACGCTGCCCAAAATCGGACCAAAATTGGATCAAGATATCGTGCTTGCTGGGTTTGCTGTAGCATAATATACAATAGTTGAAGCATGTGCGCACTCGCTGCGATTCTCACGCTTTAAGATATGACATTTCACCCAGTCACCACCAAAGATTTGTTACTTATAACTACATGTATGTCGACAATTAAACAGTGCTTACCTCTTCTTCTTCGGATACTAAAATAGCGGCTCCACTCGTCGGAATGGAGTCTGTCGTCTCATGTTCGTCTAGTTTGGCCAGCAGTTTATCCTGAAAGCAAACAAAAGGCAACCGGTGACTTAGAGAGAATAATAAAAGCACGCAGCTTGAAACGGTCCAGCAACTTAGGTAAACAACAGTAACTGCTTACTTGTAAAGTAAGCAGTCCCTGTTCTTTGCCTGTTTAAGATAGAGCATAATGGTAGTATAGCATAAGTAATAAAAAAACATAGGCCCCTATGTAAAAACTTCAAGTGATCGGAAAATATATAATTTTTACGCATGTTTAATTCTGATAGGTTTAATTTTGTAACGTTTGAAATGTGGAGTTTTCATTGGTTGGAGTATCACAGCTATCTGGTGTGACCTGAATAAAGTTTTTTCTTATAATTTTATAGATGTTTAGTTCCAATATCCAAAAATTATAACTTTCATAACTTTGTAAACCCCTCTACAAGCTTGTGACCCATTATATCCGTCGTTTCTGAAAAAAAAATCGGAATACACACAACAAAAAATAAAGATTAGCCATTACAATCATGACAGTTAACCCTTTAAACGCCAAATTATTCAATTGGAATGTTCACCCACTTGAAGTTTTGGTCGCTGACGCGATCCACAACTTCAAGTGAGTGAAAATTATTCAGATTTGACAAAATGGAGGTCAACTCTTTTCAAATCTTGCTGGTTGATGTCACATTTTATCTTTAACTTATTTTAAATGTGGTACTTAATGTGCTAAAAAACAAATGAAAACCCGAATATATGCGACACCGGCGGGTAAAGGGTTAAAGCTCTATTTTGATATTATAACATTTGCACTCATTTATAAAACTGGGTAATTTTTATTCGCTGTGATCTCACTGTGAATACAAATATGAATCATTTAATTTCCGCTCAGGTGAAAACATTATTCGCTGAGATTTTCCAAACCGCACGGGATATGCCTATAAGCGTGAAACAGTCCCAAACGTCACAAGAAGTTGAGAATATTTCATTTTCAACATTTTCACAACTACGCTTGATCTTACAAAAGTAGGGTGGCATGGCTCCCCAAACCATATGCTTCAATAAACTGCACTGATGCATGCGTGGGGTGAGGAGTGGAGGACGGGTGCTCCGACGATGACCCGGTGTTGACCAGATATAGAGGGCTGGTGGCTGCGACATAAGGTTCTACACTGGACCAGCGTTGGTTCAGATCTGTCGGTTGTGCAGACAAGTTAATCCCACGAGTCAGTGACCGACATAAATCACCTCCTAATGCCACCAGATGGGGTTTATTATAGCCGACCCCACCAAACCATCCAACGTCTTCGACCCGTCAGAAGACTCCATAAACCCATGCAGTGCTGAAAACGCTTTCAAGCGCATTTGAATATTAAAAAAAAAAGAAAAAACGAATCAGACCTAAATTTGTAGTCGCGCTTAGCCCGCAAACCTTTCAAGCCGTGAATTGCTGTCGCAATTCTCGACTTGTAATGGATGGATATGATTTAAAGTGAGAGATAAATGAAAAAAAATATCGCTAGTATGAGAAAAATTCCATGAAAAGTGTCGTTCTAAAACCTATAGGTGTAGGAAATGAGATAATTCTTCAAGAGATGCAACTATTATGCTATGATGCATCGTGAGGGTTTAAAGGGTGGGCCAATCACTTAATATGTCGTCGCAGTGGAGTTATTTGGCATCCCACAAAGTGGCAGATACGACCACTTTTTGATATATATATATATATAACTTTTAGAATGCGCACTTGTGGCTATCCTCCTCCTTTGTGATGAATGACCATGACATTTTACACGCTTTTCATGGCTGACTGACAGCGGGGCAGCGCAATTTTCTTGCAGTTGATCATACTTGAACTCTTTCAGTGCGGGGACCGACTTTAGACGTCAGAATCTGACGTCTGTAGACGTCAGATTCTGACGTCTAAAGTCGATCCCCACACTGAACGAATTAAAATAATTATTTATAATGGCCGTAGACCCATAACATACGTATTCAAATGAAGCGGAAAAATCTAACTGAGACGTTGATGATGATTTCAAATTGAAAAAACCCTTTCATCTTCATTATGCAAAAATATTTCAGCGTTCTAAGGGTTAAGATGACAAACCCAACGGACTGTTTAGTCAGAGTCAAATACAGTGGGCGAACTCTACAACAACATCGGGTCAACGTCTCCTGGTCATTTTGAATGACCTTTACAGGGCTATCGAAGATAAATGTTAAATTGCTTTAATTTTCGTGTTACAGGGACCATCAGCTAAATTCCCTAAGGCTATTCAAATTCAGAAAATGTGTAGTTTTAAGACACCTACAAAAGCATTATTCTTCCCAGGTTTCGATAACCTCTTGAAACCACTGAAGCCACCTCTAGCACCTAAACAGTTAATTTTGGCAAAATGCCAGTCGCAGAACCCAGAACTGACAGCACTTTGACCAGCTGACCACATCAGCCTGGTAACACCTCCACCCATAAATGGCACAGAAACCCATCAGTCTTAGTCAACTGGTCAGTCCCGATCAACATGTGGACCTATGTGTGCAAGGCGCCAAGACGATGCCTTAACGTCGAGTCAGTGCTGGACCAGCGTCTTTGACGCTGGCCCAGCACTGGTTCAACGTTGAGCCTGCACCACGATTGGTGTCCGATCTGTTACGTCCGAGCTGTCACTGATGTATCATAGACGTGTCGTGATAGATTGTGTTCAACCAAGGAAAGTATTCTCCAGCAGTGTTATTTGATCCCGTCTTCAACTGGCAGGCTGACATGACAGTCCGACTACGAAATAAAGGCGGCGTGGTCTGAACAGGATGAAATTTTACACATGACGACGGAGAGTTGAAGGCACATCTTCGAATTCCGCACAGACGATTCAAGCACACCATGCATCGCACCGCACGGAATGGGCAAGGTCCGGCCTCAACAAGAGACGTTGACCCAATGTTGCTGTAATGTTGGGCCAGCGTCGAAGACGGTGGTCCAATATTACAGCAACATTGGGTCAGCGTCTCGTGTTTGCTGGGAGGTGCATAGGGATGTAGCACACTTGCATGGTTTAAATAAATTAATAGTGAATGAATGGGCAATACGCAATGCAGGTTTCAGTTATTCGATTTATTTTCCCTATTCAAATCGTTGAATCAGTGTGTTTTATACATACAGTACGTCCATTTATTTCTCTTTTTTCTTCCGTTGCAACGCAAATAATAGGCCTATGCATGTTGGCCAATATCTTGACGAGTTTTAGTGGGAATAAACAAAATAAAGAAACAATTATTTTGTCATTGCTTAGAAGCCTAGGCGTTCCCAGTACTAAAACGTCGCAGACGCTTGGCCAACATTAAAACAGGACCGGGTCAGTGTCAGCGTCAGTTCTTTAAACCCAGCAAACTAGACATTAACCCAATGCTGGGGTAATGTTGAACAAACTATGCACCTACACTGGGTAGATGTTTGCCGCGAGTACCTCGTACGGGATCCTCATACACCACAGGGATCAGTTCCGCAATCACGCGGCAGTTACCTGGCCCTACGACATCCAGCAATACCACATGATCCAGACAAGATTTAGCTGCCTTTGATCAACACCGCGATGATGGGTTCGCGTTGGGCCAGCGCGCTATAGCGCGCTGGCCCAACGCGAACCCATCGCCGCGCAAGATTTCGTGGCGGCGGTCGTAACCCGCTGGAAAAAAATCTTGTTGGGGATCGCGGTCGCGTGTCGCGGTGTAATTAACGCCACGGTCAATTGGCGGTCTAATACATCAGGATCTAATCCCTACTGACTGATTGATGGACCGCACCTCGGCCCAGTGACATCCAGATCAGACATTTTATGCGGGCAGAGATTTAGCGGACTTGTTGTCCCAGCCCGTGTATACATTTTATGCGGGCAGAGATTTAGCGGACTTGTCCCGGCGCGCGCATTTCTAGGCGTTACGAATGCAGACCTCGCGGTGTGCCGGTAAAGCCCGTGGATCGAGGTTCGGATTCCCTTTACCAAGGATCACCTCCCGAGAAGAATCAGATCACATTTTTTTTAAATTGCTTGATTGTCCTATGCACATCGATAGGATACAGGTTCGAGTCATGCAACTGAAGACAAATAAGCGACCGGCCATTTATGGACTAGGTATGGCATTTCATGTTACAAGCACAGGCTACACCCACTACCAATCACTGCATAATAATAATCACTGCATAATAACCCCTTTCATAAAACCTACGAATACGATACGCTGACCCGATATTAGTTTGATATTGGATTGCGATCTGCAACGCCAGCCCAACATTGTGTGAAAATCACGTGTCCGATTTGCAAACCTATCATAATAGATCCTGGCGGGTGCTCTGCAAAGCCAAAACGCAGTATCTACTCACTTGTGAAGTGAGCAGATACCGCCTTTTCGCTTTGCACGGCAGAACGGATTTATATCCCAGCAAACAAGATACGTTGAACCACTGCTGTTTTAATGTTTGGCCACCGTCGCAGACGGTGGCCAAAGATTAAAACAACAGTGATTTAACGTCCCGTGATTGCCGTTAAGGTATCAGTGCGCGGTAATCTTATTTAAAGGTGGATAACTCCAGCGCGCAAACAAATGTGAAAAGTATCCCAGGTTGATTCCACGGGGATTCTAGTGGGCGGACAATGACATTATTTTCTGCGAATTTAGCATGAAGATGGCATTCCAAGCCTCTGCCGGATCTACAGCGAGTCGGGGGAATTTCACGTTTTATTTTTAATGTGTTTTCCAGATTTTGCTGATCGCAAATAACAAATTATATCGTATACGATATAATTTGTCAGCCATTGAGGTAATAGATTGAAGCACCCCACGAGCAGCACTGCCGTGCAAAGCAAAAAGGCACTAACTGCTCCCTTTTCAAGTAAGTATTTAGGGCCTTCTGATTTCACACAGCAGGGTGTAGCGTTAGCTGATTTGAGTGGGTGTAATGTATCCTTATTTACAGTTGAATGAGAATAATTAGCAGTTGGATATTACGTCAATTTTCCCTTCATCTTGAAATGTAAATATTGTTATCGCAATTTTATGATGTGAATAGAAAAATGGGGAAATACCCAGTCTTCGTAAAATACACATATTCATATACGTCTTTTTGATAAACAGTCAGTGGTTTCTTTATGAGGCAATTTTATGAGGCTTACATTTAGTCCGTGAAAAATCTACGGTCTGTATGGTTCATTTTATTTTTGTTTACACCTCAATTATTTCTCCTTTTTGTGCGTTACCTTTACATGCCAATGACATTTATACCTTTTCTCGTCACATCACAAAATAGGTTACTGGGGGTGAAATAGTTGTTTATTGGAAAATAATTGCAAATTTGCGGTCTCAAATGTGACAATTCATTTTTATCCGCTTAAAGTTGTGGTTCGCGGTAGCGAGACACAAATTTAAGCGGGTGAAAATTAAATTGAGCTGCATGCCCCAGCATACAAACGGTTATGGCAAACGGTCCAGTCGTCAGTGAATTCCTCCAAATCGTAAAATCTGGAAGAAATTAGCCCACCAACAAGTAAAGCCCCCGCAATCTCCCGCGACGACAAAGATGTCCCCCAGCAGGCACGAGACGTTGACCCAATGTAGACCCAACGTTGGTACACCGTCTGCGACGCTGGCCCAACATTAAACCAACATCTGCCGGTAAATCCCTTGTTTTCGAATCCCCTCGGGCGTGACAATACAGAAAGTAATTAAATAGGATAACGTGCGACAGAACTGAGGCAAATTATGGCAATATCCGCACAGCTCGGCTCCGTCAACTGCCCTGAAGTGTCTGTCTAATTAAGAAATCTGGGAGGACTCCAACTGCGCTGATGAATCCGGAAAGTTATTGTGCCATGGGGATCAACAAGTACCTGGATTTGCTGCAGAAATGCTTGGGGCATATAGGCTGGATTAAGTTAAAGTGAAACTATATAATGGTTTATAAAACTCTGAATCAGCCTAAACATGAACAAAACGTGAGTAACATTTACAGCGACTGCTTTTAAAATATATTAATTTGCCAAACGAACGCACGGATAGGTAGTCTAATCCATTTTGCTGGTTGGATCAGCAGATTGATCAATCTGGATTTGTGCCAAGCGAGCTGTACAGATCAGTAAACCGGATTGCGATCACTGCCAAGCGGGTTGGGTTAAGGATATGAGGCCCATCCCACTAATAATCTTAAAACTGAGATTATCTTAACTATACCTCATGTCCACTGGAAAGTTAAAATTTATCTTATCTTTTTTAATGGAAATGAGTGAAAGTTAAAAACTATACCGTCTTTTAGATGTCAGAATCTGACTTCTAAAGAAGTCAGATTCTAACGTCTAAAGACGGTCCTCGCACTGAAAGAATTAAAATATTCATCACGATAACATATATCGTCGCCTCGGAGCTAAAGGATCCTATCTGCCACTCTGACGAGTGTCAGATAGGATCCTTTAGCTCCGAGGCGACGATATATCCATAGGTATTAGGAAGAAGCGGAAAGAGCGTACTAAAACATTTAGGATGATTACAGATTGAAAAAACCCATCTCATCTCCATGTTTACAAACAAATATTTCAGCGTTGTAACGGTTAAACGATGTTTTTCGCAGACATTGCCTCCAGCCAGATCGAGGACTTAGTCGCCGCTTCCCCGTCTCTAACAAGAAGAGCTAATGCCAGTTTTATGAGGAGTCACGGAAAGAGAACAAAACAGCGCCGAGGATTGGGAAGAACAAATGATTCCATCTGGCATTTATGACAGGCACATCTTCGTGAGAGGCCCCCTCTCCCGCGGCAAGCTTAGAGGCATTACATTTAGCAGAAAGCTACTGTCTTCTCCGCGAGTGGACGTGGCATAATCCGTCGACGGTTTAGCATCGTGCCAACGTCGCAGACGTTGGCACGATGCTAAATTGTCGACAGGGTTGTTGTTCTACCTCGGTACAGCTCTTTGCGAGGCCAGGCCCGGTGAAGAGCAGGTCATTTACCGTACGAGAGGCTTATGCTAAAGAATAGCCATCGGGAGATGCACACGTCCATTGCACAAGTACCACCGCATCCCAAATAGTCACAATCATCATCCGAGCAGAAAATGTGACTGCGATCTAATGCTGGCTCAACGTCGTACCAGAAAAACAGATATTGAGCCAACATCGAAAAAAAGGCTGGTCAACATATCTTGCCTGGATGGCGTACAGTACGCGTTGGAAATTATGCCGGAACCGCAGAAAAATCTGAAAGGCTGGGAATATAAAGGACATAATACTCTTTCGACAATCAGGGATAATGGATCGAAAACGCATAGTATATATTTAATTGGCATTTCTTTCTTTTAGTTTTGCGTATTCTTTTCCCGCTGCTACAGAAGAGCATTACTGTATGTCAAAGCCAAAATGCAGTAACTATTGCTTTTAGAAGTGAGCAGTTACTGCCTTTTCGCTTTGCAGCGCAGCATACAGTACTGATTTCACAAAATGGGACAAATTTTTCATCAGTGGCTGGCCTGCGTTAACGCTGGCCAGCCCGTCATTAGCCCGGGCGCAAGCCCGGCGGGACAGGCGCAGAATTGGTTGCGCCCAGCGCATGAAATGGGCTCGAGCCCCCACACGGTTCGGGCCAGGAAAATATACCCGCCCAAATTCTACTTGGGCTTGCACCCAGTATACTGTGTGGCGGCTAACATGGATGCTGTGAACCATGTGTCATCTCGCCGGGCTGGCCAGGCTCGCTCTGGGCAAGACAGGGCGCGCTCAGCTTGACCACATTCAGCATCATCTGAACAGCTCTGAGTTGATCTAAACGTACAATAATTGAGTGTCCGTACGTGCATACATGTAGACCTGTTGCAGTCCTCATTTATTTCGTCTTAGCCATTTAGCATTTAGCCTTCAGCATTTAGACATTATCTTTAGTATCAGACAAGCAGTTCAGTGTATAAATTCAGAAAATGGGTGGTTTTATGCAGCTACTGTCACTGGAATAGGCCTAACTGAAAATGAAAAAACAGGCACCTGGAAAGTCAGGCTCGCCCGGCGCACCGGTCGAGCTTGAAACTGGACCAGACGAGAAGCGCGCCTGACAGGCGTTGACTCAATTCGCCGAGGCTCTAGATTGGCTTGAGCCGCGGCGATATGAGCGCGGCTCCAGTTATATGAACTTATACCAAAACGCACATTGCGGCCCGGCTAAACGATTTTATAACTTTGGGCGCATACATGCGAGCCCCAAATGGGGTGGGGAGAGAACATGGGGCTAGCCCAGGGCTAGCCTGCGTTAGCCGGGGCTAGCTCCACTGAAAAAGCTTGTCCCATTTTGCTAAATCAGTACTGTAGCTCTCCTCTGCGAGGGAGATATTAGTAATTTAAAACACACCACTACATTATTTTCTTTGTCCGACCACTACATTTTAAGCCGGGAATGGAGAGTTATTGTTAACCCAGTACAGACCAATTATCATGGTAGGCCTATGGTGTTATAATCAGTCAGGTGTGACCGAGTTGTTGATTATGAAAAATCCTCATTAGCAGGTCATTATGGTCAGATGTGTTTTAAGTCAGTTAAAACCTCGGAGCTCTACATTCTTAGCTGTGGCCTTATCCACAGCTAAGAATGTAGTGCTCCTCGGCTTCATCCTATACGGAAGTTTGAAGGTGGTCGAATGACGCCAGGTTATATCTCTTTTTTTTTCAAATTAGAAGCGCGTGCATTATACGCGCTCATTACGTATTTACGATAAAAAACAGTCGACGACAGTTTTTGTCAAATCGCGCATCTGCCAACCGTTTGCGGTCTGAGTGGTCAGAGCTTATATTTCAAGCGCATAGAAACAATGTCCAATGTCATTTCCAATACACTCCATTTTATTATGCAGATTGAATTTTCTGTGGAAACCTAATGCAATTCGCGTGATAGGACTAAAAAGTGTCCCAATTAATTTGTTTTCTTTTGCTAGCACACATAGTTTCATTTTCATAGGGAAGAACTGTATAGCCGTATTTTTACCCATCCTCTCTAATCGGATGAGGTCTGCATTTTTTTTTGGGTGTAACTTTGGTAAATGTTTGCTCGCCGGCAGTTGAGACAGAAATCCAAAGCGGCCTACGCTAATCAGGTGGACGTCCATCACAAAAAATCCGTTGGCGGATCCAACGACGGCCCACCGTCAACCCAGCATCGGTCGGCTTTGGGCTGGCTTTGCATCCGTCAGGAAAGTCCTGTTGGCAGGATCGGCAATACCTTGATCCCGGTAGCTCAAGACGCAGCAGCGTTTCGCGGCGTGGTGAAAATCCTAAAATCCGACTATGGAAAAAACTGGAAAAAATCCCAGGACTCGCTTCTCACGGAGGCTTTGTTTTCGAAGTGATTTTCCAATTAGTAAGAGGATGAATGCTATTTCAAACCATCTGGTAATGGCGAGGGGGGGGGGTGATTTGTTTTTACCTCGGCAATTTTTGTTATGGCGGTAAATGTCAGGGAAACGCTCTTAATGTTTCGTTGAATAACGGGAATATATTTCAATTCCGTCAACAAACTTGTTTTTCTGCCTATATTTTTAACGAACCTTTTTTTACCGACTTCTGTGGCGTATTTCTTCTACCCCCCCTGATATTTATTGGTGCGTCCCTAATGAAAATAGCTTAGCATCTTTCCTAGCTCTATGTTGTTGGGATGTCCATGGTGATTCCAAAGCTAGTTCAGTGTTGTGCTTTGGACACTGTAGTGTTTCTGAGAGTAAGTGAATAGGGGTTTATTTTATTATAAAAAATTAACGCAATTTGACTTAAAATATACTGACCCAACTAAATTGCGGGGCCCACTTCTCCTTCAGAAATGACAAGCCACTACTGTAACAGTCAGCGTGGCACTTCACCGCCTGCAGATAAATGTGCCGATAATGGCCGCCGTACGACTTCCGGGCATTGTCAGCGCAGGCGCACGGAACACGAGTCTGTGGTATAATTGTTCTAAAAATAGACGCGATTTAATCATTCTCCCCCTGACGTCGCAGCTCGTATCGTCTCTTAATTGTCCACTTCGTCTTCTTTAGAATCGGTCCCGGAAAAAAAACAGAGACACCAATCCAGCGCTGGCGGCGTCGCAGACGCGGGCCAGCATCTAGCCAGCGATGGGCCGACGTATCGCGCAGGCGAAGTGATTCTTCAACCCTTCTGGTAGCCATGTAATTACAAAGTGGGTAATTGCTGTTCTTTCACAATTGCGAATCACGATTACCGCTCGCATTAGTCAGTCGCTGAAATGTAATGGGGAACATACCTCTAAGATCCTGATGTAGTCCCCAGTGAATTTATCCACATCCGTCAACTGGATGTCCTCATTAAAGTCGCATTAACGGTCAAGATTATATTGGGGTTTTTTCAATTTTTATTAGCAATTATAAGTACCAGTCTTTTAACACGTTAAAGATAAAACGTGACATCAATCAACACGATTACAAATCGTTGACCTCCGTTTTTGTCAAATCTGAATTATTTTCACTCACCTGAAGTTGTGGATCGCGTTAGCGAGACACAACTTCAAGTGGGTGAAAATTCCAATTAAATAATTAAAGGGTTAAAGGGCTAACTCATTCAAGACGGCACTCTCAGAACATTCATGTTTCTGTGGACGAGACATTTAAAAAATGTACTTTTCATGACGTCACATAACACGAGTTATCTCGGGCTCCGTGCTGTACCGTCGAAGTAGCTTGCCCGAGATATCTCGGGCTCCGTCTGGAATGAGTTAAAATGACAACTTGTATATCACCCCTTTGTGGGTTCTCCACGCACGCAACCAGAAAAGCAATCAGACGAACGCTTGTAAGTCTATGACAGCTACACGCTATTCGCGTGGACATTGTCATTGCTTTGGGATATTTTTGCCTGATTTTGCGACATTGTTTTCTTATTTTGTCAGCCACTCAACAATTCAACCGTTCAAGACCAAAAGGTAGCTTTTAAAGCAGTTACTTCCTTTTGGCTTTGTAGATCACAGTTGCAAGAAGTCGAGGACGGTTAATATTTAGCTGCAAGACGATAACGCGCATTGGTGATTGATAACATTGATTGATTGACTGATTAATTGATTGATTGGTTGGTTGAATTATTTGATTGATTGATTGATTGATTGATTGATTGATTGATTGATTGATTGATTGATTGATTGATTGATTGATTGGTTGATTGATTGATTGATTGATTGATTGATTGATTGATTGATTGATTGATTGATTGATTGATTGATTGATTGATTGATTGATTGATTGATTGATTGATTGATTGATTGATTGATTGATTGATTGATTGATTGATTGATTGATTGATTGATTGATTGATTGATTGATTGATTGATTGATTGATTGATTGATTGATTGATTGATTGATTGATTGATTGAACCACACAGGCCAAGGAAGCACAATACTTTATCTCAATGTTGGTCCAAGCTCGTTATTACTGCTCCGTCGCTCAGCCGATGTGTTTTGTTGGCTTGAGCTTGACAAGATTTGCTTTTTGAATCGCGTGACTGCCACACATGCGTGCCGCTTAGCGCCATATTTTTGTGAAAGCGGATGTATTGCGCAGTATGTAATTTTTATAGTCCATAAAAGTAACGTTCCTGCTGATTACATTCTGTCATGTTCTGACGATAGGAGATCAACATCCGTACTCGAGGAGCTCCTCTTAACCCTCTCAGCGCGGTGACCGTCTTTAGGCGTCAGAATCTGACGTCAACAGACGTCAGATTCTGACGCCTAAAGTCGGTCTCCGCACTGAAAGAATTAATATTTTATAATGGCCCTAGACCCATAACAAAGGTGATCAAATGAAACGGTAAGAGCAAACTAAGATATTTGTGATGTTAAAATTGAAAAAACTCGTTTGGTCTCCAATGTTTATACACAAATATTTCAGCGTTGTATGGGTTAATGATGGATACAGTAGGCTAAATTTACAGCTCTTTTCTCCTTCATTATTTTCCTGTCAAAATGACACAATGAAAATCGTTGAAAACGGTCATAGTTATCAACTATCGATCAATACCAGAAGGGAGTATCTGCTTACTTCACACATAAGCAGATACTACTTTTTGACTTTTCAGAGCAGAATAGCACTTTAGGCCACTATTTTTTGTTCTGTTTTAGATGAGCGCGCGCATTATATTTAGGCCGCGCATTACCCAAAAAAACATGGGTTTTTTTCTGCCCAGCGCGCGCATTAGATTGTTGCCGATTTCCGAAAAAACACAGTCAATCTCGGGAGATAAAAAAATATTCCGAAAAGAAAAAAGTTAATTTAAATATTTTTCCAGCCAAAATTATTTTTGGCTTGTTTTTTTCGCTCTCATTAATTTTTTAAAACAGGTCAAAAGTTTTTTTTTATTTCGTCGCCCTCATTAACTTTTCCATAAATTTGTCCAATGTTTTTTTTATTTGGTCGCCCTTATTAACTTTTCAAAAAATAGGTTCAATTTTGTTTTTTTTCAAACGTTTTTTTTCCGCCCTCCCTCATTAGATTTTGGATTTTTTTATGATCTAAAACAGACATATTAAACATAGTAGCCTTAACGATGAATATTAAACCACACGTTATACGACCAAAGGTTGCTACAATATTGGCCCTACATTGAATCATGATAGTTGTTGGGGAGTCACAATGTAGTGTCAAGACTCAGCATGCTCAGAGGCCTGTACTCGTACAAGTTACGATATATGGGCAGACAGCCCATTCTGTCATATTAAAACACACCACTACATTATTTTCTTTGTCCGACAACTACATTCTAAGCCGGGGATGGAGAGTTATTGTTGAACTAGTACAGACCAATTATCATGATAGGCCAATGGTATTAAAATCAGTCAGGGGTGACAGAACTGTTGATTATGAGGGATCCTCATTATGTTCGGATGTGTTTTAAGTCAGTTAAAACCCTCGGAGTTCTACATTCTTAGCTGTGAAAAAGGCATCGGCCTTCGGCCTCGACCCTTTTCACAGCTAAGAATGTAGAGCTCCTCGGGTTTTATCCTATACAAAGAACAGTTATTTTCACATCTTCGCTTCGGAGTGACCAGGTAGCAATGAAATGTAGCTCAAAGCAACAAACATGAAATTGCGTTGGTATGTCTGTCTGTCTGTTCTTTGTCTGTTGAACCTATGTTCTTTTAATGCTGGACCAGCGTCACATCAGAGCAACATTGGTTCAATGTCTTGTGTTTGCTAAGAAATACCATCACGACAGCGGCAACCGCTCCATCTGGAAATGAAAAATGTATGTAATCGTGACGGAATCCATTAAATTGTTTGTCATTTTGCAATCGTTATCCGACAAAGACATCATTGGTCTTTTGATTTTTTGCTATTCCTTACATTACATCTTTGCTATTTCAAAATCACATTTACCAAAATTAATAAAGACATTGTATAATAATACTATTTTCACACTTTGTATCAATACCCGCGGTATATAAACACGTGCAGGTCATATTTTCTTCTCACAGGAGGTGGGATTGTAATTATTTCAATTTTATCAAGTGTCGCTAGAGTCACACACGCCATTCGTTGTCGTCGGACAATTCACACGCAAAAAATCGATAACAATACCAAGGCCACTACCCGCGGGGGCACAAGGGTCAAGACTTGCGACGCTGTCTGTCTCTTTGTTTTTAGCCGTTGACAAACGCGAAAAAAGTCGGCCCAATACCAAGAAATCAATAAGTACCTCCACTGTCGTGCAAAACCAGAAGGCAGTGACTGCTAACTTAAAAGTGAGCTGTTAATGCCTTTCGACTTTTCAGAGCGGTACACGATTGCTGAAATCACGGGGTGGTGAAACAATAGGAGCACAGCAATCACTGCTAACTGGAGATAGCGAGGTGACACGCCAGCCCAACATCTTGGGTCATTGGTCCAACGTTGAGCTAGCTCTGGGTTTGATGCCTTTTATTCTGTGGTGTTTTAGCATGGTGGATTACTGTATCTTCTAGCGCACGTTCATTTGTAGCTCGCTAGCTTTGCCAACGTATTGTCATCTTCAAATTTGCGAGAAATAAGGTTAAAACTAGCCCTGCTATAATTTTAGATTTGTAATTTGTAATAGGTCTGATATTATCGTCGTTTTGGTGGTAACAAATTGTATCTGCCAACTTCAAGTGACAATTACATGTACGACTGTTTACCATAAAGGTGAGGTATGTGTTAAACCCTTGTTTACCCGCTAATTTTTTCATTTACTTTTTCACTCACTTGAAGTTATGTCTCACCACCGCGATCCACTTCACAAGTGGGTGAAAATTACTCATATTATTGTCCAATGTCATTTACAATTCCTATTGATTGAACATCAATGTAAAACACAAAAAGGCGTATTTGATATGATAACAAAGGTAATAAAACGATTACAGTCGTGCTCAACTTAGTGGTAAAAAGCGTACCTCCTGAAAACTAAATTAAACTATTCAAAAGGAATTGTGACAATATATTATTGGCAGTGTGATTGCACTGATGTGCTTCTGTAGCATAGCTGCTGAACGGAGGTGACAGGGCCAACTACTGCTGTTGACTTAATGTAGATTTTAACGTTGGTTTAGCGTCTACGCCACTGACCCAACAATAAACAGCATTACATCAACTTCTTCCACTTATGCCAAGCTGTTCATCTCCATCTTCACACCTTTCAAACACCACTAGTCTGACTAAAATCTGTCTTTAATCCCACAGAAGAAATATTAGAAATCGGTATATAGTTCTCCACTGCAAAGCAAAAGGGCGGGGGCCCTAGGGTAGTGGTTAGCACCGCTGCCTTTCACGCCAGGGTCCGGGGTTCGGTTCCCGGTCTCGGCGGTTTGAAAGAAACAAAATTGTTTCTTCCCCATCCACGTGTGAAAGTTAGTATTGTGGGGAGCCTCCGTGACCGAGAGGTAGCGTGCTCGGCCTCAGACCGCCAGGGCTCGAATTTCGAATCCTGTGTCTGGAGGACAGTGTCATCTCAATCATCTCACCATCCTCAGGAGGTTCTCCTGGCCCAGTTTAGCCTATATGTGCACAAAGGTGGCCTAAAGCCCGATTCATTTCATTTGCAAAGCAAAAATGTAATTTCTCTTACTTTACAAGAAAGTTGATATACTGCCTTTTGGCTTTGAAGAGCAGAGTTGCTTGCAGTGTGATTGTGCTCGCATGCGTTTGAAAAGGTGTAGGAGCAAGGTGCCCTTTCAAATTAAAAAAACACGCCTGTTCGCTTGTTCACTTATCACGAGTTTGACTGTCGTGTCCATTAAATACGATAGACCAGCTCGGTCAACGGGGCTACAAATAGTTAGCGAAGGACCGCCGCTGTTTTTCTCGATAACACAAAGTAAAGCAAGCAATAAAAAATGAAATGAAAAAATGAAATGAATCGGGCTTTAGGCCACCTTTGTGCACATATAGGCTAAACTGGGCCAGGAGAACCTCCTGAGGATGGTGAGATGATTGAGATGACACTGTCCTCCAGACACAGGATTTGAAATTTGAGCCATGGCGGTCTGAGGCCGAGCCTGCTACCTCTCGGTCACAGAGGCTCCCCACAATACTGACTTTCACACGTGGATGGGGAAGAAACATTTTTTGTTTCTTTGAAACCGCCGAGACCGGGAACCGAGCCCCGAACTCTGGCGTGAAAGGCAGCGGTGCTAACCACTACCCTAGGGCCCCCGCCCAAAAAGCAAGCAATAATCACAAAACGTTGACACATTGTTGATTGATTGCTGGCACGGCATCGACAACGGTGGCCCAACAATAAACCAGTATTTGGTCAACGTCATGTGTTTGCTAGTTAGCAGTCCTACAAGATAATACAAAAAACAACCGTCATTACTTTGGACACATATGTGACCCCTTGGATATGCAAGGGTGTATCTGCCACTTTGTGAAGTGGCAGATACACCCTTTCATATTCAAGGGGACGAGTATGTGACCATGTCCTTATCTGGGCCTTCGTACAAGTAGCACGGATCAGCCTTATCTGGATTTTCCACCTATCGGTCCGCATCATCGTGAATCCTTAGAAGATCTGGGCGATGAAGGAATTCACGAACCGGGATCAAGAGGGATTTGTTATCGGGGAATCTCTTGACCTCTACGACCGGCGCTCTATTGTGTGCTCCACTTGGCACACGACGTTGTTGCGACGTTGAATCAACGTCAAGGACGTGGGTTCAACGTCGCAACAACTTCGTGTGACCAGTGGGGATCTCTCTCTCCATCTCTCTATCTCTCGCTCTCTTACGCCACCGGATGTACACTGCATGTGTATGAACACTTATTATTATTATATTATATTAACCACTTAGCCACTGGTCACGATTATAATATAATAGCTTTTTGAATATTTTTTTTCATTAACACATTAAATACCAACTTTTTAAACGTGGCATCAATCAGCCATATTTAAAAATCTCCATTTGTCAAATGTGAATAATTTTCACTCACTTGAGGTTGTGAATCACGTCAGCGGGACACAACTTCAAGTGGGTCAAAATTTCAATTAATTAACTTGGAAGTTAAAAGGGTAATGTCGATGTATTTAACTGTACGCCGCTTTCTGCAGATGGCGGGAGTGTCTTCACATATAAGAAAGCTCGGGACTGCTCCCTACTCTTTTTCATGGTGTCTACATACTCCACATTACCAGGGGCAGCACAAAAACTATATTTAATACATTTCAACAGTTTAGAGCACAGAATGTCCACAATTACGACAACCAAAACCCGGCGAAACCGAGATTCGAATACAATACATCCAGATTAATTGTACATCACACCCGAACTGAATGAGCCACCGCGAAAGACCGCAATGCCATAAAAAAGATCCACTCGTTTTCTGCCTCGTGATACGGCATATTGTCATGTCATGTCACGCATTTTTCTAATTCCATCGCCCGAGCCACTACAGTATCTCTCGTGCACAGCAGGACACTGTAATTGGAATTTATCGGGACCGCATAAAAAGAGCCACTTCCTCTGCAAACAACCCCTGAACATTTACGGCATTTCATGTGGTGATTAAATAATGGGATTCTATTAGGGAATCCATCTTACCCGTAGAGGGCAATAATAATAATAACGACCGCAGATAAGTGGTCCCATCAATAAACAACAACCGCGACCGACTCGGCACCAAAGAGTCGTAGCTGCTGCGCTGCAGCGCGGCAGTTACGACTCTTTGGTGCCGAGGTGACGATCGGAGAGATCTTGCTGTTTTTCGCGGAGTCATGGAGCAGTAATCACCGTTCAGCCATTGCTAAATCAACGTTTCTTGATGGATATGTATCAGGGATGGGGTCATTTGCGTATTTCTATATCTATACGCCGATTATTGAGTCGCTCGGTCTGTATAGTCGCATTCTTTAAAAATTGCCCGACGAAAACGAGTTAACATAAATCTCGCTAAACGAGTCCCCTCTTTGCCATGCTAATGTCGTTCAAAGCTTATCTTAAGTTATTAGGTGAACCAGAAATAATATATATTCACAAAACAGATTATAATGCGTAGAAAAATCAAAATATCAGGTGTCACCCGGGCTTACATTGGCCAGGAGGGACCCTGAAACAGCATAGACATGGGTGACAGCTCTTGTAACATTCCGCTAACCCCCTTCCCCCCCGGACTTGTTTTGTTTATGTTACATTCCAAGTTTAAATATATCATATTTTTTTACCCATTAATTCTTGTTATGTTTAGTCATGTTATACACAACAAGTTATTTTACCCAAGAATATGAAAAAAGTTAATGTGAATATTATAGAATGAAATAGCATTAACCTAACAGTGAAATTCTTGTTATGTTTAGTCATGTTATACACAACAAGTTATTTTACCCAAGAATATGAAAAAAGTTAATGTGAATATTATAGAATGAAATAGCATTAACCTAACAGTGAAATGTTGGCCCCCTAGATGTCCAGTACCCTACCGTTTATCTTAGGCCTACCTTACGCAACCCAAATCTAGGCTATACTATACAAAATAAAATAAATACAATTATAATATCATAATAACAGTGGTCTATTATCTTATTGCTTCATTTTATCCTACATGATTATAGCTATTTAATAATTAATTATGAATTCCGATCATTATGACGATGTCACGCAAAAGTACAGAGCAGTATGACAATTGGTGGACTCACGGTGTGGCATCAATTTACTCTGAATCAACGTCATTGACGTAGATTCAGCGTTGATACTACACCGTGAGCCCACCAGCCGGAAGCTAAACATGAAGCTACATCACTAACTCAAACTAGCAGGCGTCACAATTGGCACGTCAGGATGCCATACATTTTTCCGTCAGGTATTCGGTTGCGTACGAAATTTAAGGAAATTTATACGGAGAAATGCAAAACACAAAAAGTCGGCCGGTGCGAACGCCAGCCAAATCCCGTCTTGTCCCGGATTCAGACGGGATAGAGTCCGCGATCCGTATTCACTTGCGCGACAGATTAACGTAGTGCGGGGGATGCGATCGGTGGCAGTTACAAGTGAAAATTATACAGAAAAATGCAAAAGGACCCAACAGAACGAGCCGCGACCAGAAGGGGAGACAGGGACAAAAGAGACCTGGTCTGAGCATCTGCTGAAAATCAATAACAGGCCGAGTATTCCTGTTGCGTTTGCGTTGGTAGACACACCCGGAAGGCAGGAACCCCCCCCCCCCCGCGTTCTCCACGTGAAAAGGAAGGGGTGCAGGCCCGAATTGGGCTGATGCTGAAACTGGGTCTCCTGCTTGCAGAGGCACCTATCTCTAGAGATAATAAGAAGCATCACGCAAAAGAGATCGGGAAACATTTGGCTCAACGTTGGACATACGTCCAAACCGTTGGCCCGGCGTCCTGCGGCCGTTGGCGACCTGTCCGTCCATCCGTCAATCTGACTTGTGGGCCCCATTATCATCGCATGACATTACGCCTCAGTCTACTCAGCAA
This sequence comes from Flabesymbios commensalis, assembly GCA_964017125.1. Lineage (NCBI taxonomy): Eukaryota > Metazoa > Annelida > Polychaeta > Terebellida > Flabelligeridae > Flabesymbios > Flabesymbios commensalis. The sequence continues at coordinate 47,683,300 of OZ024910.1, read as the reverse complement.
TGCCAGAAGACGGTAACTCCTTACTGGTAACTTAAGCTGTTACTGTCTCTCAGGTTTGCATGGCTCTGTCAGTCTCTCTTGGCTTCGTCTTGTCGACGTTTTCAAACTTAGGTTATAATTTTGTTACTTTTCCTCATCTTCCCTAAAGCAAGATTAGGCTTCTCGAAGTCGCAGACATGTACTTGCTATGTTTCTGATCTTTTTGTTAATGATGCTGGCCTACAAGACTGTGTGAGTAGACACGAGGTGTTCAACCAATGTTAGGTTGATGTTGGGCCAGCGTCGCAGACGGTGGGCCAACATCAACCCAACATTGGTTGAACACCGCGTGTTTCCTGGGTTTTGAAAGGTTCTGTATAAACTAATAAAAGGCTTCCTGGGCTCTTGGTGAGACAATACAACTTGCCTTGTAAAAACTACATTTGTAACCCTTTTGCCGTTATGTCATCTAATCTGATTTTTTACACAGTCGGAGTTGTGGGTCGCGCTATTCATTTGTTTAATTTGAGACCAAATCTTTGCAACTATTGATGTTTAAACACACATTTCATCATTCCCCCTATGCAGTGATTTGGACACCATCGTTTTATTACATATTGATATCTATGGAACAAGAACGCTTGATGTCCATTGCCTCATTCTTTTTCAATTCCGAAAATTGAGATTCGAGCATTAGCTCAGGTAGACCAATCAACTTGAAAAAATCAAATAATGTGTCTACACTAGGATTTCATGGTCAACGATTGCAATAAAAAGATATTTTTAGTAAGATCAGGATGAGTCAACAGCATCAAATATTCAAAATGGCAGCGATTACCTAAAATTGTATTCCTGAAATTGTATGTTTAGCTATAGCTGCCTAATTTGGAAATTTAGACATAAAAAGAACATTTGCTGGAATGGACATCGCTGTTTTTATTTGCACTATAAATATCAAATGCACAGTTATACGTTTATAACACGTCAAGATCTCTAAACCCATTTTTAGGCTCATTTCTGATATATGCCACTAGGCTGATGCAAGAGTGAGCCGAATTGTAAAATGTTGAGCCTACAATGAAACGGAATTCTCCAGAAAATTATTTCTCGACTGAACCAAGCAAATACTGGACAGTTGTCAAACGTTTGTCTGTGTTGAATTTTGGGCCTTTTGACAACACCCTGCTGAAGGCTACGCTAATCTCGGAATTACGTGAAATGTCAGTTTACGTATCTGAAAAAACGTGAGCCACTAACCCAGCGCTGAGACAATGTTCGGCCAACGGCGCAGACGTTGGCCCAACATTTAATCAGCGCTGGGCCAGCGTCCAGTGTTTAAAAAGGTCGCAGTGGGAAGGGAGGCGCTCGCACCAGAAAAACCCTCTGGGGGTCTGAATTATTTAGCCACAGCTCCTCCGAGATTATCCCTGACGCGATGTGCTGATTTGAGAACGTGAAAACCCGACAAAAACGATTACGTAGGCAAATTCAATTTGCCCACAGCGGGGTTTGGTGGCCAGTACGCCGCTGTCAAGGCGAGTGTAGTCCGACGATTCTTTCTAGTTTTCCTATATTATGTCAATGAAATGTTGACCCACTGTGCTGTCCTTGATATAGGTTGGCATCGTTGCCTACGTCATATAGCTGCATATTGGTTCGGGAAACATAGTCATCTAGATGGGAATTCATAATTACTTTAACCCTTTAACCGCCGGTGCCGCATATATTCGGGTTTTCATTTTTTTATTAGCACATTAAGCACCACCCTTTAAACATGGTAAAGATAAAATGTGACATCAATCAGCAATATTTGGAAACAGTTGACCTCCATTTTATCAAATCTGAATAATTTTCACTCAGCGAGACACAACTTCAAGTGGGTGAAAATTAAAATTGAATAATTTGGCGGTTAAAGGGTTAACCCGTTTGTGACGAGCCCCGGAGATCTCCGTGATTTATGGAAACCATTCAGATACGAGCCCCGGAGATCTCCGGGTCTGATTGCATGAGATAACTATGACGTCATAAAATAATCTCTTTTCAAAAAACAGCGCAGTAGCATAATAATCTCGTGTTCAACTGGTTAACAACTAAAAAAGGATATTCTGTCGAACACGTGAGTCCCCAGCCACAGTGTACAATATTGAAAATGGTCAGCCCAACCCAAGTGCAATGCAAAGGAGTATGGTGGAGATAACCGACACTAGCTGAGTGTGTGCAAACAAAATATGGTTCATCACGGCCATAAAAAAACCCGTTGTATTTGCTAATTAACACATAAATGCACCGGAAGTTTCAAGAACAATGACAGGGCCATTGCCAACTACATCATAGCCTTTGTAGACTGCTCTTTGTTCGTATTCGCCTACAATCATGCAAACTATTTTGAGTGGGGGGACTCAAAAAGTGATAATCATGTAGGAGATACAAAACAAAACAATTCTGATTTTAGCTGTACCCCAGTTGCCTTTATCTCTGTAATTGGCGTGGTGCTTTTCGAGTACATCAGATACTTGTGTCAGCTGTTCGTATACAGTTGATTACTCCTTTGATGAAATTCAATACATATATGATAAAAGGAAAAGTACATTACGGTAGTCTGATATTGCAACACCAGTGAGCAGGATACGTTATCTCAATATTATTTTAATGTTGTGCCACCGTCGTGGACGGTCGCCCAACATTAAAACAACATTGGGTCAACGTATCTTGCTTGGACATCAGTCTCTGTAACAGCGATCTAGCTGAGATTGCTGTATAAAATACTACTAATAAGAGAGTCGACATCATCATTGAGGGAATAGACGAGCTGTATGGCCGTAATAGGTGCCCCCTCCTGTCCCCCTACGCCTCCGCCGCCGCCGCCTCCGCCGAGACTGTCTGTCAATCATCATTATTTGTCAGAACAGCATGGGTAATTCGCCGAGGAGGATAGGGCGAACGACATAATTAAATAATACAAGTCTCCTGTTTAGCGGAGCAAATACAACAATAGTAGTAGCCTGTGCCGTAATCCGCGTTTGCAAAATATTTGACGGAGCTACTCTGGCGTGTAAAGCCAAAAGGCAGTAACTGCTCACTTTTCAAGCGAGCAGTTACTGCCTTTTGGCTTTGCAGAGCAGCACTGCACTGCAGAGCACATGGATTTACTTCATTGATTTAGTCCTTAATCACACACTGTCTATTTCGGTCTTAAACTGATGATGGTCTTTTTCGTTTCTCATGATGGCGTACCCCGTCTCCAGTGTAAAGCTACGGCCCCACTAAACGCCGCGCCGCGCTGTGCCTTATAAAAGATAACTGTACTGTTTACATTGCAGGTTTACACCGCAAGCTGCGCCGCGCTGAGCCGCGCTGCGCCGCGCCACGCCGTGCCGCACCGCGAAATGTAAGCTGGAAAAGTGTATCTTTAACGGCGCCGCGTTTTTTCCGCGTTGCTCTGTGGCCAATCACGATAGCCAGTCACGTGTCGTGATAAACTTCCCTCTATGCATAATAAGCATCACCAAAACAAGATTTTCACGTCGCACTTCTCCTAGTGGGGCCACGTTTGCTGAATTGTACAGCGCGGAGCAGCGCGGCGCGGCACGGCGCAGCGTTAGGTGGGGCCGTAGCTTGAGTAAACGGAACATGTATTATTACGAAGAGGTTACGTTGCAAGATGTGATTTTGTAATATGAACGACTACGATATGCAAAATCATATTTTCACACGTTTTACTTTTATTCATTGAAATGTAAATTGCATAATTTTTTTCCCAGGATCTCAACCCGTACAGCGCGGGAATCGACTTTAGACGTCAGAATCGGACGTCTAAATGCGATAACCTGCACTGAGAGAATAAAACTTTCTAATGATCGTAGACATAACATAGGTATTCAATTGAAGCGGAAAGAGTCAGCCAAGACATTTATGATTATTTCAAGTTAAAAAACACCCTTTGGTCTCTTCCATGGTCGTTACAAAATATTTCAGCGCTGCAAGGGTTAGTTAATAGCTATAGTGCTTTGCAAAGCCAAAAGGCAGTATCTGCTTACTTGTAAAGTAAGCAGATACTGCCTTTTGGCGTTGCACGGCAGTATAGTAAGTTATTGCTTCTAAATTTGAGCTGAGATTGGTGTCACCATGAAGCTATAATTTAGTAGCTAAATGTACGTTTTGTATATTCATTGTTATCAATTGATTTATTCTTTGGTTATTAAACCAAAACAGTATAAATGAAAAAAAAGAATTTTGATATGCATAATGCAACTCGTCTTTGTGTACAATCTAGATGAATATAGTCGCATGAGCATGTCAAAAGTCAGTAATTGTTTACTTTTCAAGTACATGTAAATTACCGCATTTTGGCTTTGTTGTGTCGGCCTATTTATACAGTCCTATAATCAATACAGACTGCACTTGGCGTCTTGTTGATTATACGTTTTCATATAAATTAGCAAAAACCTAATTCGACGTGAAAACAAGTTAGCTAGAGCTGGAGCCGGTGGACAAGGCTTTCAATTGCCAATTTATGGCCTTAATTACAGCGGTGCGCCGGGCCGACCAACGATATTAAATATCGATTTCGATTAAATGCGGCACGGCCGCGAAGAAGACCAATCAACAAACACAAAACATTTGTACAACATTTGTAAAACGTCTTCGACGTTGGTCCAACATTGTACAAATGCTATACAAATGTTTTGTGTTTACTGGGCAGCGTCGTGAAAACGCTGCCGGTTGACGTGTGGATCCTAAAGATAGGAGACAATGAGGTACTGGATATGTGAGTGAGTGAGTGAGTGAGTGAGTGAGTGAGTGAGTGAGTGAGTGAGTGAGTGAGTGAGTGAGTGAGTGAGTGGGTGAGTGAGTGAGTGAGTGAGTGAGTGAGTGAGTGAGTGAGTGAGTGAGTGAGTGAGTGAGTGAGTGAGTGAGTGAGTGAGTGAGTGAGTGAGTGAGTGAGTGAGTGAGTGAGTGAGTGAGTGAGTGAGTGAGTGAGTGAGTGAGTGAGTGAGTGAGTGAGTGAGTGACTGAGTGACTGAGTGACTGAGTGACTGAGTGACTGAGTGACTGAGTGACTGAGTGAGTGCCCTTCACGCTAGAGTTCGGGGTTCGTTTCTTCCCTATCCACTCGTAAAACTCAGTAATGTGGGAGCCTCCGTGACCGAGAGGTAGCATACTTGGCCTCAGACCTCCACGGTTTGAATTTCGAATCCTGTTTCAGGAGGGCAGTGTCATCTCACCATCCTCAGGGGACTCTCTCTGGTTCAATTTAGCCTATATGTGCACAAAAGTGGCCTAAATCCCGAATCATTTCATTTTTCAGACGAATTGCACTGATGATGGTGAGATGAATCTATATGACACTGCGTTCCAGACATAGTATTCTTGCGGTCTGAGGCCGAGCACGCTACCTTTCGGTCAAACAGGCCCCCACAATACTAAATCTATGCAGTGGGCGAGGAAAAGACATTTTGTTTTTTTACATATATAAATAAATATATCGGAGCCGGGGACAAACCTGTGAACTCCGGCATGACAGGCAGGCAGCTCTAACCACTACACCAGGACCCAGAGACGGTAATGTACTGCGTATGATAAAATACTAGACTCGCTGCGACACGACCCGTATTGTCAGTGCAATTAATAATTATGTTTTATGTGTTATCTATTTACAAAATCAGGCAGCAGTTATACAATCAACGCCTGGCCATAAAATCCTCAAATAGCAGACGGTTGTCCCTATGGTGCCGGTCAAAAAGCCGTTGGTGGCAGGCGCTCCTGTATCAATGCCGTGTGGGCAGAGGAGAAACCATAAAGGTTTCAGCGGTGATTGTGTCTACAGTCTTAACAGGGTTGAAGGCACAGCGGTTTCAGCGCAAGCTGAAACCGCTGTGCCTTCAGCCCTGTTTACAGACAGGAAACACACCGAGCGATGCCATAACCAATAGGAAAACCGATGCCAAAAGAATCCTAGACACCATTCCCCAGCCATTGCTGGCATGGCTTCTTGGCAATTCGTATGTGTTTATTGCAAGGGGTGCGCAGTATACATGTATATGGATTAATCTCAAGGCTGTGCAAATGTGACAAGACGAAACGAGAATGACAGTTCGTAGGAATATCATCTTTATCGCTAAAAATTGTGCGATAATCCGTTAATGTTATCAGGCCACGACAGTGACCTTTCTCTTGAACCCTATTCGCGAAAGTATGTCACCGGTGTAATTACAAGAATTTCAGAGGATGACTTCAAGGAAAATAATACGTTTTTTTTGTATTCACATTTACTGTAAATATGGAGCTGAAGACGTGTATCAGCATTAATTGTAAAGTTGCAGATATCGTATTTCAATCCCAATGCAATAATTTTTTTAGCTCGCTATTGAATACTTACCTATTTATCTTTTAACTCTTATCGTTCAACGTTTTCACTGTTAACATCTCTATTGGTGGAAAGGAGTTTGAGATCATCATTGTTCAACTCATAGCATGATATATAATGTAGATTGCCACCTCATAACATGATATGTGTACATTTAAAAAATGCACCTATGTGGTGTAAACTATAGCACCATGGAATTTAAAATGTCATAGAATGAAAACAGTGCATAGAAATTAATGGATGTTATCATGCACAACTGGTCTAACCCATTTTTTGGTGTTTTGAGTAATCAAGAATTGAAGGTCTGGTAAATCAGGCAGCTGATATAAAACTTTTAAAAGAATAACATGGAATGTACATTGGATGTAGGCTACATCACTGTACATTACATTGGAATTATATAAAATATATATTTTTTTAAATATGGTTTATGCGAAATTAAAGCTGCCTATGTGGTTAGACCATTTGTGCAAGTTGTTTTTTCGTTTGGTCTAACCCACACTTTTTAAATAAATCACTGATTTTCGAAGAATTATGCTGTCTAATCCAAGATGAATTTAAAGAATTCCGTACATACATCCACATATTAATGAAATATGAGAAAAAACCTATGAACATATATGTTATTGATAGAAACAAGTAGATAAATTTACGAGTTTCACATTGAGGGTTGGACCATTTGGTCACTGATTTTATTTACCTGTTGTCTTACTTTGTATTTATTAGTTTTATCATGTAAGTTGTTGTGCGATTTTTTTTACATTGTTTTTATGTATAATCACTCGAGGATGCACTGACGCTGATATCGAGTAAAATTCGCTTCGCTTCTTTAGCAGTGAATCGTTTTTTCTCTTTAAATTATTTTTTCTCTTTAAATTCTTGGACACGTCGATTTTTCTTTTTTTGACTTGAACGGAAGTGAGGGTTAGACCATTTTATGAAAATCGCCATAAGAAGTATGCGCAAACAAACTTTGGCGCTTGTACCACAGAATGTGATTGGTCTAGACATTTGGCTCTTTTGGCAGATAAAGCTTGTAGGCAGAGCTTTCAAAAACACACAAAATTTCAAAATCGTCAAAATGTGGGTTAGCCCACTTGTACATGATGCCATCCGAATAATGGATGATATTGAATATGTCCCTGAATAGTTATTATAAGCCATGTTCCCATAATGCATGTAATGGCCTTTGTAATATCAAGGCCATTATGAGAACATTGTTCACAATAGCAATAAAAGACCCTCTGATCCTATTCTCCCTAAATTCTACATTGGATAGTTATTATACTCTTACATTGCATATGAATATTTGATTGACAAAATCATTTAAGCACGTCTCTATATATTGGTGAATTAGTCAACTGGACAATGAAATCGGGACTATAAAGTGTTATCTGTCTATCGATATAGCAATTAGAATACAAGCCACACATTGCCATCAACACTGCCGTGCAAAAGCAAAAGGCAGTAGCTGCTTACTTTTCAAGTAAGCAGCTACTTCTTTTTGGCTTTTCAGAGCATCAACAATGCGAGTGGGACCACGGAATGACGGTTCAACGTGTGAAAGCAATGGTGACGATTGTGGAGTCAACTAGCCATGGCGCAGAAATCCTTCACAGAAGTGGTGGGGAAAACACCCCACATGAAACCGATATTTGGGTCAACATCTCGTGTAGTGTGCAAACCTGGAAACAGAAGACATTCATCCGATGCTGGTTTAATGTTGGGCCAGCGTCGCACACGATAATCCAACAATGACATGGCAATGAGTCATTGGTTCATGTTTTCTGGGATCGCAGACATCTGTTCCACAGCCAACCAATCTTGGTTCAATGACGGGCCAAATCTGTGAAATTTGAACCAGCAATGAGCCATCGTTCGGCCAAGATCGATTAATCTTGGACCATGGTTTGCTCTCCGCAACGGAATGGAGCAATGTGCACCATGGAGCACCTTGGTGAAAATTCAGATTGAATAATTTGGCGTTTAAAGGGTTAAAATAATTGTATATAAACACCAACGACCACAACGTGCAGGGAGCTGAGCGGTAAACAAAATGCTGAAGAAGTCTACCCGATCAAAGAGGGAATCGAGTCGAAAAAACCCAGGGAGGGATCATTCGGTGCCTGTGGACTGATCGTAAAGACGCCCTGTTCCGTGGATCAAGGCTCGTGTCGCCCGCGTCAGACTCGCGTGTGTGTGACACGTCATCACTTAGGCCGCTGACGTCACATGCGTCCCGCGAGATTACCGTCTGCTGGCCGGGCCACTGGAGAGTTGATATCTGACTCACAATGCGGCGCGGCACCACCGCCGGCTAGATTTAACTGGTCTCTCGCGCTGGTGGGAATTCCCACTTTATTCAAGCTGCCGATCGCTGCAGCGATCAGCAGCTTGAATATAGTGGGAATTCCGCTCGCTATCGGAGCGATTTGTTCAAAAACGCAGAGCGAATAAAGCCACGACTCCACATTCAGCAAAAATAACTTTGACGCAACACGCATCACATTTTTACGTATACACGTGGAGTCACGCATCACGTTTCACGCGTCACGCGTCACGCGTATGTGGAGTCGTAGCTTTAATTCATCATGGCTATCTGAGTTGAAAAAGTGGATTTAAAATCGCGCGGACTCCGTCCTGAAAGTGTCGACGTGGCAGTCCCGGTAGAAGTATCCCGACAGAGTCCCATCCCGGTTGACAGACGGCTAAATGGAGCACTAACACGACAGGCCGTTAACGCTGGACACCGGCCCAATATTGGCCCGCCAATGTAACCACATTTCAGACTCGGGCCCGACGCTGAGCCATTGCATAATCTATATCTCTCCAGCTTCGCGACGCAGGTTGATCTTTGGGGACACGGACGTCGGCGACAAGCCGGGGCAGCTTGGAAGACAACAGCCCAGTATTGAACCAGCATTAAGGCAGCGTCCGCCGATTACGGCGATGACGAAGGACGTCCAGGAGAAGTCTTTATAGCGCGGAACAACAAAGACTTTTATCTAAAAGTGCACGTTTTTACAGGAAAACATGCCGATTTATGATCCCGCAAAAAATGGCGGGCTCCAATAAATCCCGTTGATCGTCAACTGATCTCCGCTCAGAAGAAACGGCCTTCTAAAAAAAACCGCCCGCCCGATCAATATTTAATTATTGCTCGGAAATTAAATGTATTCACCCTTTAGCCGCCAAGTTATTTGATTGAAATTTTCAATCACTCAGCTTGAGTTGTGTAACACTGCCGCGATTAACAACTTCAAGTGGTCGAACAACCACCAGTAGCGGTTATATCTGATCAGTTTTAAAGCCTCTGAGGATTTAGGCGCTAGAAAAATCTGATTGATTGATTGATCGATTGATTGATTGATTGATTGATTGATTGATTGATTGATTGATTGATTGATTGATTGATTGATTGATTGATTGATTGATTGATTGATTGATTGATTGATTGATTGATTGATTGATTGATTGATTGATTGATTGATTGATTGAAAGCACGCTGTGTTCATTCAAGAAAACAAATCCATAAAAAAAGATAGTAAAGTGATATTTATCAAAACGACACCTGTGAACCTCGAGTGGTTGAGAAAACTTTGAGATCCTAAACCAAACCTTGAAAATTTATCACGCATAATATAGCTCTAGGCCTGAGAGGGTGGACACTTGGGACCCTACCGCTCTCGTGCCGGTACTATGACCTTGACATGCAGACCGCATCCCACATCACAATCATTTGTCCCGAGGATTCCGAAAGGCACTACGTCGCGTGATCGGCCCACCGACCATGACCTTCACGAAGATGTCAGAATAACGTTAAACGTCAGCTCGGCTCTCGTTCACATTTGGGCCAACATTGCAGACGTTGGCCCAAGTCTGAGCGAGCGTCACGTAGGGCAAGTGGTCCCGCGGCATTGTATACAAACCCTGTGACGGTAATAATGTTTATTCTCCATTGCCCCCTTGAACACTGGCAACAATTCCGATAAGCGTTTTTATGGTGCCTGTCATGTGACTGCCTATTGCCATATAGCACTCATCTGCCAAAACAACTTACAGTAACTGCTGACTTGATTTGTAAGCGGCTAGTTCTGTTTTGCCATTGCACCACCTGTATTGCCCATGAATTGTGAACAGCTTGAGCCCATACGAGAAACCGAAGTATTTTTTTAGTATGGCGATATTTATAATTTGCCACGTTTTGATGAAAATTTAAGATATCCCTAATTTTGTTTTTGTTGTGAAGACGTCGCTCTAAAACGTGAAAGCGTCGCCATCAATGAAATAATAAATTCAAACAATATTCTGTAAATTCAAGACTGTTGAGGCACGAGGTCTTTCCAATCGTCGTCTAAGTGACCTGTTGTCATGGTAATGACCTAGCAATCTGACCGTGATGTTTGCACCATCCCAATGACCGCAAACACAGACCGGACCAGTCACACATTCCCTTCGCCAGCCAAAGACGTCATGAGGCCAAAGTTAAACAATTGCATCCCAGGACTTGAGTGAGAATGTTACAAATGGATATTCTGGATTTTCAAAATCTACAAGACGTTGAACCTCAGTGTACATAAGGCGAAAGAGTTATTCAATCTATAACCAGTAGTGGCATATTACTGTGACATTGGCAAATGTTCTATTTTCATGTCACGATGAAATACAATTACTGGTTCTTTATAAATAATATGATTAGTTTAGTAAATCACTTTTGATATGCATTTGCACCACAAGCACAAATGACAGCAAATGCTTGGTTTTGAAGTAGTGTGGCTAAAAGATCCCTTGAAGTTTATCGAAGGCGTGAGTGATGTTGGCTTCCTTAACGTTAAAATATTAGTAGCAGCTCACTTGAAAAGTGAACTCTAACGGCCTTTTGGCTTTGTACGGCAGAATAGTTGATAAATAATACGGCTTGGATCACATTTCCTGGAAACTAGACTCAAATCCCCAGTTGATGAACATAAACTGATAACTTTACATGCTTTATTTTTAATATTTAACACTCATCAGAGCTTATCTGAGAAAACAGTAATATAACGGAGCCCCACAACATCCTTGCTGAACGTCTTTGAAAAAGCCGTCAGTAGCAAAATGTTTTCTCATACGAGCTTGATGAAGTATTTTCCATGCAGACTGTATTGTGATGACCTATTTTTCTGGGTGCCCCTGTCTCCCAAGGGTCAGTTGGTCCATAATGACCACTCGAGACGATCCACATGGACCCGGAATCCACCTTTCCTATTCGTAGGCACGATCCTTTCCCGCTATATGTTATGATCCAGTATCCCCATTTCTCTGTCTAGATAGGCATATGTTTTGAAACTTACGCAGGCCTTGTCACTTTTAAGCAATACATGGCATATTTTGAATAAAAAGCATTGACTAAAAAAATGCTAAAATATATCACAACTTAATTGTTCCCAGATTTAATTTGAGATATTATACTTGGAAATTGTATAACTTCAGAACATTATAGGTAGGAGCTGATCCAGCAAACACGAAGCGTTGAACCAATGCTGGTTTAATGTTGGGTCAGTGTCGTAGACGGTGGCTCTCCCATAATACTGTATCTTTTCTTCCCCGAGCGGGGAAGAAACATAAACTATTTGCCCCATCTTCCACGAGGCTAGACGAACATTAAACGTATCGTGCACGTTGTTTGAGCCTTAAAATGCATCCTAAAACCAAAATGCGAAATGCATCTTCAAAATCAAAATAATTCATATAAACCTCATTTTCAAAATGGCTCACATGGTATACAATATCCCAGCAAACACAAAACATTCAACCAATGCTGGTTTATTGTTGGTCCACCGACTACGATGCTGGACCAGCGTTGCTGGGATATTACCCTATATGGAGCCAGGATAGCTCATTGGCATATCTGTCTATACATCTGTCTGTCTGTCTGTGGTACCGGATTCGAGTCTAGCTGCTGTCGATATCTTTCCTTGTATCACACATATGCAGTGACCCAAACTGTTCAAATTCGTGGGATAATAATGACAACCGAATGTACATGTATAACCATTTCGCGCCGCCTAAGAGAACATACAAAAAAAGAAATAAATAAGAATTACCAAAATTGACATGCAAACAGATCAATAAAACCTTTTATGAATCCCGTCTGTATCTGTTCTGAAGTAATATAGGCTACGGAGATGACCGAATTTGCCGACAAAATACGGATCTGTTTCCTCCAGATAGACGGACGATTTGATTCTGGTCGGGTCTAGCCAGATTTGCGGCCGTTCAGGCAGTCCAGTGTCGGGAAATGTGACATGCATATCCAAAATAACCGCTCACTCTGATGCCCTCTAACTATTTGTGTACGTTTTCAAACTGCTTTTTCACCCCAAAAACAGTTATTGAGGAGATTCATCCAATGTATATAATTTATCCCAATTAACCTTTAAATTAAAACCGGCCTAACTTTAAAAAAACAGGGCTATTTATTTCAGTCAATTGCGTCAGCTTAAAATAAATGAAAAATGAAATGGAACAGCCTATGTCAATTTATTTTCATATATGACCAGAATTATTATAGTTAGTCCGCTGACTTACTAAAATAATCAGGATGTTTCAATGAGTTACGCAGCACTTACAATGTTAACAGAGAGGAAAAACAGAGTTGTGTTTTTGAAAAGACGCAGAATTGACGTGGTGTCCCGTTATAACAGAATATTGCGAAAAATGGCTTGAATCCTACAATCCTTGAAATACATCCTATGGCTAAAAAAAAATACGGATATCAAATATGAACGTGCAAAGAATGACATTGGCTGACAAGGCACATAAGGCAGACAACAGTAACTGCTTACTTGTCAAGTGAGACGCTACTGCCGTTTGCCTTTACGTTAAAGACATAATATTATGTCATAGATTAATGTTGTCATTTTTTTATCACAACATTTCCCAGTAAATCTCTTTGCTTTGTCTCATATTGCAATGAAAATTCAGACACAGTCTCTGGTAGTCCAACTGGGGTGTCTCTCAAATAGTACGGATCATACCGGATCACCTGCGGGGATTCCCCTCACCTAAATCAAGTACATCCAGTCAGGCACTGGTCCAATGCCGAACCAGCGTCGCAGACGCTGGCCCGTCATTGGGCCAATGCCTGATCACAAATCATAAACGATCCCTGCGGATTCCGGATCAGATTTAGAGCCGTCCTCCGGGGATCGCGCCTCCAGGCATTAGTTCTCTCACGCGGATCAGGCTGGACGTTGTCTATGTTCCGCGCCGTGATGGAACACCGGGATCTGCCACCTGGATCCCGACCTACCCTAACTCGTGTCATCCAGGAAGCCACCTTGCCAGGTGGAATCATCCCTGAGAAATCCCGAATGAATACCTCGGGCTGTTTTTGCGCGGACGGCGATCAAATAAAGTCGTCAGATTTGATCCGTGTATGATCGGTCCATTTTTTGTGTCGTCCCGATATTTAAATACGCGTTCTGAAAAAAAGAGACACAAACTTATTACCTAAGAAACACAAATAGTTTAGGTTATACAGGACCAATGTTGGGACAGAAGACGTGGCCCACGTTTCCTTCTTTCGCGATATTGCCATGATTGTGCTGAAAGTGACATATTACAATAGTCACTCACTCATTTATTTTTATCTCACTTTTAAAATCAAAAGGGATAATATAATAATTTTGTGGGGCCTATTTTAGGTTCCCTTCTACACACTGGCACCATTTCTAGCTAAACCAGACAAGCATTGCATCATCATTGAGCATCGGTTTGCGAAATATTAAATATATTACAATTTTTTTTCAATTATCTAAATATGGAATTACCGACACTATTTGCTGCTTCAAAAGACAAAAAATACGTTTATCTGTGAAAAATAGCCATCTCCCATACTGATCACTCAGAAATGCCCAATGTGAGATCATTCTTATATAAATTTCTACCCAAAACTTTGAGCATTACTTGATATTGAGTAATTCCACAATCAAGGAGAAAGGTCCATTTTTTTTAAAAGTCGCTGTTAACTTAAACAAATATTACAGTCTGCTAATCTATGGATAATCATTTCTCTTCAAATCTCTAAGCCCTACTTTAACAACATTCTCGACATCTAATGCGATGAGAAAGGAAGAGAGATCGATTGTCTGGAAAATCAATCTGATATCGCTCAGTCTTTTCAGAGCTGTCTGATTTTAGTCTGAGAAAGATAACGGGTGAACGTTCTTTTGCAGAACGGCACAAAAGAAGTGGTTTCGATGAATGACATCGTCAGTGTCATTGCTTCAAACAGAAATTTAAGGCTGCAACCATCCTCTGCAACACTGTCAAAGCTTTAGGTTTATTTTGAGACCATGGAACAGTTTGTTTTCGTTGACCTCGTGGAGACCTTGGCATTGTTATGAAGATATGCCGCCACTTGTTCGCTGATTGGTACATCTGGTTGTCGCCGCTGCAGCACCGGTCACCAGTTGTCCAGATTTTAAGAAAGCTCAACGTTTCCTCGACGTTTGACCAGCGTCGGGCAAACGTCGTGAAGACGTTGCTACAACATTTCACGAATGCGGTGTCCCTGTGGATCGATGATACACCAAGAAGACGCCATGACATCTTTATACTAAAGGTTAGTCTGTGCCACATATTTTGGCCGGCTGGTGGCAGAAGTGTCATTGTATAAAAATAGGTTCTGCGCCCAGAAAGCACGTCTGCCTCGTGTCATCCGTGCTGGAATAGCCGGACATCTCCTTCAGAATTTTTTTCTTTGAAATGTGTTTTTGACACTTGCGGGGCTACAGAGTCCCTGTTAAACAAATTGATGGATGAAATGTATGGATGCATGGATGGTCGCACATTGCTTTTTTAGGAAACATAAAGTCGTAGGCCAATTCTTTTTAGCTCTTGTAGTAATTTGCTGTGTGTCAAACAGCAGCGTTCTCAATTTAGAGATAAAATATCGTTTTAATTATTAATTATTTTAAAAGTATTATGTATACTTTTGCAATTGCAACCGTTTGATACAATCTTTAACATAGATTCAGACGACAGCACAAGTCAACCTCTAGTCTACATGTTGACATATATAGTTGGTTGTTTTTTTGCGATTTTGTGTCAGTCAGATTTATGACAGGTGAGCTGACACTATAGAGCTGCAAGGGTCAATAACCAGCGAGTCCCCGGCTCTCAGAGGGTGTAGTGGTACATTAGTACTGTCAAAGTGGGGCTTCTCTGTCCCCAGATGAAGCTGATCAAATACATGTGCTTGGTCAATATCTAGACGGGCGAGGTCTCTCCAAGATACCTGAGACAGGTGATGACTCTTACATGACTGAAGTGCTCGCACAAATTCTAATTTCATTCCAGGTGCCGAACGCTGGCGCGATTAGCACCTGGAATAAAATTAGAATTGCCTGTCGTGATTCAAATTATAAATGTCAACTGTTGGCGAGGGGTGATATTATTATAATAGTGACAGTATTTGCAAATGGCGGCACTCTGTCAGCGGAAGTGTCAAGATGGCGGTTTGTGACGTCATTATCGGGGAAATACGGCATGTTTGTTTAGCTGTGACTGCCCCTCCCTCTCCACTCTCCTTCCATCTGAGGACAAATCCACTTTTCTTGCCTCCCCGCTCTCCCCACCTGTACCTACGTCATACGCTTCACACAGTAATAGAAAATAATGTCGTCCTGACATGTCTGTCCGAGTTACAAAACTCTCCAAACTAACCCTTTGACCGCAGGTGCCGAATATACTCGGTTTTTCGGTTTATTATTACCACATTATGTACCACATTTTAAACATGTTAAAGATAAAGTGTGACATTAAATCAACAAGATTTGAAAATAGTTGACCCCCATTTTGTCAAATCTGAATAATTTTCACTCACTTGAAGTTGTGGATCGCGTCAGCGAGACACGACTTTAAGTGAGTGAAAATTAAAATTGAATAATTTGGGGGTTGCAAATAGTATTCTTAGTGACCCAAACTTTATTAGTTCAGCAATACTAAGACATCATTTTGATAAAGGGACGTTTTTAATGTTACGGTAGGTAATGGCTTCTTATCAAATAATTCACCAAAAGAATACCGATATAACTGAATACTGATATAACTGAATACTGATATAATATCCAGCATAATTTATCCAAATAATTGACATGATTTTATCTACGTTTTAGGACGATTTAAGACCTAACCCCGTTAATTAACAAATTATTCAATTCGAATTATCCAATGTCTCGCTGACGCGATTCACAACTTCAAGACTAGTAAGTGAAAAATATTCAGATGTGACAAAACGGAGGTCAGCGATTGTGAAATTGTCAAAACCTGTGTTAATAAAACAGTTAAAATGATATTAATTGGGAATTGAGAGAATGGAAAATAGAGAGAGTGAAAATTTAAAATGGATTTGATGATGATAGTCTGAGGAAACGAGAAAGTGGATACAGAACGTATTTTTACACTAAGTCAATTACCAGGTGATCAAATGGCAGGCGATAATTGGATAAAATGATAAATTTGTTTTTAATAAACATATAAGGACAGCAAAGAAAAGATATATTACTTTATCTCTGAAAGTCCTCTGGATAGATTGGTTTAGGAGGGAAAAGCAATTTACGGTTGACATTATTTGCCGTAGATTAAATGATTTATTGAGCACAGAGGCACGCAGCGTGGACCTGAAATCAATGTCACTGTTGTCATGGATCAATTTTGTTTTATTTTTAGGTAATTGCCTGAAACAACAAAATTACAATTGCAAAACTAGGACCGACCAACCCACGCCAAGGGGCAGGCCAGATGACGAGGGGGGGGGGGATGCCCAAAGAACAAGGGTGGATAATTTTCACCAAAGGCCCCACCCTCCCCCTCCCCTCGTATCTTCTAATCCACGGGGAACAACCCAACAAGCCCTAGTAGTCAGGGGGTCAAATGCATATTTTTGGGAGAACCTGGAAAGTGGGTCCAAAGTTTTTTTCTAAGTGTTTTCATGTTATATAGGTATTGTAGTCCATGAAACTGCATGATGGCATTCTCACAACATTGAGCATTTTTATATAACACGTTTTATAAAATCACGTCAATCGGGATGCAAAATAATGGTTTCCCACGGTTCAAAAAATATAAATATTTATATAAAGCACTAACCTAATCTATATTTGCCATTATTTGAACTAGTATGTATTCAATATTAGCAAAAGTGATTTCATAATTGTATAAATTGATTGAACCAGAAGTTTTGAGTTATGTGAACCCTTTGACCCCAAGGTCTTGCATAAACCCAATTACCAGTTATCAAATTGTATAATAATATAAGCGTGTGACATATCAAAATGAAGGGAATTTCATTACGAACCTCCATGTGATATCGCAAAGCAACTATAAAACATTTGTACCGCAATAATTATTATTTATATATATATCGACGAGATAATATAATGTGTAATTGTGGCCATACGTTCTAAAATTTTATATATATCAATATCATCCAATGATGTTAACACTTAACATCGAAATATTTGTTTATAGATTTATACATTTTCTTAAAAGAAATCATTGTGTGGTTTATTACCTCCGCCATAAGAGGTTACGTTTTTAGTCGGGATGGTTTGTCTGTTTGTTTATCCGTCAGCTGGATTATTAGGGGCTGGGGCTGGGGGTAAGGTGTCACCCGGGATGGGAATTTAGGCCACTATTATTTTCACATAGTTGGACTATTGAGGGGCCAGAATCAACCTGTACAGGTCACTGTAGCTGCTTTACTGAAATATGGCCAAAGGTGTACATGACCTATGCGCGATTTTTTCCGATTTGGAAAAAAAACTAGCGTATTAAACATTTTCGCCCACTGAGTAGTGAAGCTATATCAATATATTTGATACCAACAGAAAGCTACTGGAACAGGCTTTCCCGTGGATGTAACATATTTTCTGTCCGATTTTTGAAAAATGCACAAGCTTTAAGTTGGTATTTTAACCCTTAATTTTACCTATTTTTATTACTTTTTCAGTAAATAGTCAAAATACTTTTCTCTTAGCCGATTTTTGTATGGTACTTGTGTTTAGTTCTGATTCAAACATGTTCTAGAACTATTGTTGACTTAAAATAAACACATTTGGAAGTAAAAAATAATCAGCTATTTCAACATATTACACACTTTTTTTTGTTGGACGGAAAATTTGAGCACTTTTCTTTCGGTTCAGGAAAATAGACTGTGTCTCATATTTTTGCCCAATGAGTTCCAAAATTTAAACAATGTACCAGCATCTTTGATATCAGTTGAAAGTTACTATCAAGGGCTTTAACGTGGATGCATAATATTGTATTTCTGTTAAATACGAAAATGTACAACACAGCGCTAAGTTTGTATTTTATCCCTCCATTTGAACAATTTACAACGTTTTTTAGTGAATACCAGCAGGACTTCTCTCTCATGTTAACTTTATAAGGTACAGATTTCCGTTATTATTTTTACATTCTATGGAGCCATTTTTCAAAAATGATCTTGATCACTGAGGAAGTGATTACAGAAACTTTAAATGTTATCTCAGCGTCCACAAAAGTGATCTTGGCCACTGAAGAAGTGACCTCAACCACTTTAAAAACTATCTCAGCCGCCACAAAAGTGACCTTGGCCACTGAAGAAAATTTAGTGATCACAGCGACTTCAAAAGTTATCTCAGCCTCTACAAAAGTGATCTTGGCCACTGAAGAAGTGGTCACAGCCACTTTGAAAATTATCTAAGCCACTAGAAAGGTGATCTTGACCACTGAAGGAGTGATCACAGCCGCATTAAATGTTATCTCAGCCACTACAACAGTGATCTTGGTCAAAGAAGAAGTGATCACAGCCTCTTTAAAGGTTATCTCAGCCATTACAAAGGAGATCTTGGCCACAAACAAACTGGTGTCAGCCACTGAAAAAAATATCTAAGCCACTACAAAGTGATCTTGGCTCTGAAGAAGTGATCACAACCACTTTATTAGTTTCTCAGCCGCTACAAAAGTGATCTTGGCCACGAACAATCTTATGTCAGCCCCTGAAAAAATGGTCTCGGTCACTGCTGAAGTAAACTTGACCATTAAATACGCCATCACAGTCACTTTAAAAATCATCTCAGCCACCACAAAGGAGATCTTGGCCACAAACAAACTGGTCTTGGTCACTGCCGAATATTCAGACCTCATTTCAAACCTGCTGCCAGGACCCTTCTTATCTCGATGTGATGCTATGGCTGGATGCATTGGTAATGGAATCATGTTGAATATCATCCAACAAGGCTTCTTGGGTATATTAATGATCTCTAGCTTGATCAGTTGATGTAGTAAGGAACTTATTCTGTAGTTAGTAAGTCGGCCGGGGGAGCACCACCTGTTCATAATTATGTTGATTGCCATCAACTGAGAAAAATTGAAGGAACATTTGAAAATATAACATTTACAAACTTTCAGGTGAATAATGCCCTGATAATCCCCTGAGCCAGTTAGATCCATTAGTATATGGATGAAACATGAAAAAAACTAAGCAGGAATACATCGTCTTGTATCAGAATATGATGTATACTAGTACCTCATTAGAAAAGATGATGAAACAAACAATGGACAGTAAGGTAGTAGCAATTTTAATATTATATATAGCAAATACCAAAATGATGGCAAAGGCGGTGGTGTCATTGCTGATTATTTAACTTAAAGAACTTTTTTTAAATAACGATTACGTGCAATTTTGATAGTTTACAGCAACCTCTGAATTATTACACCACATTTTTGATAATTGATGTATCCATATAGTCAGATATAGATATGCTGTGATATTGGAACTATAAAAAAAAGAAAAAATCATGAATTATTTACTCATCTGTTAAACTTTTATACCACAAGAATGGAACATAGTTACGTCATAGTTAAATGCAAACCGCATTGTCATTGATGAACAAAATTTATAGTTTTTTGAAAAAAAAATTAAATTAAAATTTATAATTTAATTTAAGCATATGCCTGACACAGAGGCTAACCAATTGGCATTTAAATTTACCTTAATAAGGCTCACAAATTTTGTCTGAGTGTCTCAATAACGGCCGGGCATCTAAACATTGGGGGAGCGTCGAGTCAATGCAGCGCATTAATGGTGATTTTATGGTGTGACAGCGTCGCAGATGATGACCCAACATTGGGTTAGTGAATCATGTTGCCTGGCCCATACAATACAACGTATAATCAATCCATTGCTACACAATTCAAGCCATATAATGTTACCATTATATTTCATCCCAGCAAATGGATACGGTAAAATAAGCCACATTAGGAGTAGGGCCTTAAGGAGCGAGAATAGGTGAGCGACAGGTTATCTAGTTTATCAAGATGCATGGAACTTCATAACAAAAACCTAAATTATAAGACAATGAATGCAGGTTCAGCTATATAAACATATAAAAATGTGGAGGGTGTAATATACAAACGATACTGAATTAGGCATGATGGACCTGAATTATTGACCTTTGACCTTGAATTATAGCCTTGACCTTTGACCCAATGATATTTATTATTAATATACATCAATATACAAACAATCAAACTAATAGCTATCAGTTATGTGAATATATACAGGGATTTTCTGTTTTTCCCGATCACCTAAAACCACTATTTTGTACCGCGATAGGCGAAAAAATGTAAAACGCGTTATTTAAAAATGCTCAATGCTGTGAGAATGCCATCACGCGGTTTCATAGAGTACAATACCTATATAATATGAAAACATTGAGAAAAAAACTTTGGACCCACTTTCCAGGTTCAGCTCCTGCCCCCCTGACTATAGACTACGACCTGATGTAGTATAATGTTGATCCACCGTCTACGACGCTGGCCCAACATTAAGCCAACATTGATTAAACTTATCCTGTTTGCTGGAAAAACACTGAATAACTTTGTATGCCAATTGAACCGCTTATTATATCAAATTTTAATATTTTTTTCGTGGTTGTGTTTGCTCCTGGACAAGCATAAGTTATTATAATTAACATCTTATCTTATTCAAATTAAAATTTTATGCTGGATGTCAAAAGTAGTAGAATGCTTGCCAGTTGTAAAAATTCCATATTTTATTTGCAAATACATATTTGTAAATGATTGTAGATATTTGTGTACAATGTAAAACCTACTAAAAAAAATACAACAAAAAGAACATACTACACTAAATTCTTACATTATCAGGACATTTATTTGTTTGACAGGATCATGATGAATCACATAATATTTATCAAGTTTATACGAGCAAACGATAACTCTATCTGGCGCAAAGGTCATTAAAATGACCCCCATTGGTATATTTCTTCCACCAGGAGAATTGGCAATATGCACCCTGAGTATGTCCCAGTTAGTGTAAATTCTATTTGGAAAGATTCAATAAGGACTGAAGGTGGGATGGCTGGGCGGGCCCTAAGTAGGGACATGGGGAGAAAGTAACACCCCGATGAACATAATATCGCCCACGGGCTGATTAGAGGGGACGTGATCTGCCAGCAGTGGCCCGGATGTTGACGTAAGCACCCGGATGCCTGTACACCCCCACACAGCTGGTGTTGCTGTATGGGTTACATGTGTGGAAGCATCTATGAATATTCACCCCACTCTGTTTACCCTTTAACCGCCAGATTATTCAATTTGAATTTTCACCCACTTGAAGTTGTGTCTCGCTGACGCGATTCACAACTTCAAGTGAGTGAAAATTATTCAGATTTGACGAAATGGAAGTCAACTCGCTTCAAATCGTGCTGATTGGTGTCACATAATGGTTTTAACATGCTTAAAAGGCGGTACCGTATGCTGTAATAATTGAGTGAAAACCCAATATATTCGGCATCGGCGGTTAAAGGGTTAAATACTGTGCCAGCGCCTTCAGTGATGTCACTACAGTAACCCTTAAAACGCTAAATTAAATATTTTAAATTTTCACCCACTTGAAGTTGTGTCTCGCTACCGCGACCCACAGCTTCAAGGGGGTGAAAAATACTCATATTTATTTAATTTGAGACCAAAACTGAGCAGATCTTCATGTTTAAACACTAATTTCATTCCCAATGACGGTGATTTGAGCGGCTAATAAAACAGATTAAAAACGACTGTTCTGCCGTGCAAAGCCAAAAGGCAGTATCTGCTTACTTTACAAGTAAGCAGATACTGCCTTTTGGCTTTGCAGAGCAGTATCGTTGTGCTCAGTGGTGTAAGGGGTAATACAACTGAATACAGCATTGGGTTAACCTTTTAACCGCCAAACTATTCAATTTAAATTTTCACTCACTGAAAGTTGTGTCTCGCTGACGCGATCCACAACTTCAAGTGAGTAAAAATTATTCAGATTTGACAAAATGGAGGTCAACTCTTTTCAAATCTTGCTGGTTGATGTCACATTTTATCTTTAACATAGTTAAAATGTGGTACTTGATGTGCTAGTAAAAAATAAAAACCCGAATAAATGCGACACCGGCGGTTAAAGGGTTTAAATCTGTGCTTGACGTGTTCCCACTGCTCATACCCATCATTTAGCAAATCTCAGTGATGGATCCAGATGGTTTTCCATGGTATGCTGGAAGCAGTCAAAACTTTATGTATATGGATAATTATGATGAATGATAGATGTAACCAGCTAACACGAGACACATACACAAGCTTAATTATGGATTAATGTTGGACCGACGTTGTAGACGACGTTGTAGACGTAGACGTAGGAAAAATATTTTTTGTAATTTGAAGCTGGAAATTGCGCCAGCTTCAGCTTCAAATGAATGAAAATAGAGACAAACAATTTATTATAAAGCTGGGGAATGGTTAATATAGAATTATGTATACACCCTTGAATCTCGTAGAGCTTTGCTAAGTATCAGAAAAGTTAAGCTATTTTACGATTTTAGATTGTTTTATAGCGCCCCACTTCGTTTAAACCTGAGGTGTGACACAATCGCGCGTAAACTTAATTATAATCCATGCAAACGCTAAATGACCTGTTCGACTCGGATCCGGGGGTGGGGGGTATAGTTTGGCCGATATGGCCATCCCCAGCAAACACAAAACATCTTGTATAACATTTATCCAATGACTAGACGGCCCAACGTCTTCGACGCTGGTCGAACGTTGTATAAATGTCATACAAATCTTTTGTGTTTGATGGGTCTCAACCAATTCGAAACTATTGTAACTTGGACGAGAATACCCGGGCCCGGGCCAATCCACAGGATATCATTCAGGTTGTTTTTTGTCTTAACTAGGCGTCACCAATGGGCCTGATAATGGGAAAATATTTTCGATAATAGTCTCTGGGGCCCATCCCACAAAGCATCTTAAAATTAAGATCATCATAACTTTCTCTTATTTGCATTAGAAAAGTTAAGATGATCTTAATTTTATTTGCATTTGAAAATTTAAGATGATCTTAACTTTTCTAATGCAGATAAGAGAAAGTTAACATGATCTTAATTTTAAGCTTCTTGTGGTCTATCGCAAACAATTGACTAAGTTATAATTCTAATCAAATTGTAAAAGGAATGTTTCATACCATGGCAAATAAAATGTCAAGCACTATTAACCCTTCCTTTACCAAATTCGCATTTATACGAAATCCACATGTGTATATGCATTAATTGCAATGGGTATATTCTATTAAATGCATGGTTGAGAATCATCAACCAGAATGATAAGTGACATGGACGCAATGTTCTCTTGTATTTTTAATGTGTGCGATGTGCGGGTGCACATAGCAATAACTTGCATTGTGCCCGGGGGCTACCGCAGGGGTCCTTTAAACAAGAGAAGTCGTTTTCCGGGGGTTGTTTTTTCAAGGGGATGTCTGCAAAGGAAGATTTAAATAGATGAATAAATCTATATAGTTCTACATCCTTATGGAGTTCTACCCATCAACAGCAAGGCGATGCAATTATGGTTTAGTTCAAAGCAAAGACTAGACGTTGCCCTATAGCCTTGGTATGATGGTTCACCGCCTGCGACACTGGACCAACATTTTACCAACACTGTTTACATGGCTGTAAAAATTATGAGCTGGTATCATGGGGATAGAAACTCGCGATGCTGCTTTACAAAACCAAAAGGCAGTATCTGCTTACTTTACAAGTAAGCAGATACTGCATTTTAGCTTTGCACGAAATAGCAGGCATGTGGTTAAATCAAGTTGGTGAACACGCCACCAAATTTGGATCCATCTCCCTGTGTTTATCGTGGTGACAGTGACGGAGTACCTGTTATGCGGGGAATTGAGGGATGTGTCGGGTCCTGTATCAGTCACAAAGCTGGTAAACAGAGTCAAAATACAGTAACTGCTCACTTGTAAAGTGAGCAGTTACTGTATTTTGTTTTTGTACGCAGAAAGGGTTGAATGTAGCATCCCGAGTCTCAGTTTGCACAAATCTAAATATCTTTTATCAAATTATAGTCAGCCGGTCAATGCGCTAAATTTCGATAAGTGCGTATGAAATACAATTTAATTCACGTCAAGATATGAAGCCACTGTGTAAATTATTACTTTGTGAAGAGGGTAAAGGCGAGATTTATTCAAACGATTTCTATATTATGCAACCCTAACTCTGGAATAAATACTAGCTTGAAATTATTTTACACACTCCTTGTTCATGTTAATGTGGCTTGACAGCCAGGCCAGATATTTTAAATTGATTTTTATATACAATTCTATTTCATTTAGGCGGTGCATCTACATATATTTAAAAATAATGTTACGGTGTAATGGATTAATTCAAACAATTTCTATATTATGCAACCTTAACTCTAGAATAAATAACCAGCTTGAAATTATTTTACACACTCCTTGTTTATATAAATGTGGCTTGCTACGGTGTAATGTATTAGATGGTATATTTACACAGAACATAAATAATATATAAGCACTAATTAAATTTTCTGGCATTAATTAACACGATGTCTTTTCAAAACATTCTCCGCTCAATTTCAAAGACATGGAAAAATACTACTCTTAATAGAACCATTATCATTTCCTTTGTGCTAAATACCGAGACACACCCTTTGTAATGTAAATCTTGTGATGTCAATGGCATGCATATTTTTTCAGGGACTCTCAGCGATTACAAGACGTTCATCCAAAGTCAGGTTAATGCTGGCCCACCGTCTCCGACGTCGGGCCAACCATAACCAGACATTGGTTGAACTTGTCTTGTGTGGAGAAAATATTTCGCCTGCAATCGCTCATCAGCTTTGAAAAACAGCGCACACTGAAATGCACTTAAATTTTTTTCAGGAAAGGTGACATTACAGAATGGACAATGGCATGGCAATCGTGATGATGGTACACAACTTTTTGCGATGATCCGTTATCAACGTCTGTAATGGCTGCTAATACCGGCGTTGATTGCATTTATTTAGGAGGAATAAACACTATTCTTCAAGCCTAATTAACAAGCATTTTATTAATTTATACAATTTATAATCACTGCTTTGATTGCAATATGTCTCATTTCCGTTGTAATAAGTATCAAAACAGATAACAATTTGTATTTTTATATATGGTCCATTTAAAAAATAAAATAAATTATTTTATGTTAACTTTCTCAAGACCATATTGCTTGTGGATGTCCCATAAGCCATTAATACGAATTGTGATTCACATAAAAAAACTAGAAGAGTCTAGTTTTTGTGAGCAAAAAACTGTAGATGTCTCCCCTCCTGCTGGGCTCTGTTCAACCCAGTAAGCACAAAACATTTGTATAACATTAATTGTGTACAATGTTGGACCAACGTCGATACGTTGGCCGACGTTGTACAAATGGCAATGCAAATGCTTTGTGTTTGCTGGGAATAGCAGCTGGTCTAGCTTGCTCACTGCTGGCGGCGATTACAAGCCGACACCGACCCTATGTCTGGTAATTGGTGGGCCAGCGTCGCCGGTGCTGGCTAGTATCCATTTAGTCCTAGCCAATACTTCATGCTGCTGGTATACCTGCATGCTGGCGGTACGGGCACGATGCTTTGAACCAGAACTGGGTTAATTTTGGCCCGCCGACATTCAGCGCTGGCAGAAATGAATGGGACAGAACGCACAGAAAGAGCGGACGGAGGTAAAGCAATATGTCCCCACCGCTGTGTGAGAGGGGAAACGTAATAATGAATTGAAAAAATAGATCCGATTTCATCGGTTTTTACTGTACATTTTATTTATACAGCGATTAAATTTTCGGTGTTGCCTTCCAATATTCGACCGTAATATCAGTGATATTTATAATGACCTTTGATAGTGCACCGTTAATAATGATAATCACCTGCATCCACCCTGCTTGACGGTGATATTAACGGCATACCACCGTACACTTTCCGACTTCCCGTATACTCCGTTTTTAATATCTGTATTCACATGCTATCACACCTCATCATTGGCTACATTTCACCGTTAATTACCCTTCTGTCGGTGTTCGACTGCAATATTAACGGTATTTTCGGTGCACCCCGATCCCGATATTCGCGATACCCCCGGAAGAGGACGGCCTGTTGGGTAATTTAGCGGGCGACTGATGGGGGCCTGCCAGGAAAATGGGCGTTCTCGTGAGCGCTATTAGGGTGATTCGTTAATGTCGGCGTCTGCTTCAAGGGTTGGACACGGTGGTAATCAAATGAACCTTCACCTTCACGGTGTGCGACTTGTAGAACAGGACCTGGACCTGTGCTGAGTTAACCCTTTCAAGCCTGAATTTACCATAGTCATCTTCACCCACTACAAGCCGCGAATTGCTGTCGCAATTCTCGACTTGTAGTGGATGAAGATGATTTGAAGGGGGTGACAAATGAAAAAATATACCGTTATTTTTTAAAAATGTTCTATGAAAATTTTCGTTCTAAAACCGCTAGGTTTCACGAAATTAAGTCATTTTTCAGAGATGCAAGATGATGCTTTAATGCATCGTGAGGGCTTAAAGGGTCAATGTTGGGAAGGCTATACACCGCACCCTGGACCTGTGCCGGGTTAATGTTGGGTATACAACACGCGTCCTATATAAGAGAAAATCACCGGATTCTGCTCGACTCCATCTCTCTTGTTTTATGGGTGGCCCTCATCAAAGTGAACTCGCTGGCGTAATGGCGGAAAAATAGCGTCCCTTGCGAGCCTATACAGATGTAATCATGATAGACAGACTACCGGCTCACACAATGTGATGGCGGAAAAGATAGAGCTTGTACTGCGTGCTCCACTGAATGTCTAAAGCTGAATTACTGGAGAAACATATGACCATAGGGCTCAACAGCAGCTGTAATGGTATAGAAAGAGATGCATGTACTACTTAAAGAGAATCTACAGCTGTAATGCCGAATGTGAGGCTGAAAAAACAGATGGATATACTCTGCTCAGACAAAAGTAAGCAGGTACTGCCTTTTTGCTTTGCAAGCAGTGCTGCCCCCCTTCAAAAAAAAAGAGCTGTGATGCAGAATAAAAATTTGTTTGTTTTATATATTTATACACTTTACAGATAGATTGAAGATGATTGTGATGCTAAATAAACAGATGGACGGACTACTGCACAAAGATAATATTTAAGTAAGCTGCGATGCCGAAGACACAGATGGATGATCATGTATTGCTTCCCAGAGAGCGTCTACAGCTGTTATTTGGTTTGACATATGGGTGTTTCGCCAAATCCCATACAAAGTACGTATAGTAGCAGTTTTAGTTTGAGAAACGTGTGGATGCACGGCTGCACATAAATAGTTTCTACATTTTTGTAAT
This sequence comes from Flabesymbios commensalis, assembly GCA_964017125.1. Lineage (NCBI taxonomy): Eukaryota > Metazoa > Annelida > Polychaeta > Terebellida > Flabelligeridae > Flabesymbios > Flabesymbios commensalis. The sequence continues at coordinate 47,655,215 of OZ024910.1, read as the reverse complement.
GAAGCAGGTGGATGTCAGTCTACATGTTCATAGAGAAATCACAAACTGTCGCACAGTGACGATCTGCTTGTATTATTGTGATGGTGAAGATACAATTATATTAATGTACTGTTTTATAGATATACTTTACATCTGTAATACGCGTAGTTGTGGAGAAGCAGTTGGATATAGGCCTACATTTTCATAGAAGTTATGGCTCTAATGAGAAGAAAACATATAGAAGTATGTTTAGCAAAGTGAACAGCTTTCAGATGCAGTGATGGAAATAAAGATGAACACCTCCTTATTGTATTGTCTACCCAGCAAAAACGAGACATTGGACCAAAGTTGTGTCAATGTTGGGCCGACGTCGAAGACGGCAGGCCAACATTGACCCAGTTTTGGTTCAATGTATCGTGTTTGCTGGGGCAATATAACCAAAGTGGGGTTGCAGTATCCTTGGTGTAACAGGCGCGCACTTGCTTCGTGAAATGACTCTGAAGTTTTGTAATTATGAAGGAACAATCGTTATGAATGAGTAACAGATGGATACCTTCTCCACTGAAAGGACATGAAGAAACAAATGAATGCTTGCCTCAAGCCTAACATGCCAACAGTGGACATGACAGAGTGACAAATGACAACTTGAATATGATCTGCCTGCAGCTCACACTGATAATTTCTGGGATTGTGAGGTCACCGCGACCTGCAGAAGGAGGTCATTAATGTCACGCTGACAAGCACATTACTGTGAATTGAAGGGTCGCCGTGTTACGGCTTCCACAGAAGGTCATCTACTTGAAGATGTAAATTGATTGACTGACTGACTGACTGACTGACTGGCTGACTGACTGGCTGACTGACTGACTGACTGACTGACTGACTGACTGACTGACTGACTGGCCGACCGACCGACCGACCGACCGACCGACCGACCGACCGACCGACCGACCGACCGACCGACCGACCGACCGACCGACCGACCGACCGACCGACCGACCGACCGACCGACCGACCGACCGACCGACCGACCGACCGACCGACCGACCGACCGACCGACCGACCGACCGACCGACCGACCGACCGACCGACCGACCGACCGGCCGGCACGCCCGCCCGCCCGCGCGCTCGCTCGCTCGCTCACTCACTCACTCACTCACTCACTCACTCACTCACTCACTCACTCACTCATTCACTCACTCACTCACTCACTCACTCACTCACTCACTCACTCACTCACTCACTCACTCACTCACTCACTCGCTCGCTCGCTCGCTCGCTCATTTTTTTCAGAAAGAAAAGTGTTAGAGAATGAACTCTATTACAGATAGTAGAGGGGCAGTGTCACCTTCGCTCACCCCTCTCATCCATTATGACTAATAGACCACCTTGGCAGCACCTCCAGCGTCCCTTCTCTGACCTCACAGTGTCATTGGCCTCTCCAAATCTAATAATAAATAGCCTATTATGGGCTACTTCATGTCACACCTCATGGCTCAAAAATCCCAACATTAAACTTTGCATTCGCGATCGTTCCTTGTGGACTTAAGCCCATTATGTGTCCCCATACAAACTAGCAGATACGACCCTCTACTACACAGGAGACCTTTATCGATGCAGAATTTGAAGTCACTATAATATCGTCCCTGTCGATATGAAAGGGTGTATCTGCCACTTTGTAAAGTGGCAGATACACCCTTCCATATCCTAGGGGACCATAGGCCTAAATTATAGGTGACAATCAGATCAGACTGATTGCCACTAAAGTTAGGATAACAACTCTCTGTGACACACTATATAATCACAAAGGTATGCTCTGCAAAGCCGTTGCACGGCAGAAGTATCATACTTGGTATGAGTGATAAATCACGCGCATTTGCTTTGTGAAATTATTGAATTAGATGCTGGGCATGCTAGTTTAATTTCAAACTTCAACGTGGCTTCTTATTCATACACTCAAGAAAAACAGCACCACCAAAATACGGAGAAGTATAACTGCGCACTAATGGAATCCGAGTGGTTCAAAAATCGATTTTTGGATTTTTGACCTCCTCCAATGCAATTGTCAATTTGACATCTGAAATTGAGCTAATCAAAGAGCGTACCGGTGACAGCTAAACAAGAAAATTAATACGAGTAATATCCCTGTGCTATCAACTGAGCGTGACGGCTCTGTCAGCCTGTGGTTTGTTCCCTTGTTAATACTCGTAGATGATCAGAGAGTGGACATAAAATCAATCGCGTCCTAATGGAGCCTGGAAGCCTGTCTAACGAGACACAAAAATAACAGGAAAAAACCTGCACAGACCAGAAATCGAGCCGTACAAAACTATTTGGCAGTATTTCATTTCCACTGACGTCAATCTCTGACAAAAATAATTAATTTGCCTCTGGAGCTTCTCGATTCATTTCCACGCCAGTATAGAATAACGTTGTCTTTTAAAACTATTAACTTTAAGTTTTGTACTTTTCTCGGCTCACTTTAAACTGACGCTAGAAAGCGGACGCAAGCTTAAAGCAAGCTGGGAGTTATGTATCCCTATAAAATCCCATATTTTTAACAAACTTTATATAGATTATTTCGTTTATAAATAAATGAGCTGTGTTACATGCACATGCAATACATGTGTTGATGCACATAGTTATTATATAAACTGGGACAGAGGAGACAGAAGATCAAACCAGAAAGAGGACATCTCACATAATAGACAGGATCTAACCCGGGTCCGCTCGGTATGAGATTAAACATGTTACCCACTTGACACCCCCCCCCCCCCCTCCATGCTATACATACATGTACTGACTCGATACAAGAGAACGCAAACAAAAAAATACCCTTTTTTAAAGCTGATTCTAGACGCCGGATTAGACTTAAAGACTTCATCCGCCGAAGAAAGTGACTGCTAGATAACGTAAACGTTGTTTTTAAAATAATAAGCTTTATCGATTTAAAGCATTGTTGAACTGTTTCTTATTGCAGTCGTTATCTGCTTTGAATTTATTGTTTCGCTTCGATTTAACATTTGCAAATCTTGATGCTTAAACACACATTTCATACTCAATAACTGTGATTTAACTAGCCCGAATGTGGCTGAAACAGCATTTTAGATTGAAGGGTTCAGCCACAGATTACGCCTATGCAAAATCGTAAGACTTAATTTGTACGACCATTATCTAAGACTTGGCCTAGGCCAAGTCTTAGATAATGGTCGTACAAAGCCTCGATTAATCGGGTCGCCAATAGGTTGATTATAATCAGTAACATTCCAGCTACATGATCGCATGCTCAGCTCATTTGTCGAACCCTCATTAAAAAGTTATGGGCATTTTTCAGACCTTGGGGTCGAGATCGCACTCGGTCACCGCCATGTTGAAGAACGTTGATTCTTTCCAATATTACGAATACATCAATCCACGGTGTGGGATCGTCCACGGCTATGATTTAACCTGCTAATCAAACAGATTCAAAACGACTGTAGTCGTGTTTAGCAATTTAAGGGCTAACACATTCAACCACGATGACCCGGGTTCGATCACCTGACAGGGAGGTGTAACTCTGATGTTTCATTTGTTAGTTTATCCCGGGAAAAATGCCTGGGCCCAGTTTAGTTAGTGTGTACCACCATGGAGATACCATGGTGGTACACACTGTGTAGTACCCACTGTGTAGGGGCTTACAACGACATAAATTATTGATTTAACCCTTTAAACGCCAAATTATTCAATCTGAATTTTCACCTACTTGAAGTTGTGTATCGCTGACGCGATCCACAACTTCAAGTGAGTGAAAATTATTCAGATTTGACAAAATGGAGGTCAACTCTTTTCAAATCTTGCTGGTTGATGTCACATTTTATCTTTAACATGTTTAAAAGGTGGTACTCAATGTGCTAATAAAAAATGAGAACCCGAATATATGCGACACCGGCGGTTAAAGGGTTAACATAACAATTTCGAAAGATATACATGTATATCCTTTCAGGAGTGTTAGGACGCAGTTTTTTTCAATCTTGCTATCAGAGTAACGTTACTTTTTACAGTACGAATCCCATCACACTCACAACAGCTCAAAGAAGAAGGCGTGAATATCTGCCTTTGAAATGTTACATCACAATATTGTTTTTGTGACGCACGGCTCGTGGATCGATAAACCTGCAAAAACGAGAAGTTGATCCAATGTTGAGTTGATGCTGGCCTGCCGTCTGCGACGCCGGTCCAGCACTAACCCAACATCGGGTCATAGTCTCGCGTTTACTGGGAAGCGGCTCCCATCTTTCCGATCAATAAAACACTCTTTAAACTTTTGAAATCCTCCTCGGATTGAAACGACTGATCAAACAGATTTAATCAGGATCCCTATGAATCACATCTTGTAATCAGGATCCCTATGAATCACATCTTATCCACGATCCCAGTAGACACAATTTGTATAATATGTATACAATGTTGAACAAACGTCGGAGACGTTGGGCCGACAAATGTTTTGTGTTTGCTGTGATCCTTCACGGGCACTGAAATATCCACGTCTGAGACCCTAAACATTGTTCTCAATTCAGATTTAACCCTTTAACAGCCGGTGCCGCAGATATTCGGGTTTTCATTTTTTATTAGCACATACAGTACGACATTTTAAATATGTTAAAGATAACATGTGAGGTTAACCAGCAGGATTTGAAAGAGTTGACCTCCATTTTGTCAAATCCGAATAATTTTCACTCACTTGAAGTTGTGGATCGCGTCAGCGAGACACAACTTCAAGTGGGTGAAAATTTAAATAGAATAATTTGGCGGCTAAAGGGTTAAGCTGCTCAGTTCAAATGCAATTGAAAATATGAGTCAAGTTAATTGATTTCGAGTGCGATAATTTCGCGATCTATTTCAAACCTATAAGTACTCATTTATTTTATGTCATAACGTTTTCAGTTGCACTGTAACTGAACGTTGAAATGAGTGTTTCGTCGATTTCTATTTTTAGTTTGACACGGTCAGTAAATGATTGTCACCCCCCCCCCCCCAACATACCAATATATATTTGAAACCAAGTGAGATGAGATATGATTTAACTATAATTATTCAAGCAAAATAAATCTCAACCTAGATATTCCTTCATGGTTAAGTCACCTGGTTAAGTTACGCTTGAGTCAACATTCACATTTAATTTCCAACACTGTGACTATGTTGGACAAACGTAAACGGCAGTAGCTCTCAGTTTTCAAGCAAGCAGATACTGCTATTTGTCTTTGTGTTGCTGAGCCGGAATCCAGTTGTTATATTAGAGAACACTGAGATATGTCGCTCCTTATCTTTTTATCGATATCAGTTTCCTTAGCTATACAGGACAAGACATACTGCCTCAACGCTGGGCGGAGAAACCGTATTATCAGAATAGGACGCCCAAAAATGGGATCAACTGCCCCACGACAAATCACCGCAGTGGAAACGACCCAGTTACTGAAAGCACTACGTTTTCCGTCGGTTCTGTGCTGTGCCGTAGCTTGTCATAAATTGCCTAGCCGCATTTTTGCGAAGGCGCATCAACATGGAGCAAAGGCGCATAATAAACACTTACAGAGTGGGGGCCGTCTTTATACGTTAGAACTTGACGTCAGTTTCTGACGTATAAAGACGGTCCCTGCACTAGAATAATTAAATATTTATAATGGTCATGGACCCACAACACAGGTATTCAAATGAAGCGGAAAGAGCTAACTAGAAAATTTATGGTGATTTCTAAATGAACTAACCCCTTTGTTCTCCGTGGTTCATACACAAATATTGTAGCGTCGTACGGATTGATAGACTGTGTCCGTGGACGAGTTGTAAGGAAACGGTTATAAATGAAAACATATTAAAGGCTGCTGCTCTTTGTGATACACAATAGAAGTGATTCTCATTGTATGTAGAGCCTTTCTTATAATACACTCTAAACAATATAGTTTCTTTAAAAAGAACCCTTGCGTACTTTTACCATGCAACCCAAGGGTTCTGCTGGGGTTGCATGGTAAAAATACTCACGGGTTCCTTCCAAATAACCTATATTGTTCAGAGTGAAGTAAAACAACTAATGTTGTGTATTTTTTATTCTAATTTTATTATAGTTTTCTTAGCCCTAACATTCCGGGGATCGTCGATCCCCAGACTGTAAGAGTAACAATATCTATAGCGGATGTAGATCCTTAACATAGGTATTCAAATGAAACAGAAAGAACTAACTAAGACATTTATGGTGATTTCAAATTGAAATTTCTGTTGGTCTTCATGGTTTATACAAACATATTTCAGCGTTGTAAGGGTTAAAGGCGCAGATGTCTGTATTTGCTGTTGATAATAATTCGCAGGTGAGAAAAACCACTGTGAATATTAAACAAGTCAGGGTATTCTTCTGTTTTTTGTCTTTTTTTATATCAGTGTTTCAAGATTGAAGACATATTTTATTTATCCAGTTTTTAACAACTGGATATACTGGTGCTAGTAAAAGAACAGAATGTCTACTGTAGTCGACATCAGTATTCTGAGGGTTAAACTGACAACCGGTACTTTGTTTGCCTAGAAAAAAGGCAGTATATTAGCAAACACAAACCATTCTTCACGTAGGGTCAACAAAATGATACAAAGCATTGACTTAAAATATTATGCGAAAAATCCATTAACCCTTTAACCGCCGGTGCCGCATATATTCGGGTTTTCATTTTTTATTAGCACATTAAGTACCACCTTTTAAACATGTTAAGGATAAAATGTGAAATCAGCCACCAATATTTGAAAACAGTTAACCTCCATTTTGTCAAATATGAATAATTTTCACTCACTTGAAGTTGTGGATCGCGTCAGCGAGACACAACTTCTAGTGGGTGAAAATTCAAATTGAATAATTTGGCGGTTAAAGGGTTAAAAACGTTTTTAAAACGTCTTTACAACATTTTTCAAAATACATTTTTATATCACGACGCTGGCCCAACATCAAGCGAGCACTGGTTAAACGTCTCGTGTTTGTCGGGACTGTCTTTGCACGACGGTACTTGTCACTGCTTTACGGTTTCCGTATAATCTGTACTGGTAGTTTCCTGTAGTTTCCGAGGGCCAGCTGCATGTGTTATAACACGAGGGAGACGGGGCGCTTCCAGAGTCTTGAAGCTGCCGAGAAGGGCGGGTGGATTGCCGGGTCACCCCGGGGTCAACACAAGGGGTCAGCGGGCAGGGCGGAGTGGACCCCGTTGTCAAGGGATCCCTATTCGGGGGAGGGGTGTGTCCAGTAAATTGAACTGCCAGGAGAATATCCGCCCATGAGTATGAAATGAGCTATTGGTTGCCGCTCGATCTTAACTCTTGTGTTGCTGGAACCGCATATATACGCTGTCAAGCAAGTCTCACACTGAATAAAATGTCACTGAAATCCATGAATACCCAGCAAATATGAGACGTTGACCGAATGTTGTTTTTGTGTTGGCCCGCCGTGAAGACGGCGGGCCAACATTAAAACAACATTCGTTCAACGCCTCGTATGCTGGGTAGTTTGTGATAGATGCTGAGTTAATAAAATAATTCAATTTTTCAGACGACAACTTTTTCATAAATATACATATTTGTCGTCATTTGAATTTGGAATTTGCGTCAGCAATTCCAGCTTGAAATGAACAAAAAATAGGAACAAAAAAATTTATTTCATAAAATAGATTGTGCTACATGCTGTGTTAATAAAATAATTAAATTTTGCAGAGGACAATTTTTTTATAAATATAGGGGGGCCTACATATTTTTCGTCATTTGAAGCTGGAATTTGCGTCAGGTGAATGAAAATGAAAATGTGGAGAATTACCTATAGGTATGAAGAGGGCGTTTCCCTTGTTAACTCAATTCCCCAACGTTGTTTTGATTTTGGGCAAGCGTCGCAGACGGTGGGTCATTGAAACAGCATTGGGTCAAAACCAGAGAAGTCGTTTAAATCTATGTCCCCGATAACTTATAATAAAATACAACGTCAAGTGGTACATGATTACACACTTAATAAAAAAAGTAGTGACTAAATTGCATCGTTTTTATTCCCGGAACGATAAATATTAAACAAACGTAAATTATCAAAATACCGATGTATGATGGTAAATAATGACACATCACTGTAAGTACCGTTATATGAATATACTTACCTAATATTAATATCATAGTAAATCCTGCACCCAGTAAACGCAAAACATTAGTATAACTTTCTTCCAATGTTGGACCAACGTCGAAAAACGTTGGGCCGACGTTGCACAAATGTTCTACACATCTTTTGTGTTTGCTGGATAATCATAATAATTTTTAATTGAAAAAAATAATCGAAAACTATTTTAACTGCTTCAGACAAAGAAGTAATCTGTTATTGTCATCGTCATCACTGAAATATTGTTTCTCGGACCGCAAGGGAATGCGCGTATTGAGTTTCCGGTCAATCATAGGTAATATTCTTATTGTACTTGGGCGTTGGCATGGGAGCCGAAGACGTGGAGGCAGATGATCAGGTTAGAATAGATCGAAACGCAGGTAATTGTGAGGACGGGCCTTATTGGGCAGGCTGGGATCCTGAGAAGGAGTCCCGCGTTAGGACAAGGATGGATACGGTCCTGTCCTGGTCCTGTCACCGGGTGTCACTGCCGCGGACCTGCCCCCAAGTCCCCTAAGTCCCCCATGCACCACGTCCCCACGTCCCCCCACGTACCGTTGTTCATCTAAAGTATTTTGGAAAGGAGCATCTGCGCTCTCATCTGCGTTGGGTTGTTGCCCGCTACTACACGGGCAACATCCCAACGCAGATGAGAGCTATACATGGATTGGAGAAACACGTATTTATTTCAACTCTAATTTAAACATGTTAAATAACAAAAGAATGCCGGGATGGTATTCGCTGATTCTGGCCGGTGACAGTATTATACAACCATTAATATTGTCAGTGGGTATATTCATTTGAAACTGCTCCACTTGGGCTGCTTAGGCTACAATTTGAGGGACATTTTATAAAATTCAAATTTAATTTATGGGCCTATATATGTTTTTTATATTTTATTTTGTTTCCATGCTCACATACATCATGATAGCATATGTTTAATAATCGTTGTTGATGCTCTTTATGTTTCATTTTTAGCAAGATCATTTATCAGGCTGATGTCCAATGTATTATTCCAGCAACATTAATTTGCAATTGAATTTGATGTTTCTGTTTCTGGAATTTACGATCACATTAATTTTGTTATATAATTATTTTGTAAATTACGTTGAGACAAAGATACGAAATTAAGTATAACTACTTGGAATAAAACATGCCGATGTGAAATTGAGTCTTGTTTGGTCTCGGTCAGCTAGGGGTGTCATGTGAACAATCCGCATGAATGATTGAGTGAGGGATCGAGATTAACCAGTACTTCCTGGACTCTAAGGATGGCCAGACAGAAGACTGAAGCCGAGACAGCGCTCTTCTTTTTTTGTAAAATTTCCCGCAACAGAAAATGTCCCGATCTGCATGTAGCAATGATCCAGAAAGGGGGTTCCCCATGCATCTGCACATCAATCTGTACATCATGGCGCCGCCCGCGGTAGGATTCCACCCAATGTTAGAATACCGCCAGTCGTGAAATCTTGCTCACAAGATTTCACGATTGGCGGTGTTCTAGCAGAGGCCGGAATTAACCCTGTTTAATCCCCATCCGTCAGTGGGGCACGTGGACCCATTTGTAAGTTTATTAATTTTACTGATCCGGACGATGAGCGCCGCTCCATCATCTATCCGTAAGGTAACCCGGTTATCCCCGTCAAGGACGGTTCATAATCACGTCCCGATGGATCACCTCTGTGCGCTCGTCCGCGCAATGAGATGAGCAGTGACGTTGCATCAACGTCTACAATGACGTTGGTGCAACGTTGATACACGGTCCACGTTGATTCAACGTTGATTCAAAGCAGGCTTGGGGCCAAAGTACTCGGTACTTCGGTACTTTGGTACTCGAGTACCGATTTTGCAGTACTCGTCGGTACTCAGTACTCATACTTTTAAAAAGTACCTGTACTCGTACTTGTACTCAAGTACTTTTAGAAATAAAAGTACTTTTAACGAGTACTTACGAGTACTTTACGAGTACTAGTCATCTTCAATTGATTCAAAATAACTCACAGACAAATCCTAAATCATTATTGCAGGATATGGAACATTTAGTTAATGGTTTTTTTACCATCCGTTTAGCTATTATATTGAAAAAATATTTAATAAATACTTTGCAATTATTTCAAAACTAGTCCAATTACTTACATCAACTTTTAACAAAAGTGCACTTTTTTACAATATCATGCTGCTAATAATGCTTGTTCTGCCTTGTATATACTAGTAACCTCGTGTAGTTCACAAGATAATTAAATAACTATTCTTAAAAAAAAGACAAGGGACGTTTCTTTGGAAAACAGGAATATATGTTGGTTCATAACATTTACAAGTGACTATACTATACAGAAGTACTAGTAATCATTGAAGGGGGCGTGATTTTAACAATAATTTCACGAGATTTAAGAATCACACTTACAACACCTCGTTCTTCGCAGCTAAGCCCCAGAAAACATGAGGCATTGAAACAATGGAGGTATGATGTTGGGCCAACGTTGAAGACTATGTACCAAGGTTACTATAGGTTTAATTAAATATCGTTTTTGTTGGGACGATCGATCGGTATTTGCATAATATTGGCACAATATTGGCCCAATTGCGTAGTCACTTAGCCGACATTTCCCCAGCACCGGACAAATAATATCACTTGAGTGAACAAGTAGTTTATAACTGTTATCTTTATAAAGCAGTTGAAACTCAGTGTGGACTAAAATATATTAAAACTGCCATAGCTCATACAACTCAGTACCAGAGTTGTGTAAATATAAAAAAAACACGACCGCGACAACGCGACGTCTCATCTACAATGTCGGGTCAATGTCCACGACATTGGGCCAAGAATTAACCAGCAAGTATGTAGGTTTAACACATGATATAACAGTACTATTCAAACAAAGACGACCAAAGTAATTAGCCGGCAAACATCACCCTTTAACTGCGGGACACCACTATTTTTTGTATATCATTATTACAAATCATTTAGAAAACGGTTCATCCAAAAAAAATCAGATCGCTGTACATACTAAAAACAAGAAAAATAAAAAATAAAAGTAGACGAAATTATGCACAAGTTTACAAGACGTCAGGTGTCTAGCGAACTAAACTACCCTGAAATGTACAATATATATACATTGCGTCAGGTCACCAGTAAGGTAAGTCAAAAAATGTATTTTTTGATTTGTCTATTTTTTAATATCGTGATTATGTAGTTTGTCATTTGAAGCTAGAAATTGAGTCAGCTAGAAATTAGAGAAAAATATAATTGAACACGTTTGTGTCGCGTAAGGGTTAAATTTTTAAACTAATAATAGGCTAATTTATCAGCCAGCGTATGCCCGGGCTGAATCTTGTACAGATATATACATGTATTATGGTAATACATTTGATTTGAAATCACAGTCACCAGCAAATAAAGTGTGTCTGTTATCGCAAAACAATTCTGCCGTGCAAAGCCAAAAGGCAGTTCTGTTTACTATACAAGTAAGCAGATACTGCCTTCTAGATTTTCAGGGCAGAATTGTGATCCGTATACCTTTAAAAGCCTTGATCTTTTCCATGACACAATGTGTGTTCAGGCTCATTTAAACGTGTATTACAGTGGCGGCCAAATGTTGGCGGCACTGGCCCAAAATTTTACCATCATTAGGACTACTGAAAGTTTTTAAACTAGCGTGTTTTCCAACGTAAAGCTTTAGACACAGACAATTTGTATACTAGCATATGCTTATTTATTTATTATGATTCGCCAAATTGTAAGCCTCCATGTAGCATACAATACGTTTTACACTGATTGGAAAATGTAATATCATACTATTGGCTAGGAGATGGCATCATGCAACATCAATAAACCTGACAAAATAAGTCGTCAGTCGCATATTTAAATATTGAAGTTGTTAAGATATCCCGCACCTACACAAAATTACCTTTAAAACGGCATATCACACAACTCTGTAGCGTGTTTAACTCCGAAAATATGACTCGACAAACTCAGAAAAATATGAAGTCTGAAACTGTGTTTTTTTTAAATGGCATTTCAAGTTCAAAAAGGCAATTTGTGCACTTTTGGAAAATACCACACAATTGTATTAAAATAAATTGAATATAATTTTTTTTTATAATTATTTGCCAAAGTGAGACTTAAAACTCATTTTGCCAGATAGTGTCACATGTATATCAACATGAAGTAACATATATTATAATCAATTATTTATTTAATAAATTTTATGTAATTAATTAGAGTTTACAACGAAAGTACTCGGTACTTGTACTCAAGTACTTTTCAAAGTACTTGTACTTGTACTCAAGTACTTTTGAAAATCCAGTACTTGTACTCGTCATTTTTTCAAGTACTTGTACTTGTACTCGAGTACTTTTGTCCAGTACTCGCCCCAAGCCTGATTCAAAGTCGTGGAATTAAAGCCCAGCGCTGACAACCCCTGTTGACAAAGTGGAGTAAGTTTTACCTATAATACGCTATATTATGACTGACAACATTCTGCGATTATGTCGTTGAAAGGTCATAGAAATGGAGCTTAGCATCTTAACCCTTGTCCTACTGAGTTACTTTATTTATGTTTTAAATCACTTGAGGTTGTGTCTAAGACGTTGAAAATTACTCATCTTTATATTTTCATTTTGAGACCAAACATTTGCAAATTAATCTTAATGTTTAAGCACGCATTTATTTGCGATTTGATAGGCTAAACAATGGATTAGAAACGACTCTAGTCGCGCTTAGCGGTATGATCCACTAATAATCCTCTACAAAATGTAGTGCAAATGTAAGTATTGTGAAGTAATAAATTACTCTGTTGAATCTGAATAAAGTAGATGGTGGCGTGGAGATTGTGTTTTATTTTAGAGGTCCCTTAATGCGCACACGATCTGGAAAATAAAATAAGGCTCTATCGTGCTCAGCATTAACGTGACTTGATGGTACTGTATGTGCATTAAGTATGAAGACTACCTATAGGTCTCTAAAAAAAAATTACAGAGTGTCCTAACCCTTCGGGCCCTCACGATGCATTAAAGCATAATTTTACATCCCTGACAACACACTTAATTTTCTTAAAACTGAGGGTTTTATAACTAAAATTTCCATGAAACTTGTTTACCAATACGTGGTAATTGTCTTTTTAAACCACATCAAGTCATCTTCATCCACTACAAGTCGAGAATTGCGGCAGCAATTCGCGGCTTGCAGTGGATGATGATGACTATGGTAAATTCAGGATTCAAAGGGTTAATTAAGAGATTGTGAATAATTGATATAATTTTGTGTTATTTTGTTTCATTTGTGGTATTCACCTATTTTACTGGACATTCTTGGCGAATTGTCATGACAAAACCGAATTAGGCCTACGTCATTCCGTTGTTACATCGAATTATAAATTAACCATGCGCTAAACACGACAATAATCGTTTTAAATCCGTTGTGTTTGGTCTCAAATTAAAAAAATATCAGTAATTGTCACCCATCTTAAGTTGTGGGTCGCAGTATCGAGATTCAACTTGAAGTGATTAAAATTTAAATTAAAAAAAACTTATGTGCTGGAAGTGTTAGATTTGTATTTTTAATAACTTGATAATGGCCGCTCGGGACCGTACTATTATTATGTAAATCCACCAGCCATTTTAGTAATTACAATGTCATGGCATAGTGGATGTTCACAGTACATGTAGGGGCCTACATGTAGTTTTAGACATGTTTGGCAAATGTCGTTTAATCAGACCTTGGCATGTTACAATACATGAAAAAAGTACACTAGATATAAAGGTCAAAGTTAATTAATTAAAATCCGTTAACCCTTATCCTGCTGAGTTCATTTATTTAAATTTTCAACCACAAGTGGTTGAAAATTACTCATAAGCCTATTATTTTGTTGAATTTGGGACCAAATATTTACAAATCTTTCGTGTGAACAGCCATTTTATTCCAAAAAACAGTGGTTAACCTTTAAAGCCACATTTAACCCCTGATGCGCTAGAAGAAACTGATGGCTATAATTATGAGCCTTGGCCTTTGAATTTTTACCATCTTTTACAAAATATTTGTTCACAAATGTAAGTCAAGCGAACGCATTTGATTCTTGCCTCATCGGTTTAAATCTTGCAACGATAAAATATTTTTTGTATAGATCATGTAGACCAAACGGTTTTTTCAATTTGAAGTCTTCATAAATGTCTTAGTCAGATCTTTCCGCTTCATTTGAATAATTATGTTGTGAGTCTACGGCCATTATAAAAAAAATCTTCCAGTGTGGAGATCGACTTTGGATGTCAGAAACTGACGTATGTAGACGTCAGATTATGACGTTTAAAGTCAATCCCCGCACTGTAAGGGTTAATTTTATACTGTACATGCTAATTTAATCTCAAATTTCAAACGTGTTTTTTTTCACAAAAAAATCAACAGCGCCACAAAGAAACAGAAACGTATAACTGCGCAACTACATGGAACCCGAGTGGTTCCAAATACGATATTCAGGCTTTTGACCATTTAATTCTATAGTGCGGGGATCGACGTTAGACTTAGAAGCTGACGTATATAGACGTTTAAAATCGGTTAAAATAAAGACCAGAAAACGCACGTGAGAATCACATCCAAATATGACCGACAGCTAGTTCCCACAGCGTTCCCAGCAAACACGAAACATTTGTATGACAATTTTGCACAACGTCGGCCCAACGTTTTCGACGTTTGGCCCAACTTTGTATAAATGTCATACAAATGTTTTGTGCTTACTGGCTATATGCTGCAGGCAAAGAGTCATTCGATAATAGGAAGGACTGATTCACTCTGCCAAATCTAAAAATAGGTGCCATTTGCCCTTTGAGAATGCCACCCAAGTCACTGCGCCGCGATGGGAAGGAGCGGGTGACTCATCAAAACAAGTATAATGAAAGCACGCGACCTCCAGATTAAAGAAACAACAAATAACAAACAGCCTGTCGCTGGCGAGAGGGAACTGCTGGAGAGAGGGAACCGCTGGAGGGAGGGAACCGCTGGAGGGAGAAAAAACCGCCGTTACTACAATGCCGTGCAAAGGAAAACAGCAGTAGCTGCTTACTTGAAAAGTAAGCAGCTACTGCTGTTTACATTTGCACGATACCACTGTACTACGGGGTAGTAATTGGATGCCTGTGTATTTACGACATACTAACACATACTAACCGTAAAAGTGTAAACACCGCCGTTATTTTTACGGTGTATATCAAACCTATATTTTCTTTACATGAACTCCTGTATCTGAGGTAAAATTTTGTCTGTGAAGCTTTGAATGTTAAGTTACGTCTTCACAATTTTTTTTATTAGAAGTAGGCCTTGCTGACGAAATATTACCAGTTTCTAATATTATGAAAACGTAGCCCTGGGTTTCAGAGCTATACCTGTTGTTAATTACAATGTGTTTTTTTTATCTACACCTTCTTTTTTGGTTCTGAATTAGCTCTTAAATGTAGTGAATGCACTTGATTATTTGAATTTCACAAATACGCGACATTAGCGAAGGAATTGCTAAAAAAATACTTTCAGGAAATTAAATTCAATATAATTCAATTCCATTTATTTATGCTTCAGGTACATGAATTACATCTATTAAAGTGTTTTGTTTTTTAAATAATAGATGCAAGGGAGACACGCAAAAGGCTTTGTAGAAAGCCACTTCCATGTGCCACCCTATCAGTCAGAATCACTGCAGTAATAACTGATGTTTAATATATTTTATTTCTCATTTATTTTCGTATGCTAATTTCTATGCGATTAAAAACATAAAAATGATCTTCTGATATAACTCTTTAACCCTTTCAATCCTGAATTTACCAGCCGCGAATTGCTGCCGCGAATTGCTGCCGCGAATTGCCGCCGCAATTCTCGACTTGTAGTGGATGAAGATGACATGATGTAGTTTAAAAATTAAAGAAAATTACCACGTATTGGTAAACCAGTTTCATGGAAATTTTCGTTCTAAAACCCTTAGTTGTAGGAAAATTAAGTATGTTTTCAGGGATGTAAAATGATGCTTTAATGCATCGTGGGGGCTTAAGGGGTTAAGCGCTAAGCACGACTTCTATAGTTTTTAATCTGTTTTATCAGCAGATTAAATCACAGTTATTTGGAATTGAAAAGAGACGCCAGACGCATACATACTATAACGTGATCCGTTCACATTTCACAGAAATATCAGCAACATCATATTATTAGTTGCTGATGCACTGATGTTGACATCTCTTCAGATTACAGGGAGCTGCTACCAAATCATATCTGCTGGCGCCGCGTACCGATTAATGCAGGGGGACACCTGTTTTCCGTACAATTTACTGGTGTCTATTATAGAATTGAATTCTGGCAAGTTCCAGCAATTCCAATTTTGTTTTGAGCACAAGGTCAAAATATATTATTTCGCCCCACAGGGCACTAGTATACTACGTGATCACTGCAGGGGGAGGAATCTGTTTTATGCGCATCTGTAAGTAGCTTTCTATTGATAATATGGTAATCAGGCTGACTATCGCCCGCAAACCTTTTCATCATCACCTATCAGCGTGAGGTCATCGTGGAAGGGTCATCGCCGGCAAGGACGAATAAACACCGCGGTGATGTAGTTCACAATCACCCCTTCTGGAGGAGGTATATATAACGGTGAATGAAAAATAGCATCGATCATATTACATGCTAGTTATATATTGACATGTCCGAACAAATTGATTGACAACATTTTAATAACCTATATATACATGATATAGAAACGTATGATCTGTACTGAAACGCCATTTTCAGTAATGTTTGCCGGTTTATTTAATAATCTATGCCAAAGAATGTAATGTCAAATACAGCTCATACCTTAGTGCTAATATAAATCAACCAGTGTTGGTTTAAATTGGGTCACCGCTTGGAACGCTGACCAACACAAGGGGTCCTTGTTATAGCTCCAGACATAGAGATATATCGCCATACAGAACACGTATTGTCCATCATAACAATAATCTGAAATAAAAATTGTTATTTTCCATTATATCGAGAAGACAGAAATTTTGGTGTTACCCCCTTCTTCTTTCAATAAAAAAACCTAAATAAACCCCAGCTAGCTGAATAATTGAAAAACAGTTGGCTGAATGCAGACCAAACGTTTTTTCACTATTAACAAACGTTTAGCTGGTGACAAACACATCTGCGTAAATGCACCACAAAGGCCTTAACTTATACAGCTAGGTGATCAACTTTGAACGTCAGAGTCTGCCGTCTACAGATGTCAGATTCTGCTGCCTAAAGACGATCCCTGCACTGAAAGAATTGAATATTTCTATTGGCCATAGAACATATAACATAGGTCATCAATTGAAGCGGAAAGAGCTAACTAAGCCATTAAAAAAAACATTTGTTCTCCATCGTTTATACCAACATACGTCAGCGTTGTAAGAGGTAAAGCTGAGTGGTATTAGAAAGGCGCATTGCATTTAAATCCCGGTAGTTTTAAGCATACCTTCTTATCAAGTGTAACCATTGGCAACGTGGTCAGTGAGGAAGCCATTCCATAACTGGACAGGGTCTGGATCGTAACTCATTCGGTAAACGGCCCGCGTGCGGATCCTGGGTCACAACCGGCAGCCAAACCAGCAGGGCCCCTTTAATGGACGCTGGAGACATTGATAAATGCTGTCTCTATGCTGGAACAGCAGTGGTGTGTCAGCGAACCCTGTTTCCGTGGCTGTTCCTAATGCTGCCCGGGGTTCCGGTGTTGACGTCCTAGCAATTCGTCCTGTTCTTCGTGGATCACTCAGTCACCGGGTCACTCAACCTCGAGACTGTCACCAGCTACTGCAGGGCAAGAGTTATCCAGGAGGAACTTCCTATTTCACCTTAATTCCTGATTCTATCAAAAAGGAAAATCCTGGCCTATGGTACTCCTGTTTCTGATAGGACCGATTACGGTTCAGAGTTTACCGATGTATAGAGTCAGTTGACATCAGGTCACGACCATGTTACTGTGATTCACAGCCTTATTGGTAGGCCACACATTGGTCTCAGTCATCGGGTCACGCAACCTCGAGACTGTTACCAGCCACTGCGGGGCAAGAGTGATCCAGGAGAAACTTCCTATTTCACCTTAATTCCTGATTCTATCAAAAAGGAAAATCATGGCCTATGGTACTCCTGTTTCTGATAGGGCCGATTACGATTCAGAGTTTACCAATGTAGAGTCAGTTGACATCAGGTCACGACCATGTTACTGTGATTCACAGCCTTATTGGAAGGCCACACATTGGTCTCATGCAGCATACTCAATGTGAACCAGCCTGGTTGTTTTATCAGTCAGTGTGTTTGTGGGCCTGTGTCAATGTGAATTCCTTGTCATTTGTCTGCAAAATTTCCTGGGGCAAGCAACTGATCATGTCAGCTGAGACCATACGTCATGTAAACTGAAGTCCACACAGCAAACTAGTACATTTTACTCTTTGTAAAGGCAAAACGCAATATCTGCATACTTTACAAATAAGAAGATACAGCATTTTGCCTTTGCAGAGCAGTAATGTACAAACATGGCGACAGACAATGGCTCAGTCATATGTCTTCTGCCTACTTACCAGAATGTATCATGAACAGATATAAGACGCACCTATCCTATTGTTGGATGCAAACCAGCCATCGTCTCAAACAACGTATGTTCTAACCTGTCGCGACATTGAAACAACGTAAGCTAAGTGATGAGAATGTTGAGCTTAATTAATTTTTTATTTAGACAAACGTCTATAATGAAACACCATGTGACAAGGTTAACTAGTGCCAAGGCCATACTTCATGCAGATAGGACCCACCATAATCATTAGCGTTGATTCGCCGAACCCCCAAATGGCTGGTGATTTGCAATAAGTCAGTCAAATAGAGCTCGGCCACATCAACCCTCTGAATGCAATGAATAATGTCGTCTCCTTGTAGTTAGGTTGTGCTATACACATTCAGTACTATTACCATGCAACCCCAGGAAAACCCTGCAAGGGTTCTTCTGGGGTTGCATGGTAATAGTACTAAAGGGTTCCTTCTAAAGAACATACACGTATATTGTTTAGAGTGTACTGCCGCTTTGTAAAGTGGCGGCTTAACACCTTCTAACTACAAGGGGACGAATAATTATGTTCTCATATTTTTCGTATTCCCTACAGCAAGGCTAGTCTTGCAGAAACCGAGCTGCGATCTCGAAGCCTATAGTTTGCTGTATGGAAGATAATATGTTTAACCCTTTAACCGCCGGTCCCGATTATTAGGCCTATATTCGTTTTTTATTATTTTTATTAGCACATTAATTACCAGATTTTGAACATGTTAACGAGATAAAGTGACTTCAAACAACCACATTTCAAAATCGTCGACCTCCATTTTGTCAAATCTGAATAATTTTCCTTCACTAGAAGTTGTGAATTGCGTCAGCGAGACACACGAGTGAGTGAAAATTCAAATTAAATAACTTGACGGGTAAAAGGTTAAGTTTAACTTGAGAGCACGCGATGTGCACGATTTATTTAGACGTAAATGCGGAACGTACCGGATGGGGTACTCGGGAGCGAGCCTGTCAGACAACCTAGAGAGACTGGGCCAATCCTACTATTCAAAATGGGTAAAATTAATTTATTCCCTGCACGTTTTACATTCAAACCAATGTACGCAATCGTAAAAAATGGACATTTTGGAAAGATCCAAATCCCCACTGTTCTTATAAAAATACTTATGTAACCAGTGTTTCCAAAGTATAATAACGTGAATGTATTTATTTGGGACCATGTACCATGTAGACCTACATATATATATATATTATACGCTGTGATTCAAATTTCACAAATCCCAGTAATTCCCCTGGCAATTTAAGTTATGAATCGCGGTGTCACGTAAGCGACCGAAAAAAAAATGTATTTTGTGGAGAATATTCAGGGGTGCAAAGCCAAAAGGCAGTATCTGCATACTTTGCAAGTAAAAAAAATACCGCCGAGCAGAATACTGCAATGCAAAGGCAACCAACAACAGTACAATATTATTCACATAAGAAGCACGAAATTATCGCGTAATTCTGTGCCTCAGAATTAATATGCTTGGATGACGCATTCATCTACTGCAGAATCCGACGACATTGGTGGTCATTCATCTGGGGCCGTGTTTTCAACCAATTGACATCGAAAATTGGGCGCCGAAAGTTGAGTAAAAAAAGGGAAAAGGCTTGAGAAGCTAAGTTGGTCTCACAGGTGGGAGCCGTTGAGAATTGATGTCACTTTTCTGGAATACCTCGGAGACGTCATAAACCATAGCCCTCTGAAGTAGTTGTCAAACCAGCCCTTTTAGGAGAGCACAGCAGCAGTTGATGGTTCTTTTCGTCGCGATATAAACGCGTCTGGGAACGATAAAAAAGATGGCGGAAATCACCCGTCTACCTGTGTGCTGTGATTGGACGACGTAGGCGTCACACGTGACCGGAAGCGGGGTGCCGAAATGGCTCAAAAAGCTTCCGGTACGCCCGTTGAGACGGTCAAGTGGCATTGTGAGCAGTGCGGTTCTCCTCCTTTGCCGACGGCAACTGAAGGGACGAGAGCAGCCAAGTAAAAACTGAGTGATGGTGCGGCCCAAGGGTCCAGAGAAAGGGGCAAATGACCCCCGGGAAGGGTCACACGTTGGCCCAACGCTAAATCGGTGCATGGCCAACGCGTTCCACGTTGGCCCTTCACCGATCCGGCGTTGAGCTAAAACTCCTTTTTAGGGGTTGGTTCTGCGGACGCGGATTTATAGGCAGGTGCCGACACCGTGACCGCACGTCAATGGCTCTGTCCACCTTTGTCCACCCCTGCCCACCCCCCTCTCACAGGGATCGGTCAACCGTGCTGCCGGACAATAACGTCCGCCACGGATCTGGCACATACTTGGCGCGATTTACGAGGGACTTTGTTCTGTCTTAGACCACCCCCTCGCTCCAATCTCGCGCATCTGTCACACCAAAGATGGGAAGTCCTCCCCCGTGATGTGAGCGGCTTTGACATTCAAAACAACTTCTACACCAAGACTGGTTGGTGGCTATATCAATGGGTCCTTCAGACAACCTTGGTATACTCATATGAGGTAGAATCTACCTCCATGGTATACTGTTAGCTGAGGCTGGTTTACCTCATGGGTCCACTAGATACATTTTGTTTCCTGAGTTCGGCTCAGTTTTAAGTCTTACAACGCTGAATTATTGTTGTGAAAACCATGGAGCCCAAAGGGTTTGCATCAGCTTGAAATCATCATACATGTCTTAGTTAGCTCCTACCGCTGCATTTGAATACCTATATGTTATGGGTCTACGGCCATTAGAACTATTTTAATGCTTTCAGTGCGGAGACCGTCATTTTACGTCAGAATCTGACGTCTACAGACGTCAAATTCTGACGTATAAAGACGTTCTGTGCACTGAAAAGGTTAAAAGGTTCTTTGGTGATCTTGAGCCATAAAGTTGTCTCTTTTATCTGGTCCTAATTGAACCAATCACTAGTTTCATCGATAAATCTCTCCAAGAGGGTGTTTTTTCGGACCAGTTCAAAGAAGCATATATATTATATGACCTCTGCTAAAAAAATAACTCCAGATAAAAATGAAATAAAGAATTACCGGCCAGTTTCAAACCTCAGTTTTGTATCAAAGATATTGGAGAAAGTGGTTGCATCTCGTATACTTTCCCACATGGAAGCAAATTCGCTGTCTAATAATTTGCAATCAGCGTACAAGAAATTCCACTCCACTGAATCAGCTATTTTGAAGGTGAAAAACGATGTTTTACTCAATATGGAGAATGGCAGAGTGACAACACTCACTCTCCTCGACCTGTCTGCTGCTTTTGACACAATTGACCACCTCACACTAATCAACCGCTAGGTCATCGAGGTATGGAATTTGTGGTATAGCTGTTGACTGGTTTACATCGTACTTGAGCGACCGATGTCAACAGGTAAAAATTCAGGATTATATTTCTGATGCGGTTTATATATCTTTTGGTGTACCCCAGGGCTCTGTCCTTGGACCTATACCTTTTACCTTCCATGCTGCTCCCCTAAGTTATCGCCCGGCATGATGTGAAACATCATCTCTATGCCGACGACAAACAAATTTAAATATCTCTATCCGGTTCTGAAGCTTTAGAATCTCTAACTGATTTAAAAGCCTGTGTTACTGATGTTTTCACTTGGATGACAAATTCGAAGCTAAAGCTAAATCCAAGTAAAACCGAGTTCATCGGCATCGGTTCTAAAAAAAGAGAACGGTTTAAAGATCTATTCCCTATATTATTACTTGACCATGACACACTTCCTAAAGCATTCGTTAGAAATTTGGGTTTCATTTTTTATTTTAACTTCAAACGACAAATCTCTCAGATATGCAGAATACGCTTCTATCACATCCATGACTTTCGGCGTATTAGGAAGTACCTTAGCCCAGAAACTACAAAATCTGTTGCATGTGCTCTGGTTACTAATCATCTTGACTATTGCAATTCCCTGTTTTACAATTTTCCCGATAGGGACATTGAAAGATTGCAGCGGGTGCAAATGGTCTGGTACGTGTAGTCTGTAAAGCGTCTCGTTTTAGCAGATCTAAGCCTCTCCTAAATTTTCTTCAATGGCTACCATTGAAATACCGCATACGTTTTAAACTCTGCACCATCACTTTTCACCAACCTACATATCTCTTTAATTATTTAGTCCCACTTATAAATTCAAGACTGCTTAGATCATCCAACCCAAATATTATGTTAACATTACTGTTCCACGTTATCGAACAAAATGGGGGACAAGGACTTTTGCAGTTGCATGTCACTCCACCTGAAATTCACTGCCGGTTAATTTGAAAACTGCGAGTACAGTCACCTTATTTAAAAATGTTGAAAACTTTTCTTTTTGATTCGGTCCCCCCCCCCCTAATTCGTCGGAGATTCGACGCCCAGTTGACGACTTAAGCTTTGACTCTCGATATTGAGCTGATTTCGATTTGGGTTTTGCCCCTCTGAGTATTTAGGCGCTATAGAAGTTGACAAATTGATTGAATGCTTGATTGATTGATTGATTGATTGATTATGTAGGGAGATGCAAATTTCGAAGCAATAGTCTGGGTAGTTTGGAATGCAAACGAAGTTTGAGAAACTGAACTGATGTGTGATGTGTGTCGTTCACTTCATACTTTAAATGTAAAGGGTTTTTTCTAGTGATAACACGGAATGAAAAAACAATGAGTATAGTGTTGTGATTTGTTATACTTGATTTCTGGTTGTAAAATCCTACACACTACCCAGCAAACATGAGATGTTTGCCCAGCGTTGGCTAACTGTTGGACCAATGTCGTAGCCGGTGGGCTGAGTAAGGTTGTTCTCTAGATAATAAGGTTAAAACAGTAACGGTACCTTTCACACTGTCGAAGCAAAACAAGAATATATATCATCAGAAGTAATTATATCAGAAGTAATTCTACACCTATAATTTATTTACGCCATTCGGAACTTTCTTCGCATCATTGGATATACCCCTAGAAATCTTATACCCGTCCTGCGTTATTCATTGCCGTCTAGGAAGATACAATTTGGCGAAAACAAGGGAGAAGAAATTGTCTGTCAGGAGAGGTAATGTGTGGCCGGCAGAGACCGTCAATAATAAATGATGAACATGTAGAATTTGACGAGGAACAGAGAGCTGTGGGACGCATACTTTGTCCTGGCTCAAATCTGGACCTCGCTTCTTATTCTCGTGTGGTATATAATGTTCTGCAAAGACAAAATGCGGTACCTCAAGTAAGCAGGTACTGCATTTGGGTTTGCACAGCTGAATACTCAGCTCTATATGGTTAAAACAGGTGAATCGTGGCGAGTGCGCAGGTATTTAATACACCACACCGACCTGAAGTATCCACTCTGACGTCATCAGGTCTTATTATGGTGAATTGATAATGTCATCACAGCCGCAGTATTTGTGATTCTAATTTACCCTGTTGAAATGGCATGCATGCAGTGATTGTGCTAGATTAAACAGTTTGCTAGTTTCATGTTGGGCCACAGTGGTTGGTCCAACATCAAACCAAAATAATATAGTATGTTTGTTGGAGGAGGATTTATCAATTCACTTGGTTATATATTAGAAAATTAGGTAAGCAGACAATACTTGGAGAAAATGCAATTTAAACGTTGCACGAATAACATAGTAATTGAAGTGAGCAATAATCATCCATGTGTATTAAAAGATCCAGATACCTGACAATGTGTTGAAACCAACTAAATTACGCATCTTTTTGCATATAAAGATAGTCATGCACATTCAAACAGTTTCTTCTATTTGCTGTTCAGCCACAAAAAAATAAAGTATTTCCTCAGGTGTAGCTCAGTGTTAGCCCATAATACAAAATGATGGCTGAATCTTGTTGGGCTAACGCCATGCTTGTTCACCGGGGAAATGATAAATACCATCAGTCTGCAAAAACTGGATCTCAAGATTAGGAAACCCATATGGCCGATTAAATGTTGGGCTAACGCGGGATACGTCATCCAACTTGGACTAACACGGTATATTATAGCCCGATGTTTGTTTACTGCTGGCCCACCGTCTGCGACGCAACCCAACATCAAGCAAACATCGGGTCAACGTCTGGTGTTCGTTGGGATGTGCTGACAGAAAACCAGAAAATGGTCATCTGACTAAACGAGAGAGAGGCACACTGCCCTTCTCCTGCTGGCACTGTTTCCGGTTTGGCAGTCTGTCACTTCCGGTCTGCTAATGGAGTCAGACATCTGGTGACGAGTGTTGCTGAATACCAAGAAGAAACTGTAGAAAGACATGATGATTTTTTCCAGCAATAATAGTGGGACCTAATTATTATCAATTTATGTGTAAAGCCGGATTTTGTGCCACATTCTGTGTCATTTTCTTCAACTGTATTTATCAGCACACTACAAATCTGTCAGTGGACTGCGTAGAGTTGACTGCCAAGCACAAATTTGAATATATACCTCAAATAGGCCTATACGAATGTTACTTACATCGTTTTTTCCATACGAGACATTGTTTCGACAGAAACAGAACCCGTGTCTTTTCGATGCAACCTTTGAATCTTAAATCAGTTGAATTACAGTCTGAGTGTCATTGTTGTTTCATCAAGTTTATACGACCGGAAACAACAAGCTAAAAGTTTTTTTTTTAGTTGATTCCGAAGATCATCGTGAGCTTTTCCAAGCTCAGTCACGTCGACGTTTAATTCCAGTGGCGGATCCAGGGGAGGGGGGGGGGTCGCAGCAGGCGCCCTCCTATTTTCGCCAAATACTTTAAAAAGTCCCATAAATTGGCTGAAATTTACAACAAAAATCTTGGGGGCAAGCCCCCAAAACCCCGGGCGCCCCCCTTTCTTCGGATCCTGGATCCGCCACTGAATCCGGTACAAAAGATAAGCCTACATACTAGCAGCAATAACATACACAAAATAGTTGGCAGTCACTAAAATAATTATGCAACTAGCAATCAGTTTCAATTCTAACTATTAGTTTGTTTCCTGTCTTCCGTACTGTTTTTAAGTCTCATTTAGAAACTACAAAACGAAGTCAGTTACTGTTCTAATTATGATATTCATTGCGAGAATATTTCAATTTCTATGCTAATAACGATCGAAAAAAAATAAGCCCTTTCAATCGAGGACTTTCTCTAGATATCCTTTTCTCACAGAATCATCAACGAGCATAAAACAGAGTTGATTTGTATGGCAATAACTTTAATAATGGTCATTCGAATTGCATGATAATAAACAGCTCAGCCTGGGGAAAAACACGTCCACCATAGGTCTGTCTACTTCTACCAGACGCCGCACTCAATCACAGCTCCCATGAATCCATCAGCTGGTTTTATCCTTGTTTTGCCCGCCAAGGTTCCTGGCAATTATCATTAACCCTTCCAATCGTAGCCCAATTTTCAATCGCTTAAGTTTTGTGATCGCGAACGCGATCACAAAAACTTAAGCGACTGAAAATTACCGATGTGTCTTAAATTATACAGAAATGCAGAGAATTTCAGAAAAGCGCAGGTGAAAATATTGATTACATTTTAGACTGCCGATATGTCAGATATAATGGAACATTCCTTAGCGTTTGAAAGGTACGTAATGACGCCCACCGTTGTATCAAAGCTGGGCCACAGTCACAGAGCTTTGCGCAGCATTGCAACAAGTTAGGGTCATTTACATGCTTGTGATTGATGGGACAGGGCCCCTGAGGATTTACCTTTCGACGCATTTTCTGGGAATGGGGTTTTCTGATCATTAAGCGTCTCCAGGTGGACTTGACGCACTCCTTGACCTGCGTCATAAATTGGGGTGACACAGTGCTCGATATTCACACCGTCCATTGGGTTCATTTCCGGAGCCCTGGGTCAGAAAATAGAACCCACGAGTTCGCACCCCGCTCGCGGCACGATGTTGTGTGCTGGCGTGTGCAGAACGGCGATAAAACGCGTGTCATGATACACACGGGTGCATGGATGTCAGTCGGGATGCACTCTCCTCGGGGAGTTGAAATGGCAACATTTTACACAAGGAACATAGTTAAGCATTATTTATTGACAGCACGGCAAGATTATCATCATAAATCTATAATACATCGATAATGAATGAGCAAAACCTCGCATGTCAATACTCAAGAAGAACACTCTCAAAATATTTTATGCAGTTGAGATGAGTGCTGAGAGTCAGGCACTAAGTGCTTTGGGGTTCTGCTCTACCTTCATTTTTCAATTCCTATACATTTCATTTCATTCACCTGCCGCTTTGCCAGCTCCGTGTGAACAATAACTACTCATTTTTTTATGAAATATAAATACAATTATATCAAATAGATTATCTAAACGTACTAGTGACGAGAAATCATAAAATTGCATCTTTAATCATGTATTTGTATTAAATACGCCACGCGGTGTATCTGCCCGAGGTGCTGGAAAACTCAATATTTCTTGTTACTTTGGTCGATGGTTGTTGACACGCGCGTTGATTGAATGTATAAGGTGGCGATTATTGATCACGTGACGTGCTAAAGATGCCCCCTCCCCGCGGCTAAGTATATCCCAAGAAGAAAAGCAATGCCCCCAGGGCAAATCTATCGTGGAAAAATTTAGAGTGAAAATTTTTTTTATCAGAATCATGGCTCATACAAAATGCGACGTGACAGAAAACATTTTGACATGGATGTCATCAACAATGACTATCTTTCGACAACATAGAGAAATGGAAGCATGCAGAAACATTGATAATATTATCGTTCCTAATGGAAATGACAGAAAGCTAGGATAATCTTAACCCTTTAACCGCCGGTGCCGCATATATTCGTGTTTTCATTTTTTATTAGCACTATAAGTACCACATTTTAAATATGTTAAAGACACAACTTCAAGTGAGTGAAAATTCAAATTGAATAATTTGGCGGTTAAAAGGTTGATTAAAATAGTTGATTTCTAGGTAATAGGGTGGGTCCCCCTTTTAAATGGAAATTAGAGAAAACTACGACAATACTGCACTTGCGCCCTGAAGCTATTTTCAAAGTTTTTACACTGAAAATATAATTTCAATGAAACAAAGTGGCAGCCTACCGTTCCTACTATGTGGGAACCATTTATAAGTTGATCAAAAATTGTTGAAACAGGACGAATATGTTTCGGGGCTGATGATGGACAATACCCGATGCAGCTTACTGGGTGCGTTGAACCAATGACGTTTGGGATGGCCCAACCATGCACTCGTGTGTGATACCAGCAGACGTTGAATAAATGTTGGCTTAACGTTGGTCCAGCGTCAACGTCTTGCATCTGTCTCGGGAGAGCAGCGTCCCACAAGATGAGCACGACGAGCCCAAAGTAGAACACATAGTATAGAGCCGACATTGAGCCAGCCCCGTGCAGTCTCTGGCCCAATATTGGCCCATCCCATGGCCAGTGGCTGTCGCCTGGATGATTGTGTCGGGCGTTGTTTGCAGACTCAGCTAATCTGAGTGATTAATAAGATTTGTCGCGTTTGCACGGATCTCATCAGAAGATGATGTCCACAAGTGGTCCGTAGGGGGATTCCCCTCTCAACAACAGATCACTATCAGACTCATCCGCGAATCATCAAAGCGATGTGTTCTGATTAATTTGACTTAATTTTACCCCCCCCCCCCCCGCGGGACCAGAATTCCTGACGCAATTCTGGTTTCGCGTGGGAGAAAATTGACAATGACAGATTAATTATTGAGTCATCAGATGATTCGTGTCTGCTATATCCCCCCTCCACTTCTGTCCGTTCGTCCGTCCACTATATTGTAGCACACGTGAGGTTCCTGCCGACATTTCACCGATGCATATCAAGTTTGTCGTATTAGATGCACAGTGCGAAGTCATGAATGGCAGTGCTCCTAGATGTATGACGGGGAAAATCGCAAGAATACAATTTGAAAAGTTGTCTCCACAACCGGCAAATTACGAGATGGGATGTCTCAAAAAATCGCACGACATATAATTGAATTTGAATTCAATCCAGCGTGTAATGTCACTGTAACGTCCTGCAAGAACACCGTATTCAGAGACGGTTGATCCCAGCAGAAACGACACTGAGCTTTTGATTTGAGCCAGGGTCTACAAAGCCCCAATGTCTGCTGTTTGCCGGAATTGCACTGGCGACATGGCATTTATCAACAGACAATGACGCCATTGAAGATGAGTGCCGGCCTAGAGGGCGACGCCATTCACCGTGCACGTGACTAATAACAGGGGCTGTGATTGGCCTATTCAACATCATCAACCCGGGTCACTGCGGCTCGTCACAGCTTTGTCCGGGTTCAGGGGGACAATTTGACGTCCGATTGGAGTCAATTAGATAGCCGTCAGGATTAGATTTCTTCAGTTGTGGCACTGCGTTTAGTCTTGTAACGAGATAGCGCTTGACTTTTATGCCGCGCATTAGCATGTTGTATAAGCCATTGATTAGACAGCTATTGGGGTCCTATTCTGCTCTACAGTATCAGCTTATTACTTTACAGGAAGCAGATACTGCCGTTTGACTTTGCACTGCAGTATTGCCGGCATATCTGGCAGAGCTTCTGCTATGGCAATACAGTTTGACAGTTTGGGGAGCAGATAATAAGCCACAGTGAAACTGAAAGTCAAGGATTTTGTTAATGACGATGTAAAATCACTAAATAATTTCCTTCACATTATAACCTTACAATTATTGTATATCCCCTGTTTCAACCGTTTATATTTTGTAAGCAAGTTTTGATTGAAATTGATGAACTATGTTGCAATAGATGTTCAGTGAATTATATCATTCAGTTTATGAAACGTCTATCTTTCTGATACAATTCAGCTTATCTGCGTAAAATTAACTTTTCTCACCTCATTGAGTGACGAAAACCCGGCCAAATTGGGTTGTATTTTCCACTAGTTTAGCCAAAGATTCACACAAAATATGTCTATGTAAATACAATGATGTATCTTGAATATAATTTTATTTCACACACTGGACTTTATTTGGTTCACGTACATTATTTTAGTACTAATTTACATCCAATGTTTTTCGTCTTGATCAGTTGGCATGGCACATATGACCGCAATAATATATCACCCTTCAGGGCTAAACCTGAAGTGTTGAAGCCAATGTGTTAGCCTGGGGTCATTGGAAAGACAAATCTGTAAGGGAATCGCCCAATCCTGGCCAATCCCGAGATCAATGTTACGAGCCACTGTGAAATCATTGTCGGGCAGGGTGACTTTCTACTCCTTCTTTTACCCTTGCAAATCCCTGTCTGATCCCCCTGTTTAGCATGATTTTTTTCTCTTCCCTTCGGACTGCCGTCAACAACTCCCTGCACGTCGTCTTCGCAAACGCGAAACGTTGACCCAATGTTGATTTAATGTTAATGGGCCAACATTAAAACTACATTGTTGCAAGATCCTGAGTGAACATACTAGGTTCAAGGACTTTACCGTGCCACCATCCATGACCAGCCGCATATCCTTACTGTACGACCACCCGCCCTGTGCGACCCTACACTTACACAACTATGCCTGTAGCCATAAATATAACACAATTCGCTGCACTTTCCAGTGTAAATCCTAAGGCGCAGTGAATGACATACACTTGTTACGATATTCCACCGTAAAATCACATCTGTCATCCAGCCTTAATTTTACCTTGAACAAATACACATAGAATATTAAACTGAATTCAAAGGTATATAGATGTGATGTCTACGTTTAATTAGAGATGCACAGTCCGTTAATATCAGAGTGGAAATATGACAGTGGATTTACGGAATTACAATGTGATGGGTACGATATTTTGGGACGGTCTTTAGATAATAATCTCCCAATTACATTGAAATATAGCTTGAAAATACCACATGTTACTGGCTCTCGTCGTAGCAGAGCAGTATACTCAGACGATTACAGTTGCTGTGAGAAGCCATGTGCCTCATGCATCAGAATGATAATTGATGAGGATGAGTGTAAAGCCACGACCAGGATCGTATACTTGCAAGTGATTTATTAAACCAGGTACATCAGCTGAGAAATGAATACAGTCTATGTCAAATATCTTTAACCCTTTAAAACCCAACGATGCATCAAAACATCACTTTGCATATATTATGAATGACTTAATTTCCTACACAATAAGAGTTTCAGAATGAAAATTGTCTTAGAACTGTGTTAATAATATCAACATCATTTTTTTTCAATTGCCACCCACTGAAAGTCATCTTCGTCCACTACAAGTCAAAAATTGCGACAGATGAAGATTACAATGGTAAATTCAGACCTGAAAGGTTTTTTTAGTTATTTCAAAATTACAAGAGATAATGTGCAAGAGACTGAGCTCAACATAAGGTATAGGTCCTATCCGTGCCGGGTTCGAGTTAAGATTAGACATGATGTTGGTTATAGGCTTACATATCAATAAAGTCTTCCAAGCTGTTCACAAGGGCATAGCGTGTTGTACACAGTACTGTCCTGCAAGGCAAACAGTCAGTAGGCTAGATCTGCTCAGCACATAATGCCTTCTAGTTTTGCAGAGCAGAGTACCGGTATGGTACCTTTAAAATACTGATGCATATATTATTGAAAAAAAGGCCTTGAAGTACAAACGAAAAGACTATTATTCATAATTTATCTTTAGAAGGCCATTGCGAGCTTGCGTAAATCTTGAGCCGGAAAAAATAGAGAGCACACACTATAAGGTAGGGTAGTACTTTGCAAAGGCTAAATGCAGTATCTGCTCACTTGTGAAGTAAGGAGATACCGCATTTAGCCTTGGCAAGCCAGAATAAGTAGTCAAAGCTTACGTGTCTGCCGCCAAATGGGGGAAAATTATTTACCATCTCCCGGGTTAATTATCTCCACAAAATGGTCTTGGCACACGACCGAAATTTGCATGAGCAAATCTCCAGCGCTCCTCGTCCGATCTCGTCACATACCGCCGGTATACGAGCAGCACCGAACGCGGCATCGTGAAATATGGGAGAGGGCTCAGGCGGAAGTCACCTCCCGTCGACATATTAACAAGGAGATGAGCGATAATTGGGGAGAGAAGAAGACCAGTTTACAGAACATCCTCGCCCGCACACGACGCGTTGTATCAGCTTTGAACCGACGTCGTAGTACGTCGGCCCGTCGTTCGGGCAACAGTCGCATCCTTCGCTAAGTTGTGGGTGTTACTTTGTGATTTACTAGCGACTCGTTGGAAATCTATTTGCCGATAGGCCTATACTAGTGGCTCAGCCTTTGTGTTCCATCTCTAAAACTACGGAGGATTCCGGACTGGAGTCGACAATTTGTTTACCCCCTCATCGCTGAAATCTGTTTTTATAAACCATGAAGGCGAAAGGTTTTCTTTCAATTTGAAATCATCATAAATGTCTTATAGTTAGCTCTTTCCGCTTCATTTGAATAACTGTGTAATGGGTCTACGGCTATTATGAAAATTGAATTCTACCCATGCTGGGATCGTCTATAGACGCCAGAATCTGACGTCAATAGACGTCAGATTCTGACATCTAAAGACGGTCCCCGCGCTAAAAACTAGATCCTGACAAATTGTGGGCGTCAATCTTGGCAAGGCGTCTGCTGGTGCCACCATCTCCTATTTCAATACCAGACCTACGCAAGGGTAAACAGTAGTGACTTCTTACTTTTCAAGTAAGCAGTTACTGTTATATTTATTTGTACTGCACAGAGCTATCGATCTGAACAACCCGATGGCTGCCTTTCTTTGACTGAGTACAGATTTGCCACCTCTGTTAAAAGCAGGCCTTCTGCTAATATACACAATGCCGATGTCGCATCGTATTATTGACGTGTTCCATCGTAGATTTTATGTATAATATCACTTGCTCAGTGGAAAATTGATAACAGCGAAAAATGAGGAAGGAATTCCATTGTTTACGCTGAACTCCTTTGTTGACGCTGTTAGTATATCGCACAGTATCCCAACGTCACTGACATTTATCAAAGGTTAATACAACGTCATGTGTTCGCTGAGTAAATGTAGTTGATTAGTTAGCTTATGGAGAAAATAAAGTGCTCAAAATATATATAATAATAGAAGGTTTTCCCTGGTGTTGTTTTTATTTTTTGTGAGAGCGCTCTTGAAACTTCCTTGCAAACAAACAATCAGGACAACGTTTGGAATCAGTGTACGAATATTGGTTCGTTCACGGACCAATATTCGTGCACTGATTCCATACGATTTTCCACGTTCTCAATACACCACACGGCGGGGATGTTTGTTGCTAAACCTTATTGGTCATGACAATTCCTGTTACTCTTGGACGAAAATGAAACGAATTTTATTCAGTTCTTCTGCGTGATGAACACCACCGTGCGAAGACAAAATGCAGTATCTGCTGACTTGTAGAGTAACCAGATACTGTCTTTGCAGAGCAGAACAGTGTTCTTTTTGTAAGTGTCGCATCCATCATTGACCGATTAACTCGGGAGGCGTCGACTCGGCACCACGCGTTCCGTCCAGTCTACCTGGTCGACCAATCTCCAGACCCCTTTTGGGTATCACCCAACCAGAAGAAACTGGAATCATTTCGGTCGAAAACGGCGCAAAGGCAGAGAGAATGCGGGCCAAGCTCCGCGCGCATTTTTCCCGACTATCTCACCGCTCAGCTCAGCATTGCTTTAAAGACCAAGACGATGGGCCAACACCGGGACCACGGCTACATTCGACGTTCCCTGCATGGGCTCTCGGCTCGTTGCGCATTTTTTACACCAGTTCTTGTTTAGGCACAGAAAGGAAGCGTCCGGGCGTAAGAAGGCTGGAATTGAAGCGTAGAACAACAGTCCAGGCGCACCATTGCCGTGCGGAAGACAAACAGAAGTAACTGCTGACTTGAAAAGTAAGCAGTTGTGGTGTTTGTCTTTCCAGTGCAGACCAGCGGTGGAGGGATGGTTGTGAAACCAAGAAGAGTCTGGTAGTCTCACAGTCACGCCGGCCTGTTATCTATCGGAGCTGATCTATTTTTAGGTGTCATTCACCTGTGCGTCTTCTGTTCTTTCAGGATGGAAATAGCGATACTAAAAACAGCCTGACGCTTCGTCTTTGATGTAGTGCTCCGCTTTGGAAAGTGAAATAAGAGAGCCTGTACGGTCATTTGATACGCAAATCTGAGAACTGACACACCCAGGCCTGTGAACAATTTTACATTTCGTTTTGTGTGCTTGCTATTTCACAGAAGACTCACTTTAAGTTGCATAGCGCTACCTCAGCACACAAGAGTAGCTGAAATACGTTAGGATTTTGCCTTAATAAAGTCTCTTGTGCCTATGCACAGAAAACACGAAATGTTCCATGGTGGTTTAATGTCGAACCACCATCTGAGATAATTGTCCAAAATTAAAGCACGATGCAACGTCTCATAATATTTACTGAGATTTTTTGGAATTGTGCTTTCAGACAAACCAGAATCTCTGAGCATTAAAGATGCACACATTCCAGCATGTAAACACTGCCCAAGTATCGGTCTTCGTGTTATCCAACCATTCAATCACAGTTGGGCGAGCTACTGTATCGTTCTACACGAGTTGTGATTATTCCCAGATCGGTCAATCACTGTCAGGAGTAAAGATAGAAGATATGAAACGCTGATTCAATGCTGAGCCAACGTCTTTCCCGTCAGCCAGCGTCTAGTGAACGCTCGGCCAATATACATTGCATTGAGACGAAATGGAATGTAATTCAACTTGGCGGTGGCATCCGCCCCCTTAAATAACAGAATAACATCAGCGACTACTGTCCTGGATGACATTCTATTCTGCTCAGAAAAGCCAAATGGCAGTAGCTGCTTGCTTGAAAAGTAGGCAGTTACTGCTCTCTGGTCTTGCAAGGCAACACTAACCCTTAGAGCGTTGAAATATTCCTATTTAAACCAAGAGAACAAATGGGTTTTTTTCAATTTGAAATCATCATTAATGTCTCAGTTAGCTCTTTCTGTTTCGTTTGGATATCTATGTTATTATGGCTATGGGTCTACGGTCATATTAATATCGTACTCTTTCAGTGTGGTGGATCGACTTTAGACGTCATAACCTGACGTCTATGGAATCTGACATAATATATGAACGTCAGATTCTGACATCTAAAGTCGGTCCCCGCACAAAAGGGGCTTTGGCTTAAGCTTGAACAATTAAAATAGCTACGTCGTGTTGAGTACACAATCATGCTTCATTGCATATGAGCTATTCAAGCAATCCTTTTTAACGTAGGCCTAATTATATTCAAATAGAGTTGAAAATATTATCGTATGATTGAGGTAAAATTGGTCTGTTTTATAAAGAAATTGTGTCATTTGAGTTTCTCTTTATAAATACATAGACACTTTATTCAATCGTTTCTTTATCTAAGGTCAATCGTAAATTATCTTTGAAGTATAGTTTATCCTAATATCATGAATATAGTGTTGTGAGATTGCAACTTTATTGATCTCTTTACAGGAAAGAACGACCAGCATTCTGTTCTGTGCAGGCCGCCAATCTGTCACTGTCATCTCAAGAGGGAACATCTCAGTCGGTCTTCTATAAGTACATATACATACACATTATAACAAAACACTACATTGCACTGATGAAAAAAAGATACACCATGCTTAGGACTGATGTATGTAGGAAAACAAAAACAAGGTTCGGGTCACGGGCCCGGGTCTTTCTTCTTCATCGAGACTCCTGCCACGAGAGGCGGAGGTTCGCGAGCCGGCGTTTTGACATTTATATAATGTATCTCGCGGCAGATTTGGGTTGTGATACCACAGTGTTTTTTTGGACAGGCAGACCACTCGATCAATGTGGATAAAACAGAAACATCTTGTCTGTCGCTTTTCCCCTTCCCACAAAACGTCCAGCGTTTCCCGTTTCCCGACGGACAGCTTCCCTTTGGAACATTGGCAAACAATACCGTTCATATTACGTTGTAGGCTAATACAGTGTATTTCACTGTAATATTACGGTGGAATACAATGTATACCACCGTAATATTACTTGGAATATTATTGCATTTTGAATTAATCATTATAACAACAGTATTTAATCGCATACATGATAACAAGGTTATTCCAGCATTTGCGGCATTTCGGATTGCCAAAAAATGCTTAATAGAACGGAGCTGTTGAAATTAAACTAATACCACCGTGATATAACTGAACGTATCCCCTTTGTGCTCAGATAACTTCATTCTGATTACACATTATACTTTGGTGTTTTTACACAAAAAACTTCCATGCTTTCCACAAAGCCACATAATGAAATAAGAAGTAATTATATCAACATTAAAACCACCGCCATGTCCCTTACTGTGCTGTCATTCAAAGGCAAACAACAACTGTACAACGGCAAACAACAATAACTTCTTACTTTTCAATTAAGCAGTTTATTTTTCTTTGTAGAGCATTACATTGTCTATCATAAATAGACGAACCTGGTATTTCAGTTATCTCTACATTGCTCCAATTGGTTAATACATTATTCACAAAAGATATCAACAACATCTCTGCCATTTGAGCTGTCAGTGCCAGCACGACAAAATTCCTCTTTTGCACTGCTACTCTCATGGACTATCGTCGCATGCGGTAGCCCGTCATTAAACCACAATTTGCCAGTCTCCCTTCGCTGGGTAACAAATTGCGAAAGAGTTTTGCATCCCGACAAAAACAGGTGGCTCTGTGTTCAGAACCTTTGGAGGAGAGGTTGCTAAGAAATTCCGATAAGCAGAAAAACAGGGCCTTCCTGTGCAAACTACCCAAACACAAAACATTTGTATAACTTTTATGAAATGCTGGACCAAATTCGAAGACTTTGGGCCGACGTTGTATGAATGTTATGCAAATATTTTGGGACTACCCTTTATCTGGTGCGTTAGATTATAAAATAAATGGCCTATTATCCATATGATGTCAATAGCGTCTGGTCAGGAATAGCCGAGGCAGCTGTTTAGGCTAATATCTTGGGTCGGAGATTATATTAAAGGAGTAATCCCACTCTGATCTCGTGCGGCAAGGTAATTTTTTAGGTTGACAGCAATTTTCTTGCCGTTCGCCTCACTAAATCACTCTCAAATACTTTGGTGAAAACTGTGATTTAATGTTACGGTGCTACCGGGCGCAGAGATGACACCATTCTGTTGTATTTTCAGAACTATCCATTATGATTTTGCGATGGACAATCGATCTAAAAGTAATACAAAAAAATAATAGACACAATGTATATGGAAATCGTGCTGAACGCTATTCGGCACCGTAGAGTCAAAAGGTTTATGGTACTGTTTGATAAGATATTCAGTTAATCGACATGATCTAATAAATCGGGTGTTCAGGGCAAATAGCGCTGTTTTATGTGAATAAAACTTATAGCAAAATTGTCACGTATGTCGGTCAAAGTACGAAACCTGCTACCTGCACAGCACATACACATTTTTTTACTGATAGATCTCTTAACCCTTTATCCGCCAAATTATTCAATCTGAATTTTCACCCGCTTGAAGTTGTGTCTCGCTGACGCGATCCACAACTTCAAGTGAGTAAAAATTATTCAGATTTGACAAAATCGAGGTCAACTGTTTTCAAATATTGCTGATTGATGTCACATTTTATATTTAACATGTTTAAAAGGTGGTGCTTAATGTGCTAATAGAAAATGAAAACCCGACTATATGCGGCACCGGCGGTTGAAGGGTTATTCTTACGTGAGCTCTGGTGTTCGAGTTTCACATTTTGTGTGTTGTATTTAGCATCCAATGCTCAAAATCCGTGCCTCATTTTACACTCACTTTAGATGTGTCAGTAACGTTGGAAAAAAAACAATCACACAAACATTAGACTGCTCTTATCCCCTCACAACCCTGAAACATCTTTGTATAAACCATGGAGACTAAAGGGTTTTTTCAATTTGAAATTATCATACATGTCTTAGTTAGCTCTCTCTGGTTCACTTGAATTCCAGTGTTATGGGTCTGCGGTCATTACAAATTTGTATTTTTTTCAGTGCGAGGACAGTCTTTAGACTGACATCCAAAGGCAGTCCCCACGCTGAAATGGTCGAATGGTATCATGCCTGTGTGGTTAAAGGTACACTGCTCGTTGATTCATACCATAATAACTACTGCCAAATTAACTTTCACGCGCAGAGTACAGAGTATGGTGCTTTTTAACCCTTTAACCGCCGGTGCCGCATATATTCGGGTTTTTATTTTTTATCAGCACATTAAACACCACCTTTTAAACATGTTAAAGATAAAATGTGACACCAATCAGCAATATTTGAAAACAGTTGACCTCCAATTTGTCAAATCTGAATAATTTTCACTCACTTGAAGTTGTGGATCGCGTCAGCGGGACACAACTTCAAGTGGGTGAAAATTCAGATTGATTAATTTGGCGGTTAAAGGGTTGAAACTGGCACTGCTGCTACGTCTAAATTCAAAATGGCGCTGTCACTTCTGCGTTGGCAGGGGTCGCTGGGTGCTTGTGGACGGACCATCAGGTGTTGACTCCTGCGGATTTGAGCGTTCATCTTTATTTCTCGCACCCCAGCGACCACTGGGAGTACTACACGACCACGGGGGAGTTTTTCAATCCGTGTGTCTCTCGCGTCCCGGCGATAAAATCCAGCAGGAATCGATGGGAGTGACGTGTGGATTGCCAACAATTAGGAGACGCCGTCCCAGCGTTGGCCCAGCATTCAACCGATCTCTGATTGTGGTGACATTCCACCCTTCTTTATCCAGTATGCAGCGCGATGTAATGTATGTCCCACACGGGCACACGACGTCGATGCGACGTTAAATCAACGTCATCGAGGTTGATTCAACGTCGTAATAACGTCGTGTGCCCAGTGGGATTGAATTCCAATGGGAAATATGGCTGTGTGGGTGAATATGCAAGGCGAAAAAGATTTATATTACGGTGGGATACAGCCTGACAATTGAGTTGTAAATATTCCCACGCCTTCGTGGAGGTCTGATATTATAGTATTAGAAACACTAGAGATTCTGTGTCGCACGAATTAACCCTTTCAGCTCAGGAACCGACTTTAGACGCCAGAATCCGACGTTCATAGACGTCAGACTCTGACGTCCAAAGTCGATCCCCGCACTGAAAGAGTAAAATGTTTATAATGTCCGTAAACCCATAAGATAGGTGTCCAAGTGAGCCAGAAAGAGACAACTTAGACATTTATGATGCTTTCAAATTAAAAAAACCCTTTGGTCTGTTGTTTTATAACACACATAATTCATATTTCTAAGGATTAAAAAACATCTTAGTAAGTGGAATATTTCTGTAAAATTATTACTATACATTGACACAAAGAACCTTTGGGACTTTTTGTTTCAAAGGTGTATAAAATCAGATCTCACTTAAAAGAATATTGACCTATTATCTGATTATATATCGTACACCTCTGATTGGTCAAGCCACCATCTCGACTAATCATATCCCCAACATCTGGTTAAGAAGCTAATGGAGCCTCTCGCGTCTGGTCGTGTCGGGGCTTCGATTCTGGAAATGGATATCATCAACCGCACAACGTTTATGGGGGCGGCGTGTTGTTTTCATTTGCGGAGGCTTGTTGTGCCGATTCCCGACGAACAATAAAAGTCACATATATATCCCGGCGTGTGGCAGCGTGTGGCTGTTCTCCCGGACACCCTACAAGCTCTCTCAGGCCACAGATGATTTACACCAGAAGGGCTTCCGGGGTGTTCGAGTGCCTACGTGGTTTCCTCTGCGGTTCTCCTGGAAGTCAAGTCGACGTCCCCTAGCAACCATAACGTCGTATGTGACACTTATTCGAGTGGCACATACGGCGTTATGGCTGCTAGGGGACGACATGCAGTTCATTTGGTGCCTTTGTTAGCAACTCTTAAATTATTATGATAAATCTTATAGATTTTTACGCAGATGTCTTCGATTTTACTCGCACGACGCATAATGTTGCGTCTGCAAATTGTGTGTCATTTTACTGCCAACCACAATGCCTTTGTTATTTGTCAGTTTCACATTATTATGATACTTATCAACTATAACTTTTTCAACTTTCACATCCGGGCCCAGATATGTTCTCCAGCACCCATGTTGTCGGTGAACTAAAGCCACATTTGGCTGCATGCTGCATCGGGAGAGGGGGTTGAACTAAACACAACACACATTGGATGAAGGAGAAATACATTCTCTCCTGTGTATTTCTGGTTGAAACTACTAAATCAAAAAACGAGAGTGTCTTTAGTTGATCGCAATACACTTTTTAAAAAGATAATCCCTCAAGGATTATTTTTTTGGTAGTATTATAGAGAAAGGTTCTACATATCTGGTATGTATGTGAGCCTTTTCTCAATTACTATACAACAAAAAGCGTAACGACACATTTTATCTAAGGGTGAACTTATACATACTGTTTTGGCGGGATTTTCACTGAAGTTTGGTCTTATTTTTGTTGCATTTATATTTTTATTGATGAAGAAAAGTTATTACACGTTTTTTGTATAATATAATAAAAGAGAAGTTCCACATGTACGTGTGTGGTTTATATCTATATATTATAATATTTTACGAAAAAATAGGAGCCACTTGGAAGCACTGTTCTCATGCAGTATTCCCCATTTATGGGCCACACTACTTGCAGCTGCCAGCCGAAATGAAAAATGTACAAGTCTATGGCTTTATTCGACCGATACTATGTGTGAGTGAAATTCTCCTTTATATTAAGTACTTGTAGCTGACAATCGAGTATGCATGGAATGTAACATAAAAATGGGGTCCACATTATTTAGAACGAACAGAAAAGTACATCCGAAAAAAATGAACCACTTTCTCCGAAAATATTTCGTTTCATCGACAGCCGGTGTATTCCAGTAAACATGGTATTCTGTGAAACTCAATGACCTTGACCTCCTTTGTTTTCACCAAGCTGGCTAATGCAATGAAGTATGGGGGAGGGGTCTTAAATAACCTTGTTTTCACAGAATGAAATATGGGGGAGGGGGTCTTATTATAACCTTTTTTCACCGAGTGACTTCACTGCGTTTCACAGAATA
Organism: Flabesymbios commensalis; assembly: GCA_964017125.1. NCBI lineage: Eukaryota > Metazoa > Annelida > Polychaeta > Terebellida > Flabelligeridae > Flabesymbios > Flabesymbios commensalis. The sequence goes on along the minus strand of OZ024910.1, from coordinate 47,614,530 downwards.
GTGACATTTGAACCGATCGCTCAGCCGATTCAAACACCGACCGTGCAAAGCCAAAAGGCAGCAACTGCTTACTTTTCAAGTAAGCAGTTACTGCCTTTTGACTTTGCATGGCATTGGCGCGGTCTCTATACTCCCATGCCTCGCTCAGTCATCCATGTTTGCCGAATGACCTGACCCATTACTCCATTAGGCCCGCCATATCTGAGTCGCCGGTCCGGGCGGAGTGATATTTCTGTTGCTAAGTTACCGGGGGAACGATTATTTGCCATGATGATGGAGGCACACCCCCTAACGACAGACGCTGGCCGGAAGTTGGTCCAATATCTGCGCGTTCTGGGCCGCCGTCGGGCCAGCAGCAGGGACTGCAGGGTACTTGGCTTCCGTCGGGTACTGCCATCTACGCCATATTCAACAAACCCCGACAGTAACGAGCCGAATTATCGTATGACACCCTTGTGCATTGTCATATAAGCTTCGCTGTCGCGCTCAAGTGAATCTTTATTCGCGGTGTAATAATTTCATTGGCTAATTTTATCCTCTGTCTCAGCAAGGAATACATAGGAGTCTATATTATATATATTCCCTGGTCACAGAGGTTTAGAGAGTTCAAGTACACTGTTATATATCTGTAAAACATACCTAACTTATATATCGTTGATGGATTTGTTAACCCTTTCAGTGCGGGAACCGTCTTTATACGTCAGAATCATTCTGACGTTTGTAGACGTCACTTGACGTGTGAAGACGATCCCCCCACTGAAATAATTAAAATATTTTATAATGGCCGTCGATCAATAACATATGTATTCAAATGATCAATCAATCAATCAATCAATCAATCAATCAATCAATCAATCAATCAATCAATCAATCAATCAATCAATCAATCAATCAATCAGTCAGTCAATCAATCAATCAATCAATCAATCAATCAATCAATCAATCAATCAATCAATCAATCAATCAATCAATCAATCAATCAATCAATCAATCAATCAATCAATCAATCAATCAATCAATCAATCAATCAATCAATCAATCAATCAATCAATCAATCAATCAATCAAACAAACAAATCATCTTATTTATCTATATTGCGTATTGTTACGGCGTAATGCCAGCATGTGAGGGTCCAGAAAATCATACATAATTATACAAGTGCGACAGCGAGTTGTCATAAGTATTATTACATGATTATTGTGCGCGTGAAATGTTTGCAGGGCAGGTTCCGATAATAATAATAATACGATGTAAAACCAGCTATTGAGTCGGCGTTAATATTGTCTATTATACCTGATTACGAGGAAATGCTAAAAAAGTGTCCGTTAATATCACTTGCAAATTATCCATAATGAGTCTCCGTCAATATCACACTTGGATGCTGGCAGCTTCGTTTACATTATTGAATCGAAAATATCAAAGACGCTGGGCCAACATCAGCCCAGCATTGGATCTACGTGTCGTGTTTTGCTGGGATGCGCTTCTTAAAGTCTGTCAATCCTGTTAGCCAGCTCGGCCATGTCAACGAACGAAGGTCAACGATCTGTCTCCACGAGACACTGGCCCAACACTGGTCCAATGCCGGAAGGGACGAAATCACATGGCAAATTAAAATGAAACATTCGATGACGTCGTTGGCGTCAATGAGACGTTAAGAATCAAAGATAAACAGAAATATCTCAGATGACGTCAGAAAAGCCTCAATGGCGAAGCTAAAAAAGCGCCGACTGCACGGAGGAATTTAGTTTAAATAAATTAATCAATTCGCTGAATTATTTTCCCTTCGTCCTTGATTTTAATTTTATTTTAATTTACCAGTCCGTGAAATGAATCGAATCCACGCCTCATTAATTGCAGCCGTGTTATAGCGCAATTAATTTCTGATTGCCTGGCAAACTGAACCGATAAAATGGGGATTTAATAAATTAAATAAATATAAACTGAAAACGAAACCAGAAATTGAATTAATTTCAAATAAGGGGACGCAGCCGTGGGTTGCGGCGGCGATAGGCTAAGGAATTGACTGGTCCCGGGGAGAAAAGGTGAAAACTTTCATTACATAAAGTGAACGTTTATGTGCCGGGATTTGTGGGAATGGGGCTAAAGGGGATGCTGGGGACAAAGCAGTAAGAAAGACGGAAATCAAACGATGTTTCAACGATAGGTCAACGTCTACGACGTTGACCAATCGTTGAAACATTGTTTGAACAGCATCTTGCCAGGGGCAAGATCAAGGAGGAGATCGCGCAGTGTATGGTAGGTATAGTCCGGTATATTGGGAGCGCGATCGGCGAATCTCCTTGTGTCACTTCCATTTTCCACGGTTGGACGAATCCACTCATCTCGGGAAATAAGAAAGCCCCGCTGATGTCTCGGGGGAATGCCGGCGACCAGAGCCCGGCGATACCTCAGCGAGATTTTACACTGCGAATAGTGTTTACGTCCACGCGTAACAAAATGGTCACCATCAGAATACAAAAAAATCGTTTTTTTCGGGAATTTAAAGCAGCTCCTTGGGATGACATCGACTTTCGTTTTTAATTCCGTACTGAAGTATTGTATCCCACGGATCATGTTTCTATTTTCAGAATTTTCATAGTTTTAAAAATATTTTTAATCAACATTTCTATGAATCCAGAAGTAACACAAACAAACTATTTGTATACCTGAAGGACGATTGCATGTTCTCACAGCATTGGGCCACATGCTGATGGCATCGGCCCAGCGTTGGGTAGACAATCAGTGCTGCAGGTGTGTCCTCCCGTGTCCTGACTATAAGACACCAATTAGCGGCGACTGCTTTGATCTTACCGTCTGATACGTGGGAATATGTGATGTAAAGTGCTGAATATTGCTGACTTGTTTTGTTTACATGGGAATATACGACCTGGAAATACAACTATTTCACTTTTTTCCGGTGCTTTAAAATTGTTTTTTGCCTTTTTCGTATTTTTAGTTAAGATCATTAGGCTATATAGCTTGATATAATTTAAATTTTCAACATTGAAAATGTTTCATCCCAAGGGGTCCCTTTAAAGATATATTTGAGTTACTGTTGATATTCAGCCAGCTATAGTGTGCAACTATCACAGGATTTAAACATAATTATTGGATCACTATATCACAATAATTTCTTCTGATTTCGTGTTGTCAAGAAAACATAATTTTAGTCAAATTAAAAAACATTCACAAAGCAGTGCGGTCATATTTTTAAGGGGCCGCCATTGATTTGATGTTTGCTCATAATAGACACAATGTATCATACACTGTGGAATGAATTCTCCTTTTAAAATTGTTCTGTGTTTTAAATGCCACCAGTGGGATTTTCATCCCGGGTGTTTTGTTCTACAAACAATCAATAATAAATTTAATTGTCAGCAAAACATGTGAATTTCGATGAAACGTGGTCAATAAAATATGAGCTGGAAAAACATTTTTCAAAAGAAATCGACCGGGTCGCTTTAACCCTTTCAGCGCGGGGACCGACTTTAGACGTCAGAATCTGACGTCGATAGACGTCAGATTCCCACGTCTAAAGTCGATCCCCGCCCTGAAATAATTAAATATTTATATTGGCTGTAGACCCATACCATAGGTATTCAAATGAAGCGGAAAGAGCTGACTACGACATTTATGATGATTTCTAGTTGGAAAAACCTTTGGTCTCTTGTTTTATATAATAATGTTTCAGCGCTGTGAGGGCTAAAATGGCACGTAAATGGGAAGATTAGGGCAATGGATCCCTCCGGATTCAAGCCTGGGATATACTCCCTGCTACCTCAGATCCACAATACAGTCTTCTTAGTATTAAAGGGTGGCAACTGCCACTTTGCAAAGTGGCAGATACCACCCTTTAATACCAAGACGACACTCTACTGGGTTATTTCGGGAAGTGCGGCTTGAGTGTCATATATGTCAGGGTGATGGTGTCCAGAATAGCAGAAAACGGTGAAACTACATCGATATGCGTTATTACCCGCTGGACAGTTGAGAGTGGCCGCCATGACACATCTCTGGGGGGACGGCCCGGTCTGGTATTGACTTTTCTGTACACCACACTGTTCATGCCGTGTATTCACATGACAGAGTGTGTGGATTTGGTGGGAAGGTGGTAGAGGTGGAGGCATGTACATTGCATGTTATTGCAGGCGACACTATCGTTTTGGATTTGCGTTTTATGACAAGACTAAAGTATGAAAATGCTCCGCTATACGTCTGTAGATGTCAGATCCGCGCGCTGTAAGAGTAAATATATTTACAATGGCCGTAGACCCATAACATATGTATTCAAATGAAGCAGAAAGAGCTAGCCAAGATATTTATGATGTTGAAAAAAAACCTTTGTTTTCCAAGGTTTTCATGAAATTCAGCGCTTTAAGGGCTACAACCGCATGTCTTGGTTCACAGAGAAGATCACATCTTCTTCAGCTAGACAAACAAGAAAAACCATCTAATCGAGCCAATCTGCTATGTCCAGTCAACTCTCAATAATATTGTTGCATCGTAAGTTGCACTGTACTGATATTGCACATTTCGTCGCCTCGGAGCTAAAGGATCCTATCTGACACTCGTTAGAATGGCAGATAGGATCATTTAGCTCCGAGGCGACGATTTATCAATCCATGTTCACGGTATTAAACGACGAAAAGCGTCTCCATTGCGCATTACTTTGCGTCCGCACAATGCCAGAGACAACAAAATGTTACAATACTGGGCCCGTATTCTCGTACGAGTTACGATATATCGTAGGCTTCTGATTGGTCGAGATGACCATCTCAATCAATCATAAGCCTACGATATATCGTAACTTGTACGAGAATATTGCACAGACAATAGTTCCCAACAAAGTAGAACCTTTCTCTATTATACCATCTCTACTGTGTATAAAATTATAACAGATCTTCACTGGTATAACAGTCGTATAGCAGATAACGGTTCCATACTATGTGAACCGTTCGTCTGCTATAACAATAATTTACTATATGATAAAACATAAGAAGTTTTTTAACATTTATCTATTATTATACCGTTTTGACTCATATTACAGTTATTGTTCCACATTTGTAGAAACTTTATCATACTTCTATACCTCCATCATACCAGACAAAAAATGACATAACAAGTCAAGTCAAGTCAAGTCAAGTCAAGTTTATTGCACAACAATATACATTCATTGTATGGCAAACACATATAACATTACGGTACAAAGACAGTACAGACATTTACACATAAACATATACAATTTCAAATGTCCATTGCAATTAATACATATTCCAGGGTATGGATCATACCAGGTCAAAAATTAGTTATTTAATTTATATAGTGTTTCCTTCCTTAATAATTGAGCACGTGTTATATATATAGCCAATTTTCTTAATACACTATCCTCTCTGGATTTGAATATTTGCGAGAAAAAGGTAGTAGGGGATTGCGAAATGTTAGTGTGTGGTAGCAGTTCAGTTCGGAGAATCGTGTATAGAGGACATTCGCTGATAAAATGAGTTTCATCTTCAACTTTATGTATACATTTTTTACAGTAACGTTCGTTTGCTGGTGTAGGTTTAGGTCGATGTCTCCTACCGCGCTCTATCTCAAGGTCGTGAGAACTTGTACGAATTTGCGCTATTGCTCGTTTTAGTTGTATACTGAGTGTTGTTGAGGACATATAGGGTTCTATTTCATAAATATCCTTAATCTTGGCGTATGTCCTGAGTTTATTTCCCCCCGACTTGGAAATACCCGATGTGCTGTTGAGTTCAGTAAAAAATGTATTTTCGTACTGTTTTTTTAGGACAAGGTTTATCTTTTTTGGTACATCTACATCTTTTGGAATAGTTTGATGTTCCCACAATTTAGACAATCCGCAGCTCTCTAAAATATTTCTTACGAAAGTCACCCAATTTCTTATTCCACATTTGTCAAGTTTTATCTCTTCTTGATATGCTTTGAAGAGTAATTTCTCTGGTGAATTTAAAATATTGATCCATAATTTAATTGTAAAAATGGCTACGTCTATCAGTAAAGGGTAACGACCAAGTTCTGCTCTTGACGCCATATTACTGGTGAGTTTGCCTACATTGAGTAATATTTTGCAGTATTTATTTTGCACCTGTTCAAACGGAATCTTGTCGATATGATAAATGTCTTTTGACTGGCATGACATTAATTCGTACCCCCATACTGGACAACTATACAAAAGTATTGGTTTCACCATGGAATCGAATAGTTTTAGTGATACCATAGGGTTATTAATTTTTTGCGATTTTAAAATTGAGTAGATCTTAAAGGATGCACGCATCCCCTTATTCTTTAAGTCTTTAATCGCCAAAGTGAATTTTCCGTTAGTTGTGAATATGATACCTAAATAGGAAAAGTTGGATACTATCTCTATTTCAGACCCATTTATGAAAAATTTACACTGCAGGTCCTTTTTTGCAGTTCGAAATACCATTACTTTAGTTTTGTCTGTATTAATCTCTAATCCCCATTTTGTACTGTAATTCTGTAGCTGATCTAATGCGTTTTGTAGGCCAATGGAGGAGCTTGACAAAATCAACAGGTCATCTGCATAAATTAGGGAGTTCAATTTAATTGTATCTAAAGACACTGCGTCACATTGGAGAGGACAAAAAATCCTCGAAATGTCATCAATAAAAATATTAAAGAGTATAGGGCTTAAACTGTCGCCCTGTTTAATGCCTATTTTACTGTTAAAACTTTCAGTGATACCCTGTGGTAATTTTACACACGATGTAGTGTTTGAATACATATTGTTCAGTAGTTTATATAACTTCCCTCCTATTCCTAAGTAGCGCATTTTTAGAAGCAATCCATTCCGCCAAACGCTGTCAAAAGCTTTACGAAAATCGATAAAGCAACAGTAAAGGTTTAATTTAAGACGCTTCACATATTTAGTAATAAGAGTTTTTAAAATAAATATGTGATCATTTGTCCCATGCTTTTTACGGAAGGCTGCCTGATATATAGATAACTTATTGTTAGTTGATAAGAAGTTTTGAACTCGTTCTGCTAATAGACTTGTAAAAACTTTACCTAAACAACTGGTAATACTTATCCCCCTATAATTGTCGCAACTCAAAGGGTCACCTTTCTTAAATAAAGGGACCTGAAAGTTTGTGTTCCATGCGGAAGGAAAATTTCCTGATTTAAGTACCAAGTTAAATAATTTAGTTATGGCAGGTACCAATATGTTTAAGCCGAACTTCAACATCTCATTGATAACCATGTCATTTCCAGATGATTTTCTGTTTTTTAGAGATTTTATTATTAATTTTACTTCTTTTATTGTGACTGCTTTATCTAGGATCTCCTGCGAGTCTACATCGACTGTTTTTTCTAGTTCTGCTAATTCATCTTGTAGACTCTTTTGTTCCTGATTTAGTTCTATATTTTTCAAAGCTAATGCTTTAAAATGATCGAACCATTCATCTGGTGGGATATTATCAGCATGAGATTCTTTTCCGTCGTTAAATGATTTTAGTGTTTCTAATGTTCGCCAAAATTCGGACGGATTGGTGTCTGCCATACCAACTAACTGCTCTATTAACTTGTCTCTGAAGAGTCTTTCCTTTTGTTTTAATATTTGTTTGTATTGACGGCACTTTTGTACGTATGATTGCTGAAGTTGAGTGTCAAAAGGTTTGTTTATCATTTTACGTTTAGTGGAACGAATATCTTTTCTCATTAGTGAACATTCTTTGTCGAACCACTTCTTGTTATGTTTAGGTCGTGTAGCTTTATTTGTAGCCCCCCTTCTCCCCCTTTTCGTTTTAAAAACTTTTCCACCTGCTCTAACAATTATGTTAGTAAAATCGTTCACTGCTTCTTCAATATTATCTTGGTGATGTCCATACTCGTTTTGCAAAAATGACACTAATGTATTTTGTGATTCTTCTTCCAATAGAGCTAATGAATATTCATCACTTTGGTTATGTTCTGCAGAAAACGTGTCGTAAAGATGATTTAGCTTTAGTTTAGGTTTAGTTGAGAGCACGGCATTATACTTTAATTGAATACAGGCTTCAACTAAGCAGTGATCAGACAGATGTAGAGGGGATACACGGACATATTCTACTAGCCTATATATGTTATAATTGCTAATAATATAATCTATTACGCTACACCCGCGTTCGCTAATGTATGTAAAATACCCCATAGAATCTCCTAAAAAACGACCATTGAGTATAACGTGTTCAGATGATTGACACAGTTCTATCAATTTTTTGCCACAACTATTAATAGTTTTATCGCAGTTATAGCGTTGTATGATATCTTTGTGGTGTATTGACCTATCTACTGGGGTGTTAAAATTACATGACGTATCACATATATCAACTAGATCACCGGTTCTTGCATTTATATCGCCTAGAATGACTGTGTCACCTAATATGCCATATGTCGCCAGTGCATTTTCAACATCTTCCATCACTGGGTGACTGTCAGGAGGCACGTCTTGACGAACATATACATTAATTAAATATAAATCCCTATTGTGGCCAATAGCCTGACCGTTCAAACGTACAATAAGTAGGTCTTCGTGACCACATGGTATACACTCTACATGGCTTTTGTACATCGCCTTATACAAAAATATAATACCACCATTTGGGCGACCTTTCTTTTTAGCTTTTTGTCTGGGCTTATGTATTGATCCATACCCTGGAACATTAATACTAGTATTGCTATTAGTCCATGTCTCAGACAGGGTACAGAAATCTAAACTACATATAGAGTTATATACATCTTCATCTTTGAGTTTTTTACTTAATCCATTGACATTCCAAGTCCCAAGCTTTATTCTAGAAGACGGCATAATGCAAATAATTCTATGATTTTACCTCGTCTACCCGGATATAAGCAATCAATTAAATTATTAAATGTAACATTCTATATTACACATAATTATAGTGGTAACATGTTAAAATAAAGATAATTAGAGCAACATGCACCGCTAAATGTAATTGAATAACACGTTTCATGCGTGTATACCACACACAATATATCAATATGCTATATAAATGGTGAGAACGTATAACATATCTCGTCATATCTCGTGCATTAAATCAGCGTGTTAAAACCACACATGAACAGCTTTGAATTAAAAACATCCAGTACTAACATGTAAAAGACTAAGATACACTGTAAATGATTGAAAGTGTAAACATTTACAATAATTAAATATTCAAGTTACCTGCATCAAGTAATAACATGTACTGGATAAGATACACTGTGAATGATTGAAAGTGTAAACATTCAAAAGTATGTGTTAAAATAACATCTAAACGTATAAAACCAGACACGTGTAGTTTACTTTAAAACATGACAACCATCGTACCATGTATCACAATAGTTTGGCATTTTGGAAATTTGAATACACGTGTTAAAAATGTACGCATTAAAATATAGAACAAGCAAGTGTCAGCTTATAAGAGTTGCTTACTCTCACATGCCAAAACCTGCTTTATCTAAGAATATATTACATAATCTCGAGTACAGAAAAAGAAAGAAATACGTCATAACATATTGGTGTACATGTTAGATACATGCTTTTGCCAGCTCGTCGTATTACCTTGTTGTTGCTATTTTAACGTACTCTATAACATACACATGAAAGTACTCTATAACATACACATGAAAGTGCAACCTTTCTCTATATGTGGAAATGTGGAATAATAGCAGGATGTTCCGATTGTACCTGGAACCTTTCTTTATTGTATTATACATTACGACAAAAAACTCCCTTGCAGCGTTTTTCCGATGCGCAATAAAACTGCACCAGCACCCTTTGACATTAGAGGGGGCGGATAGCAGGGGGTCTGGCAGTGCCTTTGTTCATGACACCGGCCCAGCGCTTCCGATCCAGACACGGGGATTTATAGCAGTGGCATTCTCACAGCGGCTTTCACAGACACAGAGAACGTCCGTGGCCGGTCACAGGTGGGCCCACCTTTGTGCCCGCGCCGTTTCTAAGGGGTCGTTCACTTCCCAGTAAACGCTAAATATTTGCATAACATTTGTACAATGTCGAACCGACGTCGTAGACGTTGAGCCGACGTTGTACAAATGCAATGAAAATGTTTTACAAGACATCCGCACAATTTAGAAAGCATAGACGGTGGAACAAAATTGACCCAACATTTAGTGAATGTATCGTGCTTGCTGGGAAATTGCGACCTTCATTTACGGTAAAATGCCATATTATTATTCGCAATAGATCTTGACTCTTACGGTAAATTTTGCACGACCTGGCGTAATTTAAAGCGGGTGGATTGCCATGATCCCGCCTTCCCAACGTCATCGCAACAAGAACAAGTCGTTGCCCCATATGGCGATATGACCCAGTGCCGGCACACTCGATTCCCCCTGTTTTGGTGTGGCGAATCATCACGACTCAATAGCGGGAATACAACCTAATGATAATAGCATAGATTAACCATATGTGGTTAATCTATGATAATAGTAACATGGAAGACTGCATTTCCTGGGTAAAAAGTCCAACAAAGAAGGCCCAGTTACGAACATAACAAAAACTGTTCACTCTATGTAACAGGTCGTGTCAGCAACTTTTCGTTGATATCATAATAAAAATAAGTAAAATTGTTTAAAAACAGTCATTTGAAATAACCATCACAAGTATACCGCCAGTTGAATAAATATTATGTTAACCCTTTCAAGCCTGAATTTGCCATTGTCATCTTCATCCACTACAAGTCGCGAATTGCTGTCGCAATTCTCGACTTGTAGTTGATGAAGATGATTTGATGTGGTTAAAAAAAATTAACGAAAATTGCTATGTATTGGTAAACTAGTTTCATGGAAATTCTCGTTCTAAAACTCCTAGTTGTAGGGAAATTAAGTCTGTTTTCAGGGATGTAAAATGATGCTTTAATGCACCGTGAGGCCTTAAAGGGTTAAGTGAACCTGATACACGAATTTCCACTCGCAAGAGGTCAATAAAATAAAATTGCGCGCGCGATTCAAAACGGTACCCGCCGTCGCTTCCGCCGTAGCGCTGTCTGTTCTGCCCGCGCTCCGGCGGGGGCGGCATCCGTTGTTGCGGACTCACCGGTCCCGTCCCGTGTCCCCCCGCCCCGCCCCATCTTGTCCGGCCGGATCTGTTCGCGGTGTCACCCGTCTCGTCGGTCGGCTGATCCAGAGATTCCTATCCTAAGCCGCCGGTCTGCCAACCCATTACACAGCAGTCAGTCTCCCCGCTCTGCAAAGCCAAAAGGCAGTAACTGCTTACTTGAAAAGTAAGCAGTTACTGCCTTTTGGCTTTGCATGGCACCATTGTCCGGCAGGGTAATATCACTCGTGTAGTTTATGGAAGCGAGTCCGCGGCCTTACAAAGGAAGACATCCCGCCAAGGGGATCCTGACACGCCGTTGGGCCAATGCCAGCCAACGTCTTCGTCATTGTCCCAACACTGAGTCTGCAATCACCAGGACGTTGGCTTGCAGGGGCTACTGCTGCGATGACAATGTTTGCACAGGTATTTGGCTCCTTTTTGCTGAATGCATCTTCTGCAAACAAATCTAGACCCGTATTCTCGTACAAGTTACGATATATCACAGGCTTCGGATTGGTCGAGGTGGCCATCACGACCAATCCGAAGCCTACGATATTTCGTAAAATGAAATGAATCGGGCTTTAGGCCACCTTTGTGCACATATAGGCTAAACTGGGCCATGTAGCCATGCCATAATGAATGATTGAATGAATCAGTGAATAAATATATTACTTTAGTGCACACACGAACCTATAAAGTTGGCCAGGAGAACCTCCCGGAGATGAATGAGGTGACACTGCCCTCTTGACACAGGACGCAAAATTCGAGCCATGGCGATCTGAGGTCGGGTAGGCATACGCTACCTCTCGGATTCTCCCAATGAGTTGGGCGGGGGCCCTAGGGTAGTGGTTAGCACCGCTGCCTTTCACGCCAGAGTTCGGGGTTCGGTTCCCGGTCTCGGCGGTTTGAAAGAAACAAAAACGTTTCTTCCCCATCCACGTGTGAAAGTCAGTAATGTGGGGAGCCTCCGTGACCGAGAGGTAGCGTGCTCGGCCTCAGTCGCCAGGGCTCGAATTTCGAATCCCGTGTCTGGAGGACAGTGTCATCTCAATCATCTCACCATCCTCAGGAGGTTCTCCTGGCCCAGTTTAGCCTATATGTGCACAAAAGTGGCCTAAAGCCCGATTCATTTCATTTCATTTCATTTCCCCAATGAGTTGACTCAGGAACACGCGTGAACACCCGATGTCGTATTCTTTTTAGCCTAACTTCTACAGTACTGGCCCACGATAGATCGTGTTTGACCGACGCGACAGTTGCTTTCTTTCGAAAATAAATTCAAATGTATTGTCCTGCCCACATGGAAAGACATGCAGTGTATGGCAGTGCCTTTATTGTCATTCCCACGTGTATACACACTGCAATTTGCGTTTGTCGCAGATCTTGTTTTTTTCGAACGAACTATACAAGGACAACTCAAGCTGCACTTTGACAGCAAATACATCCCTTTAACCGCCAGTGCTGAGTATAGTTTTTTCGTTTGTTTTTCGTTGACCTCCATTTGGTCAAATCTGAATAATTTTCACTTATCTGAAGTTGTGGGTCGCGTCAGCGAGACACAACTTCAAGTGAAAATTCAAATCAATATTTTGGCGTTGAAAGGGGTAATAAACGTAATGGGTGTATAACTATGCCAAGGATAGCCCAACTCAGCAAACACAACATGTTGGCTCGACGTCTGGGACGTCCGACCAACGTTAAACCATCATTGGGTCAATTTTCCCTGTTTTTTTTCTAGGAACACGTATAGTTTTCCTGTTAATATAATTATTCAACAGCTCCGTCTGGCAAGAATTACCAGACACTGGCAATTACCAGACGTTCAGTCATTGCTGTTTTATTGTTGGCTTATCGTCTACGACGATAGGCCAGCATTAGATCAGCATTGGATCAACGTCTCGTGTTTGCCGGCCTGACAGAATCTCATTAAGCAACAAGCGGGGCTGTTTCTTTCTACCTTTCTGCCGCTGGGGATATTCACACGTTAGAATCACCATAAATATAACTGCAGATTATTTTGTAAGGATTATGTCTTTCCCCATGCAGTATCCACACGTATATCTTTTGCGCTTCACAGGAAAATGAGACCCCGTAGTGTTCAAATGGAACAGCCCTGGTTATTTTTTGTCATTTTTAGTTAAAATGACCAGTGATGCCCACCCCACTAAGAATCTTAAAATAAACATTATCTTAACCCTTTAACCGCTGGTTCCGTCAATATTCGTTTTTTACATTTTTTATTAGCACATTACATATCAGCTTTTAAACATGTTAAAGATAAAAAGTGACTTTAATCAGCAATATATGAAATTTGTTGACCTCCATTTTGTCAAATCTGAATAATTATCACTCACCTGATGTTGTGGATCGCGTCAGCAAGACACAAATTTAAGTGGGTGGAAATCCAAATTGAATCATTTGGCGGTTAAAGGGTTAACTTTCTCTCATTTCCACTCGAAAAGTTAGGATAAATCTTAACTTTTCTAATGAAAATAAGAGAAAGTTGAGATATTCTTTATTATAAGATTATAAGTGGGATGGTCCCCAGTGGCCTTTTCCATTTAACAGGTGGTATCGTGCCGTGTGAAGGTTATTATTTTTCGCTAGAAATTTAAAGGGACTGACAGTGCGAAGATTGTGAGTTATCTACACAACTTGTTTTACTGATTTAAATTATGTTGTCCAACTGTGTGTTTATATAAAACCGTAAACCTCTTGTTTACAAACCACTGCCAACCCGAATGAGCCATCGCGGCCGGCAATGATAGGGGGTGGTTAAGCGAGAGCTATAGGGATATGGTCCGGATAAAAATAAATAAAATGGCATCCTCAGCACATCGGTGCGGTGTCTGTGAGAGAGCTGTTGGTCACGTGATGTGCTCTGGAGGGTTCCGTCAGGCAGCAGAGGGTGAACGAGACTTAGAGGCGGTCTTACGAGAAAAATAAAATGGCCGCGTCAGGGAGAGGGTGTATGTGAGTGCCGCTTGTCACGTTACGCGCGGCAGAGGTATGCCGTTATTGAATGAGATACCCAATCCATCTGCAATTCCGCGGAAATACAAGAAACCCCATTGCTCGGGGATGCGACGCCCGTAAACAAGGCACTGAGAGAGAAACAGGGCGATATTGCCAGAAGATAAAACCGCGGGAAGAGCTGACACCCGTTGCAAACTCAAAAGGCAGTAATTGTTTGTTTTTCAAGTGAGTAGTTACTGCCGTTTGGCTTTGGAGAGATATCCCAGCAAACACAAAACATTTGTATAAGATTTATACAATGTTGGACCAACGTTGTAGAAATGTTATACAAATGTTTTCTGTTTGCTGGGATGCTGCCTCCCTTGGAAACTGTTTTTTTTCGGGCAGTAGTTTCTTCGGCCTACGCCAAAAGGCAGCAATTGCTCACTTTTCAAGTAAGCCGCTACCGCCTTCTGGTTTGAAAAGCAGCGCTGCCCCCTTGGAAATTGTCTTTTTGACTAAAGTCGTTTCTTCTGCCACGAAGTCTGAAAACGATAACAATACCCGGTCAATGAGAGTGAGCAGTGAGGGTAGTGCTCCTGCCAGGGGCAGTCCTTCTCTCTGGATCCGCATATCCTCCTGTATTGAACTCCTCAGAGGGATTGCAGTCTGTAAGCCAGGCACAATAAGAAACCAGGACATGCCCAGCAACGGAAATTAAGGGATCAGCCGCCTACAGAATTCCTCTTGTATAGAGACATCTGTACAGACTCAAATGGCTTTTCCGCTGTAAAAGGCATATCGTTAATAATACGATGAAATACTGCAACTCTGTTGCCAGTATTTCATCGTATTACTGGTGGACCGGGTACTCCACCGTAATATATGATAGAGCGTTATGTTACATCAAATATTTTAGTTACATTTTGCAGATGAATAGAAGAAGAAAAAGTTATTTGACCAAATTTTGCAATCTGAGCAGAAGATGCAAAATACTCTGGATATCAAAAAAGTTAACTACCGTTAATACTGCAAAATTCCATCGTGATTTTGACAATTTCAGGTTGCATTTTACATGACATCCTAGGCGATCTCGTTACATAATGTACTGTTTTTCATTGTCCTGTCTATTTGGCCGCTGATTGGTCATAGCTTAACTGACAATTAGCAGGTCATTTAGGGCTACAGGGGTTAGGCCATAATTAAGTGACATAATCAGGTAATTGTCATCTGTTTCAAAGAAAACAAAATGTTTCTTCCCTGCTCACTCGTAAAGATTCAATATTGTGGGGAGCATCTGTGTCCGAGAGGTAGCGAGCTCGGCCTCAGACCGCCAGGGTTCGAATTTCGAATCCTGTGTCTGGAGGGCAGTGTCATTTCATTCATCTCACAATCTTGACAAGGTCCTCCTGGCCCGGTTTAGTCTATATGTGCACAAAGGCGGCTTAAAACTACATTAATTCGTTAAGATTTTTAGTCTCAGCCGACAATCGCCGGCGAGATAATGAAATTATAGTTTTATATTTATGCATCGCAATTCATGCCCTTAGAGGTGTATCCCAGTAAACGCAAAACATTTACAACATTTATACAATGTTCTGTGTTTACTGGGATGTCAGTCGTCACAGTGGCGGATAAGACCTTTAAAGTGTTAATATATGTATATTGTCAGGCGAAAATAATGCCAAGCCAACTATCACGAGCACAGCAATTATACGCGGAAAAGATTAAATAATAAATTAATTAAAATAATAATCATTAATCATAACATTAATTAATTAATCGTGTATACATACAGCTCATTATAAAATAATCATTATCAAGTGTAGCTCGCCAAGAAACTCATTTCTCAGATATTCATGCCACAGTTTAATTGTTGAGATGGTAATTTAAACTCTATTTAAACACATATTAACACAGCGCCCCTTTTCTCAAAACCATTTTATTCTTTCATTGTATAGTATGCAAATAATTATAACCTTTTCAATTATCTCTGAAAACTATGCAGCAAAGTACTACAATAGAGATTTGGTACTATAAGAACGTAAAATATTATTGAAGATTGTTTTACCACCTGGATTGTAATTATCACATAAAGATAATAAACTAAGCTGGTCTATTTCTTCGATAAAGGACAATTGCATTGCGCTGATCATCCGACAAAGGAGGTTATATTGAGATATTCGCATAATGATTTATCACCGTCTGTATACTAATAACTGCACTCACCGACCTTTCCGGGAATACGCTATTCACCTGTTGAATAGTGCGGTGAACTCTTCTCTAATATCTGGTGAAACTTATACGAAGTATTTAGCCTTATTCTGTTTTTTAATGAGCTATAAAATTGATTGATATTGCAATATAAATACGTGGAATATGATAATTATTGGCTGTAAACAACATCAGTAGAATTTATAAAGAACAAATAATGTCATCTACTGTCAACCATTTTATCCATAACGAATCAAACTGGTGTGAAATTTTGTCCCCTTGGATATGAAATGGTGTATCTGCCACTTGATATAGTTGCAGATACACCCTTTCACATCCAAGGGTATGATTTATCACCAATTATAACTATGTCTAGTTTTCAAAAGCAGCGATATATTTCTTACATTTGAAGCTGGCAAATGCTTTATCAATGGCAGATTAAAATAAACAAAAAATGTAAATGAGAACATTTACTAAAGCACACAGCACTCGAAGAGTTACTATCCCTTACAGCGACCACGTTGCGTTGCCCTGACAACCAGAACGGGTGTGATGTTTTTTTGATATTTCGCCATACCCGTAAATGGTAATAAATCACCCCCAATCAATCTGATGACAATAACAGGCGCTTATAACCAGATTTATTCTCATACTGCAATTAATTACATTCACATCACGTTTTTTAGACGATTGCAGTTCTCTGAAAAATAAGGTTCAATTTTACG
Source organism: Flabesymbios commensalis (assembly GCA_964017125.1). NCBI lineage: Eukaryota > Metazoa > Annelida > Polychaeta > Terebellida > Flabelligeridae > Flabesymbios > Flabesymbios commensalis. The sequence goes on along the minus strand of OZ024910.1, from coordinate 47,597,547 downwards.
GCAGACGGTCCCGCCGCCATTGTGTTATCGTAAATTTGACTGTATTCTGAAAGGAAGTTTGCGCTGTATGAATTATTTGGCACATGCACGCAAATATGATTTAACCCTTTCAGTGCGGGGACCGTCTTTATACGTCAGAATCTGACGTCTGTAGACGTCAGATTCTGACGTATAAAGACGATCCCCGCGCTGAAAGAATTAACATATTTATAATGGCCGTAGACCCATAACATAGGTATTCAAATGAACCGGAAAGAGCTAAGACATTTATGATGAATTCAAATTAAAAAAGCCTTTTGGTCTCCATGGTTTGTACATACATATTTAGGCGCTGTTAGGATTAATAGACGTGCCTCCTGCATTTTGACTTTATTTCAAAATGGACTATTGCTAATATTAAGATATCATTATCATCACTGATAAGGGTGTGTATGTACATCACCGGGGAATGCAGTTTGTTAATTATTCCGTCCTCACATTTAACCGATTATTTATAATTTGAAAAATGTTGGATTGGACGTGAATGGACTGTACTTGTCGTCTATGCATGGTAATCATGTATGTAGTTTTGCAGCTGTGGGCGGGGGCCCTAGTGCAGCTGCCTGCTTGGAAAATTGGAGATCGCGGGTTCGAATCCCACTCTGGCCTTCAAATTTCAAAGAAACAAAATATTTCTTTCCCCATCACGCGGAAAGATTCAATATTGTGGGGAGCCTCCGTGCCGAGAGATAGCGTGCTCAGCCTCAGACCGGGCTCGAATTTCGAATCCTGTGTCTGGAGGGCAGTGTCATCTCATTCATCTCACCATCCTCAGGAGCTTTTCATGGTCTCGTTTAGCCTATATGTGCACACAAGTGGCCTAAAATCCCATTCATTTCATTTTTGCAGCTGCAATCTGATTCACTTTGACACCCTGTGGGATCGGCATTAGTAGGCCTATCGAAAATATTAAAAAGTAGGACACATTTCGCTTAAACCATCAAGCGTGAAAATTAGCAAACGTGCGTAATTGTAAATTATGCATAAAACACAGGAGTGTGAGAAATGGGAAAATAATAGAAAACACGGGAGAACAGTCTGACGCGGGGCAAACAAAAGAAACTACGTCACTGAGACATTAACCATTTAACCGCAGGTCCCGATTATATTGTTCTCCTCATTTTTTTATTATCACTTAAAAAGTCAGATTTATAGCCTATTCAAGGTAAATCGTGACATCAATCAGCAAGATTTGAAAATAGTTGGCCTCCATTTTGTCAAACCTGAATAATTTTCACCCACTTGAAGTTGTGTGTCTGATCCCTATCCTACTGTCGTGTCAGCGAGACACAACTTCAAGTGGGTGAAAATTCCAAATATATGTCTCAATTCTGGGAACCTGGATAATTTTCATCCACTTCAAGTTGTGTGTCACGTCAGCGAGACACAACTTAAAGTGAGTGAAAATTCGAAATATATGTCTCAATTCTGGGACACCGTACATTATGATAGTGCAATGTCTTCCGACTTAGCACTGCTATTGCTGCTGAAAATTACTGTCGGCTGCCTCGTTTTGACTTTCTGAAACGCCTGAGAGGTATTTCATACAGGGGAGGGGTAGGGTGCAGTCAATCACCTGTGTGATTGGTTATAGTTATCTGCAGCTGGTCAGCAAACACGAGACATTGATCCAGTGTTGCTGTATTGTTGGGGCATCGTCTGCGACTCTGGCCAAACAATACAGCAACATTGGGTCAACGCTTCGTGTTTGCTGGGTGGGTATGACGCACGCGCAGTCCGTGATCTCCAACATCACTCACCGTGCGTAGGATTAATCTGGAGATCCCCGTGAAGGGATCCCACACTATCCCACCAAGGATGTCATCCAAAGGTGCGAACGTTAGCCCCGTTGAACACTGCTGATCTGAAAGGCCAATTGGCAGCAGCTCATTACTGCTTTACTGCTTTTTTGGCGTTGTTCAACAGATTAAACCATTAATTTCCTGTAATTTGAAATTTTGAAGGTTCGGGAATGTTCACGTATACATTTTCCTTATAACAATTTTCAATCAAAATGAAAACTGATCTTTTTAATAATAATTTGGATTTCATGAATTTACATCACCTTCGAGATGTTGAGAGCTCTCGCTCGCTCCTGCTCCAAGCAGCTTGAAGGGGAGGAGACTTCAGTCCTCAAAGAGCAGAGGAATAAGATATTTAGGGTCTGACCCGGACCCCCGACATGGATCACGTACACCTGGATTAGGAGGAGAGTGGATCCCGCGGTGATTCAGGTGGCGAACAGTGCAAAAATGACACGGACTCAGTCACGCCTCCTCGGGAGTGATGTATGGATCAGGTATTCATTTCAATCTCATGGGCTATTTATAGCTTTTTTTCGTTTGGGTGTTTTTTTTATTTCGCCATATATGTCCAGTATGATCAAGTTACCAGATACTTTTTTTATTAACAGCCGCTTCCATCATTTTGGTAGCGAATTGTGTAAATTAAATATAATTCACAATCACCTTTATGCCTTTCTCCTATATATCTATAGCTCAACATAATTATGCTCGCGAGATTCGAATAAAATGCAATATAATAAACTGGTCATTATCTTTGGGATTCAATTATATTTGACATATCGTCGCCTCGGAGCTAAAGGATCCTATCTGCCACTCTAACGAGTGTCAGATAGGATCCTTTAGTTATTTGGGGTTGAAAGTATATTTTATATTTTAGTAGTAGACATATCGTCGCCTCGGAGCTAAAGGATCCTATCTGCCACTCTAACGAGTGTCAGATAGGATCCTTTAGTGATTTGAGGTTGAAAGTACATTTTATATTTTAGTAGTAGACATAATGTCTACTACTAAAATATAAAATATACTTTCAACCTCAAATCACTTTGGTAGTAACCCTTACAGCGCGGAGATCGACTTTAGATTCTGACGTCTAAAGTCGATCTGTGCACTGTATGAGTAAAAATATTTCTTATATCCATAACATAGGTATTCAAATGAAGCGGAAAGAGATAACTAAGACATTTATGATGATTTTAAATTGAAAAACCTCTTTGGTATCCATGGTTTATACACGCATATTTCAACGCTTTATGAGTCGCATATACCACTCAAACAAGTCACAAAATGCTACCTAGAGGACGAAATGTAGGCTTACTCAATATGTAGCAAACCTAGCAAACAGGAGGCATTAAAACAATGTTTCACAACAGTTGGCACACCGCCTACGACGCTGGCCCAACAATAAACCAACATTGGTTTAAATTCCCTTGTTTACTGTGTATGCAAGAAAACATAAGTTTCTTCCCCTGTCACTTATGAGGATTCAATATCATAAGGAACACTCGTAACCGATAAGTAGCGTGCTCGACCTCAGACCGCCAGGGTACAAATTTCGAATCCGGTGTCTGGAGGGCAGTGTCATCTCACCATCCTCAGGAGGTTATCCTGGACCAGTTTAGCCTACATCATGTGCACAAATGTGGCATATAGAACTCCAGTCATTCATTCATTCAATCATTTATTCATTTATTCATTCATTCATTCATTCATTCATTCATTCATTCATTCATTCATTCATTCATTCATTCATTCATTCATTCATTCATTCATTCATTCATTCATTCATTCATTTATTCATTCATTCATTCATTCATTCATTCATTCATTCATTCATTCATTCAATTAATCTTTCATTATTTTATTCATTAATTGATTCATTGATTGATTGATTGATTGATTGATTCATTCATTCATTCATGCATTCATTCATTCATTCATTCATTCATTCATTCATTCATTCATTCATTCATTCATTCATTCATTCATTCATTCATTCATTCATTCATTTATTCATTCATTCATTCATTCATTCATTCATTCATTCATTCATTCATTCATTCATTCAATCCTTTTTTGTTGCGCTATTGCTCAATCCCATAAAAAGCTACTGTTCTCCCCAGATTGTGGGATATTGGTCCCAGCGCTGTGTACATGCTGGGACAGCAGCCACATATCGTCTAAATTCACAGCAAACACGACAAAGCTACCCAATGTTGGACCAACATTGGTTAACCCTTTAACCGCCAAATTATTCAATCTGAATTTTCACCCACCTGAAATTGTGTCCCGCTGACGCGATCCACAACTTCAAGTGAGCGAAAATTATTCAGATTTGACAAAATGGAGGTCAACTTTTTTCAAATATTGCTGATTGATGACATATTTTTTTTTTTTAAACATGTTTAAAAGGTAGTACTAAATGTGCTAATGAAAAATGAAAACCCGAATATATGCGACACCGGCGGTTAAAAGGTTAAACAGTAGTTAAATGTGTCGTGACTTATCGGAAGTCTCTGGGTTCAACATTCTTCGGAGTGTCCCTTTGCGACAAACATTGTTAACTGGATAGAATGGAGTTACAGTCCCCAGAAATCTAATCAACCTGAACCTGCGTGAGATTTGCTGGAGAACAGACCCGGCGGGTGTTCGAGCCATTTACACGACGTCCCGCACCCCGCCCTGATTATTTCATAATCCATGGCAGGGGGCCGAGGGTGGACCCCTGGCCCCATTACACCGACGATAATCCCACGTAGCATCATGCTGATCCGGATGGAATCCGGACGGGATCGACCCCGAGTGGGTGAGGGACACCGTCACAGGTGTCTGAAGGCTGATTCAATTTTATCTCACATCCTGTCCAGCTTAGCCTATATGATGTGCACGCAAATGTATTCGTTATCATTTATAGCATGTCGTATTTCCCAGGTGTACATTTACTTTTTTATATTCCAGTGATATAATTGCTTATACCTCATGTATATATTTTTAGGTTATTTGTATATGTTAACAAACTGTTATTAATATTGTATATAGTACACTGAATAAACTGAATTGAATGGAATTGAATTGTATTTGTAACTCGCTTGAGTAGCACTTATACGCCACTATGGCTGTAGAGGGCGATATGGCCATATGGGGCAGAATTTCAAGATGATATAATCTACGGATATAATATGTTTGATAACTGTCATACTTTATATTCTGAATCGAGTTGTAACAAATTTAGCATTGTACTGATGGGCTCGTACACATATTTTCCTGCAAACAGAAAACATTTGCATACCCTTTGTAGAACTTAGGCCCAACGTCTTCGACGTTGGACCAACATTTTTCAATTGTTTCACGAATATTTTGTGTTTACTGAGTGTACGGTTCCCAGGAAGTTTAAAACTGAACTAAGTGTCACTAAAATAACTAAAACAGTTTGTGGAAGGCAATCAGTTGAAAAAATAATGAAATCCGAGAGGTGTATATTCTTCATAAATGAACATATTTTTCGTCATTTGAAGCTGCAATTGCGACAAACAATTCACCAGCAAATAAAAAGTCTTGATTAACTGATCTGCGAACGTAACGTATCCTTTGTCTTAAATGATGGAGATGAAATGAATGGACTTTTAGGTCATCTTTGTGCACATATAGGCTAAACTGGGTCACAAACGATAGAGGAAGATCCACCCTTTGACTACCAGGGCACAGCAGCCTTGGGAGATGATGTGATTCATCGTCATTCATCACATTCTCCGCTGGCTGTACTGTTCTGTCATGCAAATGCAAAAGTCAGTATCTGCTTACTTTACAAGTGAAAAGATACCGCCCTTTACCTTTGCAGGGTACTGTTGCTGGTGATACGTGCATGGCGACAGCTTGTGGCCGATGGCAATCAGTCAATGTTAACACCAGCGGAAGCCAACGTCAGCCATCCCTTCACTAGTTTTCAATGTCCGCAGACGTTGGCCCGGCATAGAATCAGCACCGGGCCACGGGGTCGCATTCTCCGGGCTAGGAAAGCTGTACTGATGGTCCTGTTCTGAACGTAGCGTGTGTCTAGTTGGTGTCAACAAGGAAAATGGAATCAGTCGGTCTATTTTCCTTGGTGTCAGGACAAAATGAGGCTGCATGATTGCGTGTTGTATATCATACACTTCACCAGGCATACAAATACCCCCATGTGGTATTGACTAATGCCCTTTACTGTACTGTAAGAAACTGAATGAATTGATTATTCACTATTCTGCCACATGTAAATTTTCGATGTATTAGTCAGTTTAAATATTATTATTGTTGTATACAACTACTACAGAAATCAAATAATTTTGACTAGCAAGCAGATTCGGGTTGACGAAACTAAATGCAAAGGCATAGTTTACACATTTGAATGCGATTTTTATCATCTTGCAAATAATTCGACAAAAATAAAAGGATGTAATCTAAGTAGTTTGCTCTCTATTTGTCAAGGCGGATGGGTGAAGCAATGCAGAAGGTCGTCTTGCCCTGTGTCATTGGTGTTTCGAGAAATGTCTCATACGAGTGAGTCATGTTAATTTGTTTTGAAATTGAATCAGTAAAATAATACGGATTGATGACATCACCGCCTTATTTGCATAATGCTGCTCCGCAAAGCCAAAGGGCAGTATGTACGGACTTGTAAAGTAAGCAGATACTGCATTCGGCACTACATAGTACATGTACTTATGAATATGTACATAGATAGTATGAATAGCAAACACAAGAGAATATATGAATAGCAAACACAAAAGATTTTCATAACAGTTGTACAACGTCGGCTCAACGTCTTTGACGTTGGTCCAACATTGTACAAATGCTATGCAAATGTTGTGTGTTTACTGGGTTGTGTCATACACACGAAAACAACATTGACTGCTCACTTAGGCTACATTGTTGTTTGCCATTGACTTGTAGTATCGGAGCCTGCATGGTAGTGAGAGATGACTCCCTTGAAGTCGGATGGCAGGACTAAAGTTCTAACCATGTGCTCGGTGTTATTCTGTATAGATCCATTGTTGACTTATATTTAGCTAAAACAAAATCAGCTTAAAAGGGAAGACAATGACATGGTGTTCTGTAGATTAAATAGATTACTGGTAATTAATAGACGGCAATATATAGAAACAAGATAAGCGAGTCCCGATGTCCTGCAAATAGCATTAACAGATTACTTTCAGAATAAGAAGTTACTGCTGTTCACCTTTTGTCTGAACCAGACTATCGCTATATTGTTGTGCAGAGTCAAAATGCAGTATCTGCTTACTTTGTGAATAAGCAGATACTGCATTTTGGCTTTGCACAGCAGTATACAGCAATACACCCTGTGCCCTAATGAATGATCGATTCTACACAATCACAAGTAATATGAAGTAAACACTTCTGTGGTCAACTATATCAATTATCAACATGCATATTTTTTGCAAACAATCACACCTTTGCTTATCATAATATTGGTTGAACTGCATTTATATATAACCACAATCATTATGCTGATAATACGATTATTGTTTTTGCCACACTCGGCATGTATACAGTTCACAGCAATGATCAGCCATTAAAACGGTGGTTATTGATTTATTCAAGGATTTATTAAAACCTCACTATACCTCGCTCGACTAAAGTACGATACGCATACAAGATATGTGACTGAGGTCAGACTGAATTGTATGTATGTGGAAAACCCCATAATACCGATCAATAAGGTCTAAACGTTGGCCTAGTGTAGGGCTTTACGGCCAAGATATGATGCGAAGAACTATTTTCAAATATTTGTAAGTAAATACAATTATTTAGACGGATATGGTTATCTGGTTTATTTGATACTTGTTACAGTAACTGTTGTTTTAAATGTATTTATATGTACATTTATACATTATGTAGTTGATTATGATATATCAAATGATATGAATCAGGCTTAGAACACTTTTGTGCACATACAGGCTAAACTGGGCCAGGAGAACCTTCTGAAGATGGTAATATTAGTGAGATGACACTGCCCTCGAGACACAGAATTTAAAATAAAAACCTTGGAGGTTTGAAGCCAAGCACGCTACCTCTCGGTTACGGAGGCTCCCCACAATACTGAGTTTTACAAGTGCATGGGAAAGAACCCCAAACTGTAGCGTGAAAGGCAGCGATGCTAATCACCACCCTAGGGCCCCCGACCTTTGTGATATATCAATGATATATAACTTTAGTTTCAGTTCCATTTCCAGTTATGTGTATAGTCTCTTATAATATACTCATACATAAGGGACAGTTTTGCACTATTATGTTACAAGGGACAAATTTTTTAACAAAAACAACCCAGCAAACACAAAGCATTTGTATAACATTTGTACAACGTCGGCCCAACGTCTTCGCTGTTGATACAACATTGTACAAATGTTACACAAATGTTTTGTGTTTTCCGGGAATACTGCCTGTATGTATGTTACAGCTCCATAAGCTTATAAACATGAATTTACTCTGTCATGTTCGAGTGACACGAACATATTAGTTCTATCATCTCATTCCCCAGTACACACAAAACATTTGCATAACATCTGTACAATGTTGGACATACGTCGAAGACGTTGGGGCGACATTGTATAATTGCTATGCAAACGTTTTTGTGTTTTTCACCTCATTCCCGAATCGTGAATATTAAATTGAGTGCAAATGTCCTTTATTCTTTTTTTTTTGAGGTTTGTTTTTTTTCAGTAGGGAGGATAGGTGTAAAAATGTTTACATTGCCAGAAAAGCGACAAAATAAATTGAAAATTATTATTTTTATCTCGATTAAGGAATTCTTGATTACAGCCATAATATTGTTTTTTAAGGGAATGATCGGTGCGACTTTAAACGTCACAATTCGACGTCTATATGCTTCAGATTCTGACGTCTAGGCCTATAGCTGGTCCCCGCGATAAAAAAAAAATGTATAATGTCTGTAGACCCATAATATAGCAAGAAAGAGTTAACTAAGACATTTTTGTGATTTCAAATTGAAAAAAATTGCTCTCCATAGTTTATGCAAAAGTATTCCTCGGTTATCCGAGTTAAATACGATTTAAAGCTCCTATAATGTACGTGTAACACTGGTCGCAGCATCATTTGCAAATGGTACATTGCTGCAGTATATCGACATGTTGGTGCAGTTTCCGTCAACGGTAATATGTCCACAGGCCACAGTGTTGCCGTCAATGGTAACGGTAAAGACGTCCTCAGGTTATTGTGCATTCCTTAATAAACTAGATATTGAGTTGTATGGCTTGGAGCAATATCGGATATCTGCAGAAAGCGTGAGAAGGAGGCTGGATGTCGGGCCGGCGTCTTCCGACGCCGCCCCGACATACAGCCTCCTTCTCACACCGGAAGATTTGGTTGTTGTGGCGGCCATTCTTGTCGGTGGCCGGCGAGGCGCATGCGCCGGACGTATCACGTGGGCGGTGGTCTCTGTCCAGAACACAGAGACGGGATCGTAAAGCAAATCATCGGCGCTAATGGAGTCCTGGACGTGATCCCGTGCATTACGCCGGACTCTGATGGACGTGCGATCCCAGGCTGGCCAGAGCTTAACACGCCACGCAATCCGGACAAACGCGCCGCCAGTCTCCCACGTGTCTTCTAGGGGAATCACGACTCCAGGCAGATAAACAGCCACCAAGACGGTCCTGAAGGGCACGTGACATTGTATCAACGTTAAATCGGCGCGAATAACATCGATTAACCGTTGCTGTTGTTATAAAAGCAGGTACCAATAATTTAGATACACATGCAGCTGAAGAATTCAATGGGATCGCATGGACTGTATTGCGTTATAATGAAGTTTATTATATAAGGTTTTAGTGTGATATCCAAGTTCATTGTACTGCTCTGCAAAGCCAAAAGACAGTATCTGCTTACTTGCAAAAGAAGCAGATAGTGCTTTTTGGGTTTGCACAACAGTATAGCTCACCTTTATGTCAGTCTAACTATCTGAAAGGGTGTAGTGGGGTTGACTTTTTGTAATAATGTATGTAAACAGGCATGGTTAAGACATGGGCTCTCGCGACCAGTCGCCATTCGTTAACATTCACTATTTGCTCTTCCAATATCACAAAAAATGAAGTAACAATGAATTACTTATCTTTTAATGTGGTACATCTCCCATTAATAACATACTTGTAAATGTTGCAGATTATGCTCACGATTTTACACTATACAGTCCGAACAAACACTTAACTATATCTGGCCAAAAAAATAACACAAAAATCACCACAAAATATGTGAATTATTAAAATAAAATTTGTACAGACTATAGCGGCATAAAGTGGCACAGTCAATTATTTCTGCGCTGCATATCTACATGTTGGACTGATTCCATTTTGAATAAAATAAATTAAATTAAATTAAGTCAATAAAAAATCGGGTTATCACCTGTTAATTTTGCTGCCATGGTAACGTGTAAGGATAGTGACCTTTCTAGTTTAATAATTATGCAAATGATAGTATGCCTGAACGATCAACTTGTCAGCTGATAGTGAAGGGATTATCCCAGGAAACACGAGACGTTGGCCCAATGTCGATTAAATGCTGGACCAGTGCAGGAGATGGTAGGCCAAGATTAAGCCATCATTTGGTTGATGTCTCGTGTTTGCTTGGCATACGCATGCGTGCACTGTATTTCAGCCGGAAGCCTGTCTGATTAAATGTCAAGTGGGTTTTAAGGGCAAATCGTATCTCTTCGACTTCCACCTGTTAAACTCTTTTAATACCTACACTCTAAACAATATAGGTTCTTCAAAAAGAACCTTTCAGTACTATTACCATGCAACCCCAGGAGAACCCTGCATGGGTTCTCCTGGGGTTGCATGGTAATAGTACTGAAAGGTTCCTTCTAAAGAACCTATATTGTTTAGAGTGTAGATAATAATAATTATGGTGTTTCACACTGCTCCATGGTAATCATATTGGTTCAATAATATCCATAATACAGAGCAATACTAAGCAGTATATTTAATCCAGTTATATCAAGTCTCTGATTAGTAAAGAGTTCCATCTCGACGACCACTTATAATGCATGCATGAATGGGGCTTTATGCCATTTTTGTTCATACGTAAGCTGAACTGGGCCAGAGGAATCTCCTGAAGTTGGTGAGATGATACAGATGTCACTGACCTCCAGATATATGGACATTGACGACTAATCATAGACCTAAGTCACACTAATAGAAGATACCGATCCTGATCTCAATCTGCCAAAGAATATGAGAATGATTCAAGCTATTTCTCCGGTTTGTATTGACGCGGCTTCATATTAGACTCATAAATATTGTGAATCTCTTAGAATCCACAAAACGTGGTATTAAGGGGTCGTATGTGTGACACAATTCGTCGCCTCGGAGCTAAAGGATCCTATCTGACACTCGTTAGAGTGGCAGATAGGATCCTTTAGCTCCCAGGCGACGAATTGCTGTGCGTCGGCTGCGCTTACGCACTGGCGGAATGTGTAATATTGCCGCAAATGTTTGACAAGCGTTGCAAAGCATATAGCTACATCAACAGCATATTAGTCATCTGATATATTGAATAAAAGTCAATTCAATAAAACATCTCACTACTAATATAAATCAGGATCGGCTGATTAGAGCTTTGCCTTGATTATAATTACACCTCGTAATTATATCAACCTTCTCAACGCTAAGCGTGTCTATAAGCCGATAAAATAATCATTATCAAGAGTGAAATACAGGTTTAAACAGCAAGATTAGCACATGTTTGGTATAAAACTAAACAAATATGGCTAACTTTCACCCACTGGAAGTTGTGGGTCGCGGCAGCGAGACACAACTTCGAGTGGATGAAAAATTAAATGATCTAATTAGCGATTTAATCCTGTTAATGGTTGAAGGGATTCAAGTATTACAGCCGTGTGCATGCTTTACTGAAGTACTGAAGTACATAGGAAACGAGCGTGCCCCACGGTCCCGTACGGCGTGGACCCCAATTGTGCCAGTCAAACGCCGGCCTCCCTGCAAGGAACGCTAAGCAAGGGGACTAAATAAGAACTGACAAACACGACCTGATTGATAAAACGACGGCGGAGTGGGTCGGGCAAATCAGCTGTTTTATCGACTGCGTCCTGGTTATGTGGCATACTGTTACTGCGGAAGGGTAATAAATAGGTCCTCAGGCAGGCGTGCCAGCCTCTACTCCCGATAAATTGCTCACGTTTTGATGACGTCAGCAGTAGTTTTGCGGAAGGACACATCGGAGTGGTCTTGAGGAGAAGAAGCCTCGTGTGTGTGTGCCTTGAATGTTTCGACGAAGACAGTGACATTTCAGCTGCGCAGTAATCATGGTTATGCAGGCCCCGTTGGTTATCAATATGAGCATGGAATGAAATTAAATGATTGGGGGTTTTGGCCACCTTTGTGCACATATAAGTTAAACTGGGCCAGAATAACCTCCTGAGAATGGTCAGATGAATGAAATTACACTGCCATACAGACATGAGATTTGGAATTCGAGCCTTGGCGGTCTGAGGGCGAGCACGCTACCTCTCGGTCACGGAGGCTCCCCACAATATTGAATCATCACGTGTGAACGGGGAAGAAACATGTTGTTTCTTTGAAACTTGAAGGCCAGAGTGAGGCTCGAGGCCGCGATTTTCGACTTTCCATGCTTGTAGCTTAATCACTGCATCAGGGCCCCCGCTCTTTCAGTTACCACATATCCTATTTGTTAACTAAATAACATTGCACTTATTGCTTCGTATTCTTGGAAGTATTATTTCTGTCTGTCGTATTTTTTTGTTTGGAGTATTGTAAAATTTAGATATTGTGTCAGATGTGGTGATGTTTCACATAGCAGCTCAACTGGAGAATATATAGTTTTACCTTTGCAGGGATACACAACCCGAAGCTGAATTTAAATGACTTTGTTCACTAAAACATATCGGTCAACAAGCTCTCGCACCCAATGGTGTGTGTGGAGAAGTTTTTAATTGGATGGTGTAAGATACACTTCATGCAGGGAACAGACAATCAATTAAACATTCAAAACCGGTTGTGCGACGTAAAATGTGATTATCACGAAATTTAAGACAGGATGTCGTAACAATAACAAAGACGATCTGGTCAGCTGCCACTTTTCCACAGGTAGTTTTTACGCCGGACTTACAGATCCGCAATGCAAAGTCAACTAAGCAGTTACTGCTACATGGCTGTGCGCGGTAGAGCTGCTCACCTGCGTTCGCGGTGCGAAGGTTAAGACCAGAATCAATGTGTTACATTATCTGAGATGAATAAACCCCTGATAAAATGAAAATAACTCCTCTTTGTAGATGGCGTAGCTGCTGGACACGAGAGAGAGGATAATTAGTGAAAACTAATATAAAATGGCGAGGTCTGAATCGGTAATTTCGCTCGTGTATCTGCATGTATCAAACGCCTTGAGCATATTTGCTACCCAGCCCAGCCCTTAAGTTCAGTTAGTTAAAGCAGCTCCTTGGGATGACATCGATGTTCGTTTTTAATTCCGTACTGAAGTAGTGTATCCCACGGATCAGGTTTTTATTTTTCTCAGAATTTTCATATTTTTACAAATATTTTTAATTAACATTTCTATGAATCCAGAAGTAACCCAAACAAACTATTTGCATACCTGAAGGACGATTGCATGTTCTCACAGCATTGGGCCACATGCTGATGGCATCGGCCCAGCGTTGGGTAGATAATCAGTGATGCAGGTGTGTCCTCCCGTGTCCTGGCTATAAGACACCAATTAGCGGCGACTGCTTTGATCTTACCGACTGATACGTGGGAATATGTGATGTAAAGTGCTGAATATTGCTGACTTGTTTTGTTTACATGGCAATATACGACCTGGAAATACAATTATTTCACTCTTTTTCGGTGCTTTAAAATTGTTTTTTGACTTTTTCGTATTTTTAGTTAAGATCATTAGGCTATATAGCTTGATATAAATTAAATTTTCAAAATTGACAACATTGAAAATGTCTCATCCCAAGGGGTCCCTTTAATACGGAGAATTAGTTATATTCAAGTTTCAATTCACTGATAAGCATTGTAGATTTTATGGCTATCATTGAGTCAGTAATTTTGTCATGAGTGATATTTTATAAGTGGCATTTACATTTTCTTCTCAAAGGGTTCTACATGACACGCACGACACTTTGCGTCCAAGCGGACGTTCTGATAAATGTCAATCGGCCAGTGGCAGGGATGATCTATAGGTTTTTAAACGCGTCGGTTCTTAATTAAACTATCCATGCAGACACTGCCTGAATGAAATATAGACAGCGAGAACACGATACATGCACGCTTCTCTGCGAAGCTAAAAGGCAGTAACTGCGTACCTGAAAAGTAAGCAGTTACTGGCATTTGGCTTTTGGCTTAGGATAGCAGTATACGGGACATCAGCCTGCCAAAGATACATGTGTGGTCATATGCAGGCTTCATAATTATAACATTGTTGTTTTAAATCAATAATGCTGAAATTTAATCTCACTTTGTGATAAAGCGTAAGTCTATGTACATGGTGTACTCTGCAGCAAAACAGTTTCGAAATGATTCTTTTGAAAACGCTATTTAAATTGATACGAATGTATATTACTTCAAATGTCTCATCACGACAACACGGTCCAGTATAAGCACACAGAGGCAGCTGCTTGTTTCTCAGACTCTGTGGTTTATTGTTTATTTTTAAATAATTTGAAGGGCGGGGGCCCTAGGGTAGTGGTTAGCACCACTGCCTTTCACGCCAGGGTTCGGGGTTCGGTTCCCGATCTCGGCGGTTTGAAAGAAACAAAAATGTTTCTTCCCCATGCACGTGTGAAATTCAGTATTGTGGGTAGCCTCCGTGACCGAGAGATAACGTGCTCGGCCTCAGACTCGAATTTCGAATCCTGTGTCTGGAGGACAGTGTCATCTCAATCATCTCACCATCCTCAGGATGTTCTCCTGGCCCAGTTTAGCCTATGTGCACAAAGGTGGCCTAAAGCCCGATTCATTTCATTTCATTTCATTTCAAATAATTTGAAATGTTACATGCATTAAAGCCTAGGTTCAGGTATCATTCAGAAAGATGTAAACATGAAAATAAATCGGCTAGGAATAATCATGTCAATGAGATCCTTTCAAAATTGTTGAATGGTACACTGATTTATCAACGGTCCAATCAACGGGAACTGAACTTATTATAGATTAACTCACTTCATGTTTAAAAACAACGTAAAATATGGTTCACTTTAAAAAATAAAAGGAATTTACCCTTAACGGTCGTGCATCCTATATTTTGCACCGTATCATCTGAAAATACTTGACATTTACAGATGTATATTACGGTGCAAAATCCAACGACAATAACTGCTTACTTTGTTAGTTGACAGGTACTGCCTTCTGGATTTACAGAGACGCACAGTTGTCATGCAAAATCACTGTATTTTAGCTTTCAAGACACGTACAGCTACACAGGTAAATTAGAGGCCGCCATCTTTATTTCCAGGATTCAATGGACAGGGCTATCTGATCCGCTCGTCGTGACTGGATTTGGGCGTGTCCCGTTGACCAGCTAATCCATGCGGATAAACCGATCTGGAACATTCATCCTTGCAAACGAGAGACTTTCGTCATACGTTGTTTCAATGCTGGGCCAACGTCTGCGACGTTGACCCAGTATTGAAACAACGTATACAGGGATGTGCCTCTGAATCTACAGACAGACGTCACCTGTTGGTTTACAGTCCATTAAGATTAAAGAGACATATTTTCCACTTGGTAGATACGTCAATTTAATTCAGATAATGCTGTTCGTTTTTCCATTTTATAAGCCGATCAAATCACCAAGATTAAAATTAGTGTTTAAACATTAACATTTACAAATATTTGGTCCCAAATTAGCCAAATAATAATGAGTTATTTCCACCCACTTGAAGTTGTGGCTCGCGTTAGCGAGATGCAACATTAGGTGGGTAAAAAAACTAATTATACAGCCTAGCGCCTTAAGGGTTAACCCTTATTATTCCAATGTTTGAGATCACAAAAGATTTGTGATGGGTCTGATACTTTTCTCAAATATCATGTTGTTGATTTATGGACATAGTTTCTAATTATTATTTTTAAAATCAAAATCACAGACCAGAAGTTTTTATTGTCATATCATTATACGTTCATGTGGATCACTTGCGATTCGGGAACAACGGCGTTGCAGCATTGCAATTATGATAATGTTAAAAGACTAAATATTACCTAATTGTAATTTTTTTGTGACACGAATCCTAGTATTGTGGGTTCCCTTTCCCCATGTTCTATACTCTTGGTGTGACACTTCACCGTCCATAATATACAAAACGCCGATGGACGTATTTCAAACACATTATTGTAAGCGTTACATTCCCAGCGCCGAAATGGCAGCACGGTCTGCATGCCGCTAAATCACGCATGACTGTATGCGACACAATCATCAGCAGCGCAGAAATTGCAGCACGGTCTGCATGCCGCTAAATCACGCATGACTGCGTGCGACAAAATCGTTATCAGCGCAGAAATGGCAGCAAGGTCTGCATGTCGCTAAATCACTTATGACTGCATGCGAAACAATCATCATCAGCGCAGAAATGGCAGCACGGTCTGCATGCTGCCGCAGAGTCGGAGACACCTGCCGAGCTGGGAAAAGATCCCCTGGATGAATTGTCAAGTCGGCCGATGAGTCTTCCCTCTCCCTCTAACATACTATAAACCAGTCCCTACAACACCGCTGAATAACAAAGCGAATAATCAACAACAAAGCGAATAATCGTAGCGTTGGCTGAACGCTGGGTCACCGTCTTCGACGGTCGCCCAGCGTTCACCAAACGCTGCAATTACATCCACCCGTCCCAGTATTTCAGGTGTATGTCACACTGTCACGGGCTGCGTTCACTACTTGTCGTGTCAGGCCCTCGTTGCGACCTGCACCGAGACACCGTGTTTGTTTTTGCTCGCTCCTTGGTTTCACGACAGCCCCTATGATACGGAGCTAACACCCGGGGACCCGTGTCAGGACGCAGTTTTCGCGGCATTAATGGCCTTTGTAGTCTCAGTTCGTGTTTTTTTTTGGCCAGGTCGTTTTTCGCACACTTCAGTCGCGACTAGGCGGGAAGTTTGTAGGGGAACTTGTTTTATAGGGGTTATTAATCTTCCACTGAGTTTATTTCTGCAGGGTTTTTTAACGAGTATTGTTGTGTAATGAATGACTAGTCGGCGTTAAAGGCAATAGGGCCAAGGTGGAACGGCCAGCAAAACTTGATGGTGGAAAATAAAGATAACCGTGGTGGTCGTAACCCGCGACATAGGAAGACATATATAAGCATGTACTCCACTTGATGGTCAAAGTACGTGGGACAAAAAACTGTTAACCGCGCAGTTAAACTTCAAAATTTCCAAATGTATGGTCTCACAATAAACAAATACTTTTTTTACTCTTCGATTCGATGTCTCGTGGTGTTGTCTATAATCAGGTTTATTGTATTTTTCCAGAGGACTCCTCTCCACACTGGTAACACACACTTCTCGGCGTTTGGATCTGGGGTCAGTCTGAATCTGATCCCTGTGAAAACACCACAGTCACGTTCTCTGTCTGGATTCAGGAGACACGGCCTTGGTAAATTAACCGGACCCCCCTCCTCCAGCGCTGGACAGCCACACCTTTTGCTATCGAAGACTGAATGTCATTTACACAATATGCCAAAAATGGAATCAAAATATAGATCTTTATGTACCATCCCAGAGAACACGAGACGTTGAACCAATGTTGATTCAATGTTGGCCCATCGTTGGAGACGATGGACTAACATTAAATCAACATTGGTTCAGCGCTCAGTGTTTGCTGTGATGTATGTAGTTATGTATAATATACGTCTTTATCATAAAGATATTTCAGGAATTCTGAATACATGCACAATGTTAAAACATTGCGTCTCTGTTTGAGCTTACGCGTAAATAACCTTTTCAATGCTATTTCACTGCGAGCTGCGGGCTTATCCGTGCTCGGTTATCGTCTTATTGGTGTTTGTAATAGAGTCAGTATGCTTTCATGATGGCAAAAATAAGTATTTTATTATAAGTCGTGTTCATTTCAGCTAGATATTTCTGGAATTCTGAATACATGCACATAATGTTTTAAAACATTACGTCTCCGTTTGAGCTTTCGGGCGTCCCAATATTTATGGAACGGTACGTAAATCTGGAATCACACGCGTTATCAACACGTTGATTATGTGGTCCTCGCTCAATCCGGCACATAATACTGCCGGCATTTTTACCTGTTGTGAATAAACCATTGTCGGAGATTGCAACGATATGGCGTCGAAGGAAGTGCGTCTAAAGCATTTAGAAAGACACCTCTTCTGGACATAATACATTAAAAAACCGGCTCCCATTTTGAACCACCTGCACATAAAACATCTGATGTAAAAGACGGAATCTTCATGCAAGAAAGACACACAAAATAAAATACACACAAAATATGTTTTGATGATCGTTGGAGGCTGGCCCGATGGACAAAATACGACGGCCGATCATCGGACGGCGGCAGAATTGGATTTGTAACACAGGTGACTATATACTGCCATGCAAAGCTAAAAAGCTAATATCTGCTTATTTTTCAATTGAGCAGATAATTCATTGTGGCTTCGCAGTGCAGTATTTATAATGTTAAACCGCATCGGCCTTAGTCAAAAAAATTCTATAACGGGAAAATAACACAGCTCTTTGTTACTTCAACTCTTAGCCCTTTAACCGCCAAATTATTCAATCTGAATTTTCACCCACTTGTAGTTGTGTCTCGCTGACGCGATCCACAACTACAAGTGAGTGAAAATTATTCAGATTTGACAAAATGGAGGTCAACTGTTTTCAAATAGTGCTGATTGATGTCACATTTTATCTTTAACATGTTCAAAAACTGGTACGTAATGTGCTGATAAAAAATGAAAACCCGAATATATGCGGCACCGGCGGGGAAAGGGTGATAATGCCAGTCAAGTCCATAGCCGTTTTCAGCTTTTCTGTTAGTTCTTCAAACAGGAATAATTTAAATTTAAATGTAGCGCTTTAGGTTATTTACTTTGAATTTTCATTCACTTGAAGTCGCATGTGTCTCGCTGACGCGATCCACACATCCGATTAACATGTTCAAAATGTTGTAATTATAATGTGCGAATAAAACAATGAAAAGACTAATATCATCGGGAGCGGCGGATAAAGAGCTAAATGTTAACCTTTTGAGCGCCGGAAACGTCTTTATACGCCGGAATCTAACGTCTGTAGACGTCAAATTCTGAAGTATAAAGACGATCCCCGCACTGAAAGAAATAAAATATTTCTAATGGCCGTAGACCCATAGCATAGGTATTCAAATGAAGCGGAAAGAGCTAACTAAGATATTTGTTCTCCATGGTTCTTATTAAAGTATTTCAGAGCTGTAAAGATTAAACAGGTAACAATTCGTCATCATCTCCACGAAATGGAATTCCCGTCACATCGCCAGGCGAGGAGATCCCTAAAACTGACCGAGATCTCGCCGCACATAACGCCGCCTCCATCACCACTGCGGTCGACAAGAGATCCATGTTTTCCGGATAATCCACGGGATGTTTTTTCTGGATCTGGATCCGCAGAGAGCAGGGTATCGACCGACGAGTAGCCGGGCTGTCAGCAATACAAGAGGCGCTATTATCAATACTGTTCAATTTCCAAGTGTTTCCTAGTTTTACACTCGGCACCGGAGAGGCGCTGGAGGTATTATACCTCGGTCCAGTTCAGCCTATCATAGGACATAAATATGACTCTACAAAAGCAAAAGGCAGTATCCGTGGAAATGCTATTTAATTCTACGGTGATGCCGAGCATTTAATTATCATTTAGATTGTCCACCTTATACATTTCAGAGGGCTTGATCACCGCGAACCTATACGTGATTTTTCAATACATTATTTCGAGTATCTTCATAACATTAACATAATAATACATCATTGGCATTGACATTGGCCTACCGTTTCAAATTTAACGTGATTTGCACCTTAAAAGGGACAATGCAAGAGTACAAACTTTTTCTGCCCATTTTTATATATTACTAATTATTTTAATCGCTGTTATTGTGAAGATTACGTATATAATATATATAATTATGGCGGAGGGACAGTATTCATATTATGTTTCACCCTTTGGTAGCTGTGTCCCGCTACTCTGATCCACAGCTACAAGTGTCGGAATATTGTGAAATTTCAGTCGGAACTTATTAAAAGCGTTTCTCACTTGGTAACCCTTTAACCGCCGGTGTCGCATATATTCGGGTTTTCATTTTTTATCAGTACATTAAGTACCGCCTTTTAAACATGTTAAAGATAAAATGTGACATCAATCAGCAATATTTGAAAACAGTCAACTTCCATTTTGTCAAATCTGAATAATTTTCACTCACTTGAAGTTGTGGATCGCGTCAGCGAGACACAACTTCAAGTGGTGGAAATTCAGATTGAATAATTTGGGGGCTAAAGGGTTAATACTGGTTAAACAATTGCTCATCAAACACGCCGTCCGCGCTTGACCACATAATCGACATCGAGTTCTAGGGGTTAAAGGGATATTTCTTCCACTTTGTATATTATATGGACACGTCCCTTTAATCCCGAGCAAATGATATATGGGTGTACTTTCTCCCACTGCATTCGCGGCTTATATTTATATGGAAATCCATTCTGGAGACGTGGCTGGGCTGAACTGTTCCGCAAAGGCAAAAGGCAGTATCTGCGTACTTGTAAAGTAAGCAGATACTGCCTTTTGCATTTTCACGGCAGTGAAGATCTAGTAGTGTTCTGCGGAGTCCGCCAGATCCATCTGCAGCCGCGCGTATGTGGTTTTTCTAATGTCAGATCCAGATTGGATCCCGGTAAAAATACCACATCGACGGAGAGAAGGCACAACCTCGTATCTCAGCAGTTTAATATCACACCGAATCAGTTTTTATGCTGCTGGGGCCATTACCACTAAATTGTATCTCGGCTTTCTATTATTTCCATCAGAAAAGTTAAGATTTATCCTAACTTTTCTGATGAAAATAAGAGAAAGCTGAGATAAGTATATTACATTTTCTTATCTAATTCTTTTCTGGAAATCCTTTGTTTTAGGTCATGTGCTATTTGGAAGTCCCATCAAATTTCATACTAACGTCTTTTTTAGTTCTAATTCTAGCTCTAATTTATATTTAAAAAGTAGAAAAGAAATCTTGAGATATCTAATGCAAATACAAGATACGATCTATTTTAAGATTCTTAGTGTTCACATGGGATGGATCGCTGCTATAAATTGACCTAATAATTTTGGTGTGGTACACAAGTTAGCTTGCTCGTAATAATTGGTAACACGTAAAACGTTTAAGTGTCCTAATTCAAAGATAAGTAATTCTTTTTTTCAAGATGAGAGGTCCGCCGTCTTTCGCGAATAAAATACATACAAATATATTTTTTTTAAATCCTAAAATGGATGAACCATTCGCGTAGTCTATCGCAAAAATTCGGAGCTAGCAACCTTATTAAAAAGATTTCTGCTATGTTTTTCTATTCGAGCAGCTGGTGCTAGTGGTGTATTCCTGCACTGGCAACTGGAAGTGAAGCAAAAACGTTGCCGGTGACACATTATCGGTCTGACTGACTGTGGGAGTAGATAATGCCGGTAATCATTAAAGTGCTGGAATATTTGTATATATACACCAATGGGTTTTGTCAATTTGAAATCATCATAAATGTCTCAGTTAGCTCTTTCCGCTTCATTTGAATACCTACGTAATGGGTCTACGACCATGATAAATAGTTTACTCTTTCAATGCGGGGATCGACTAAAGTCGTCAGAATCTGACGTCTACAGACGTCAGATTTTGACGTCTACATATGTCAGATTTTGACTCGTAACTTGTCTACTCTTGGGAAGAACCTAACTCTGAGGCACATACAGGACTAAAATATTTATATAAAATAGATGAAAATTATGCAATACTTTATGCTAGTGAATAGTGCGACACCGCGGCGACAAAACTGGATCTAAAGCATCCATGGAAACAACAATAGTGTACATGTATATAGAAAGCTGCTGGAAACAACGTTTTCGTTGAACACATGTTCACTCGACTAAATCCAGGGAAGCAAAATCCTGATACTTTAATTTCGGTGTGATATAAAAAATCGCCCCCTTCAATATGAAAGGGTGTATTTTGCCACCGCGGAAGGAGACATATACACCGTTTCATATCTAACTAGATAATCCTGAACGTTTGCACGCGATTAATTTAAATGAAAGTTTATTTATTAAAAAAAGAAGAAGAAGCTTTTCAAGTAGATATTTATAATATAATGTTTACCTCTCATTTTATTCACACAATAAGAGTACTCCATGATTCGCAGATATATCGCATAGAATCCAACATGCAACAGTTTAGTTGCTTTACAGGCCTAGGTAAAAACTACCGTCCGATTTTATTAGATGATTGGACAGCTATTGCTATAATTTTATTTTCAGGTGGATAAAACTAACTCTGGTTGAGTAAACAGTAGTATCTTGTGATGCCGTTGTTTACCCTTGAAGCGCCAAATTAGAAAAGTTAAATTTGTACCCACTTGAAGTTGTGTCTCGCTACCGCGACACACAACTTCAAGTGGGTACAAATTACTCACATTTGCTCAATTTGAGACATTTGCAAATCTTGATGTTTAGAGATATTCAAATCTAAAAAAACTGGCATCGTGTTACTTATGATTGGCTTAACCCGTTAACCGCCGGTTATCAGCACATTAAGTACCACCTTTTAAACATGTTAAAGATAAAATATGACATCAATCAGTAATATTTGAAAACAGTTAACCTCCATTTTTTTCAAATCTGAATAATTTTCACTCACTTGAAGTTGTGGATCGCGTCAGCGAGGCACAACTTCAAGTGGGTGAAAATTCAAATTGAATAATTTGGCGGTTAAAGGGTTAAAGAGCGTTGTCACACAGCAGTCGGCCTTTATCACTAAAGATGCTGCATTACACACTGACATTTTTTCATTCATTTAAATCAATTTTTTTGCAATTTGTAGCTCAATCAAATGAGGGATGTCTCTACATTTTAAAAGCGACCCAGCTGTAAATACTACGGCGTTTTATGTGGGATATGCACCTGCATGTTTAATAAAAAACAAATTGTAAAGGCTGATTTTGGGTGTGATTGAAATCTCTGACATAAAACATGATAGTCTTGCCAATAACTGACCGAGTCAACGTCTCATGATCAGTCTGGGATCGTTTTAGCCATCCACCAGGTTGATGAGTTATCCTTGGAACGTGGAACATCCCCATGACGTGTTGTTTTGGTGTCCCGGTTATCAGGGCAGGCTGTTTTGGCAAGCGCGCCAAAACCATGATGTCACAGCAGGCGATGTTTTGACTTCAGGCCGCAATCTTACAGAGATTGTATGCAAACAGCAACGCGGGGCGGCACGTCGGCCTGACGTCGGTAGACGTCGGGCCAACGTCCCGCCCCGCGTGGCGGCTATGTGAAGAAACGCTCGGGCTTGCAGCCAGCGCTATCTGGCAGCGGACCCAAAACCACCACCACCACCGGAGAGTCGACGCGTGGACATCCTACACACGCAACGCACGCTGCAAGAGAGACGAAAAACAAGAGAGGCACTCACAATCTTATGGTTGAGGTGATCCAGCTCCCGCTCCGTCACTTTTCGCCGGCTATTCTCCGTGTGTTGCCGCTTCAGCTGGTGATACTTGTACACCAGATACATCCCTGGGTGAGCCAGCGCTGCCAGGGGTTTCCGCAACCACGAATTCAGACGGTTTGAGGGCATTTTGCATAGAGTGCGGCGTTAAGTTGCCACCACCACCGCCGCCGCCGCCGCCGCCGTGGAGCTATCGATCCCCCGCGCGGAGGAGGCGCCCCCTCCCGCCGCCGCCACTCACGTGGTCAAACGGAGCCCAGACGCGGCCGCTGTGATCGATCGGCAGGAGCCGCTGTCTCGCGCTCTGCGATTGGCCGCGCGGGGGCCGCCGCGTTCGCAACGTCTTTGTCGGCGCGGTTCAAGTCAAGTATCCCCGCGCATCAGCCAAAGGGATCTGCTCTGGTGGCTGGGAGAGGGGAGGGGAGGCAGGGTCCAGAAGGTGACGCAGGATTTGGAAACGCTGGAGGCATGGGACTGTTTAGGCGGGAGAGGGTGCGCGCGTGGAAGGGTGCTGGACACCGAGAACAGAAGCCAAGGAATGACGACTGTGAGGAGTCCGAAGACGCCATCGCAGTCGATCCCTATACTGCCAGTGATCCGGTGGCTGGACTCATCCACCGGCGCTGATTTGATGCCGGGGCAGCGTCGAAGACCCGGTATCAAACCAACACCGGGGATTGATGTACCGCCGGAGAGCGGGCCCAATATACCGGCAGCTGCTGCAACCGGCTCCCTCTGAAATGATCAATATAGAGTCGAATTCAATTTCTGGCCCGAGACGTGCGCGTTAATGACACGTTTTCGATAAAATTCAACGGCGTTGCCGCATGGGTCAGTTCTGGACGCTGTCAACGGTGAGTGACCGACGGTTAACTGTGCTCGGACATGCAGCGCGAGGCGGAATCGAGTTCAGTTGGCAAATTATCGAGTTAATTCGGGGCGGTTGGTGACCTTTTCTCAGGGAGACTCTGGATCCGTCCTGCTGCGCTAATTGCGTCACTCTCCGTGTCATTCCGGCATTGTTCCGGGTTTGCACCCTCTTTTACAGCGTTCCCGTGTGCTCCGCGCCGGCTGGCAGTGACAGCGCTGCCAAGCTTTTTAACGTCCTAGTGAAGTTTTCTGGCGTTAGAAAAGCGCTGATCCAAATTGAACTAACTTAAATTACATTTAAGCTTTTTATGGTGTGTACTCACGTTGATGAATGAGTAAATGAAATAATGCACGAAAGAACGAACGAACACACAAACGAACGAACGAACGAACGAACGAACGAACGAACGAACGAACAAACGAACGAACGAACGAACGAACGAACGAACGAACGAACGAACGAACGAACGAACGAACGAACGAACGAACGAACGAACGAACGAACGAACGAACGAACGAACGAACGAACGAACGAACGAACGAACGAACGAACGAACGAACGAACGAACGAACGAACGAACGAACGAACGAACGAACGAACGAACGAACGAACGAATGAATGAACGAATGAATGGACGAATGAACGAATGTATGAATGAACGAAAGAAAGAAGTAAGGACGTAATGAAGCTTTAGGTCATTTCATACAAGCTATGTATAGTAGTCCGGGAGAAACCCCCTCCCCCCAAGAATGATCATATTTTGTTAAAAAGCGACCGCCTGAAGATATGTACTTTAACAACAGAAGTTAATTTGGGTCGCGCATAAGTTACATTAATGATTAAAAAAACTGTGGTGTGTTTGTGCTAACAAACCGCACAGCTTTAGTGTGATATCTATCGGCTGGACTGGTACTATGGGCTTGAGTCCCATGCGGTGGGGTGTTATCGTTGTGCATTATGTATCGCTGCAAATTGTTCAAACACTCAAGGTAAGCAGTGCTACATGTGGCACTGTATACTATATATAGAAAGAAGTCATTGAATAAGAGTATATCCCAGCAGACACAAGACGTTGAATCAATGTTGGTTTCACTTTGGTTCAACGTCGTAGACGTTGAAGCAACCTTAAACCAACGTTGATTGAACGTCATGCGTCTTCTGTGATATGACCAATTGCCGCGCTATTGCTGCAATGTACAAAAAGAGATGTAAAGCAATACTATTCAATTAGCAACATTTCAAATTATATTGAATGACAATTTCCCATAAAAATGCAAAACATAATATTATATTTTGATAAGTGACACTTAATGCAACACGCCAGTTTGAAATTATATCATACAAAAATATACATCGATAAGCAGACAAAACTATGCCGAGTGAAACACTTTTGATGACAACGTTGTTGTTTTATCATCTTACCTGTGGTTTTGTTTGAGATGAAATATCCCATTTAAAATTCCGAGCAGGGATGGTGGTGATTTTAAATGGGAAATTTCTCGTTCCCACGCATTGTACATTTATTTAACTTTGTGCATTCAAGAATGTCCTCCAGAAACCATCAGATCTGAACCCGGTACAAGTTTTGCTTCATGACATAATCATCTTCAACCATAATATGTGCGGCACGCAATAAAAGCTTCGCTTTACGAATGTTAGACCTGGCTGGACAAGATGAATGAATGAATGGGGTTTTAGACCATCTTTGTGCACATGATTATAGGCTAAAATGAGCTCCTGAGGATGGTGAGATAAATGAGATGCAGTTCCCTCCAGACACAAAATTCGAAATTCGAGCCCTGGCGGGCGGAGGCCGAGCACGCTACCTCTCGATCACGGAGACTCCCCACAATATTAAATCTTTATGAGTGAGCGGGGAAGAAACATTTTGTTTCCTGGGAACTTGAAGGCCAGAGTGGGGTTCGAACCCGCGATCTCTGACTTTTCAAGCAGGCAACTTCAACTACTGCACCAGGGCCCCTGCCCTTGGGTGGACAAGATGGACATGGTACTTTTTTGTTGTATCGAAATGCTTATTATGTATGTGGACTTTTAGAATAATTGCAATGAGTAATCGAGATATCAAAGCTCCGGTTTTCAAAGAACGTGTAGCGGACTACGATTGGCTATGATACTGGTGGACGATGAGGATTTAACTGGCGTGAAGTCTCAGACCACGAGACCAGAACAATGAAGTAGCGTACTATTTTGGAAGGACTTCCTAATTACTATTTGAAGCCTACCGGCCACAGCCATGCGTTAGTGCACACACAAGAGAATACAAACGCAGTTTAAAACATTGCATGCATACCATTCCTATGTGTGAAAATCACAACGCACCCGCGACCCAAATACGCACACCAAATTCGACACCCCGCAGCGTATAGTTGCAGTCGAGACACCACGAATCTCATTGTGTCTGAAGCCGTGACGTCATAGCGAGACTCTGGCGCAGTGCTGGTCCAGCGTCTGCTAAGCTGGCCCGGCGCTGCGCCAGAGTCTCGCCCCTCCCGGGTGTTTACGCTTGCGCGAACATACTTGTCATGCTCTTTCGTCTGGGAGAGATTGGCTTCTGCCTGGACAAGAATCGCCAGCAATTGGTCACTATCGATTGGGACCGAGCAACACTTTCCGTGTCAAGTGTTGGATAATGCGGCGGCTAATTTTAGCGCCGCCTGACCTTGTTGCATGGGCCTGCTGTACACAACAGGCAGAAATATAGGGAATTCTGTAAGTTTAAATTGAGTCCAACTAGCATATGAAAGCGTCGGATATAGGAGTGAGATATGCTTACACATTATGCAAGCTGATGATTATGAAAATGTAACAACACATTGTTTGCATTAAGTTGATTTCACACACGCACATTTGCGACGAGCCATGCCATTTAAGGTGTCACATCACATTACTTCGATTTTAAAACGGAGTACATGACGTCATCATATGTTCCTTTGTGTCAGATAGGATCATTTGATACAAAGGCCAAGAAGTGGTATCTCGGTATAATGTCTAAAACGTGATGCTAAACCACGACAATTCAATGCTAGACCACCGTCTACGACGCTGGCCCAGCATTTAATCAACACCGCCTTCATTAACATCTCGTGTTTGGTGGGATGGTCCCACGATCGGATGTACGCCGTGCGAAGCAAAAAGGTAGTATTTGCTAACTGTACAAGTAAGCAAATACTGAATTTTCGCTTAGCAGAACAGTGATAGCCAAATGATCTGATCAGATCAAGTCGATGACGTTGGTCTCGTGCTTATCAATCAAACAAATCTCATGCTACTATTTTAGGGCGACATTACAATAAGTGTGAACTTGTAATGTGAATCTGGTCAACCTGGACAAAAATCACAAAACTTTGAGCGCAATTATCGATAAACTCTTTCAGTGCGGGGACCGACTTTAGACGTCAGAATCTGACGTCTGTAGACGTCATATTCTGAAGTCTGAAGACGATCCCCGCACATTAACAAATTATAATGGCCGTAGACCCACAACATATGTATTTAAATGAAGTGGGATAGCTATTACTAAGACGTTGATGATGACATCAATTTGAAAATAATCATTTGGCCATTTGGCTTGGTTTATACAATATTGCACCATTGTAAGGGAAAAGTAACAGCTTTTGAAGGTGGAGATTTTTTCCACAAGCCAGATTAACAAATAATTCACCTCCTCTTTAACAATTTAATTGGGCCCGAACGTAGGCCGGTAGCCTATTAAGTTTATTTTACTTGAGTTTTTGTCTTATTTAGGGGAAAGAAGGGTGATGTGTGTGGGAAACGGTTGACATTTCTGTACACCGGTCCTCATGAACATGTGCAATATAACGTTTGAGGTTCCTAACAGGTAAAGGTAGGTTAAGTACTTTCGTCTTTAAAAAGTGTTCAGAAAAACTATACTTTCACGATTAAATAATGTGATTAAAGCTTAAACGGTTTTGGCTGGAGAAATGTTGTCCCAGCGTCGCAGACACTGGCCCAGCATTACATCAGTATTGAGATTTCACTAATGAACAATCACTGATCATATCCTGAACATTTAGGATTCTGGCCCATGAGGAAGCCCATATACTGTTATGTTTAGAAAATATTTAGCCGACTTTTTGTCTATAGCACTTGTAGTGTACCACGGAGACAGGGCAAATCACGCACGCAGAAATGACTTAAGAAAGAGTTGTTTTACTAGTTTTATTCTCATATGTCAAAACTGGTGGATCTGTAAGCACATACCTGACTTTTATTACATGAAACAAATGAAATATGTCGTTAACAATACTGTGATGCAATAAATAAATTCAAATTATACTTCATAAATATTACAATTTGGAAGTCATTTAATGACACTTACAAACATTGGCACCTTGGTTAACAATGATACACTATGGGAACACAGGTGGACAAGCATCTGTTGCGGCAGATATAGAAAACAAGGATAAATTAGTGTCTCGAATTAGAACGATGTATGCAACTGCTCATATGCATCTGAGTTAATCAAACACCAATGCTGTTTTACTGTTGAACCAGCATTGCAGACTATGGGCCAACAGTAAACCAGCATTTGTTCAATGTCTCATGCTTGGTGTGCATAGAATAATAATTTTACTCTGTCTTAGCCCTTTAACCGCCAAATTATTCATGGAGGTCAACTGTTTTCAAATATTGCTGATTGATGTCATATCTTATCTTTAGCATGTTTAAAAGGTGGTACTTAATGTGCTAATAAAAATGAAAACCCGTATATATGCGGTTAAAGGGTTAAGCCTTAAAGTGCTAATTACGTCTAAATCCGTATTCACATTATTTATTTGTCTTTCGAACAAGAAAATTTGAAGGAGAAATTGAGCTTCAATTTTGCTGGATTGGCATATATTTCAACCCAAATAATACAAATGTAAATAATTTTTACCCACTTGAAGTTGTGGGTCGCGGCAGCGAGACACAACTTCAAGTGGGTAAAAATTTAAATTTGATAATGTGGCGCTTTGCGGGCTAAGTTTCCACCAAATGCGACACAGCAAACCTAAGTATGGTATAGTTTATTGTTGGCCAAGCGTCGCAGGCATTGGTCGAACATTAAGCCAACATATGTAATCAAACTATAACATTTACCGAGAGCACGTTCCTTGTGCGGTTTTAACACATTATAGGCCATGGGCTAGAACCACCCACCATGCACCCCCCGCCCACATTTTATCCACACCAACCTTTTTTTAAACCTTGATATGTCTAAAACATGAAATGAGATGCTAACAGCAAAAAAATAGGGATGGACTTTATATTATGACCCCTTATAGGGGGGTACCCCCAAACCCATTTAAAATTAGGGGGTAGGGCTACGCAAACGTCCGCCATAGCTATTCTTGTTTAGCAATCTACACATGCAATATACCATATTAAATTTTTGTTCTAAGGAAGTATTGCATGGTGCAGTGGTTAAAGGTTTTTTTCTACAAATACGTTGTTCAAAACATGTTTTTTTATTACAAAATAATCTAAATCTACAACAAAACAAGCTAGTTAACATGGTCAATGGAAACGACTTCATAAAACATAATTATTGGCCAGATCTATATTTAACTTTTCTGAACCCAGATGTGTAATTGCTTAAAAATGAGTGTCATTTAGATTTGTACATGGCATATATATTTTTAAATGGGAGAATATTGCAGCCTTTTTATGAAAATGTGTGTATTTTGGTGGGCTGAAATATAAAACATTGAACTTTGCTCGACATTTGAGTGATAATTATTTTTTTCGCTTGTTTTTACAAAATTTGGGTGTGCTGAATTCGGATATGTCGGTTAACATTCTATCTTTGGTGTCATTCACCTTCAAATAAGCAAAACAAAAAATGGCCGCCAACACCACATCTGTTTTATACATTTTTGTCACATATTATTGCACGATTTCTGGTTTCTGCATGATTTAGAGTTCTCGATCAAAATGACCTTTGTTTGACCTTCAAGTTCAAAATGGTTTTCGCCAACACACACATAAAAGCTGTTTTTATGCATGTGAACTATAATGTAATAAACAACATGTGTTTAATGGAGAACTAAACAATAGACTACATAATACGGCTGATAAGGTTGCAAGGCATTCGAAACTGTACTTAATCACAGTTTATTATAACATGCTTTGATTTGCTTAGTATCTAAAATGACGTCATTTTAAAGTAAATATGTAAAATGGCGTCCATCTTGGATTTTACGATAAACTATAGTTCAGACGATGAACAATAAAGAACAGAAATGTTTTTTTCGGCCCCCAAGTCATACAAAATAAAAAAAATTAGCAATTTCGTGCCAAAAATAAAATAAAGGTGTCTAGTTTACATTTTTCCAGTCATTTTGTTTCTTGTTTATATAAATGTGAATTTTGCCGCCATTTTGGATTTTTTTATTTAAATTTACTCGTCAGTAACTTTTATTTCTGGTCCGCTATGTTAACAGAAATAAATCATACTATCGTCAATTTTTTTAGCGGTATACTTATAGTAACGGTAAATATGCAAGAAACGGATATCTTGTATTTAAAGGTCAAATAAAGATTATTTCCCTCCAAAGACACTAGAAAAAAAAAATATTTTAAAAATCTTGCAGAAATCATCAATTGTGCTTTCTTGAGCGAAAAAAAACATAGAAAATACGGGGGTTCTTTACATTTTGACAGCCATTTTGTGTTTTGCTTATTTGAAGGTGAAGGTCACCAAATATAGAATATTATTTGACAGATTCGAATTCAGCACACACAAATTATGTAAAAACGAGTAGATAAAAAATTATACACAAAAATTCCGAAAAAAAATCATGTTTCAGATATCAGCTCATGCTAAATACAAATATTTTCAAGTAAGGCTTCAATATGTTTTCATTAAATAGCACTCTTTTTTAAGCATATACAATTCTGGGTTCAGAAAATATAGGCCAGATATGGATATGTCTAATAATTACATTTTCTTGAGTCGTTTTCTTTCACCATGTTGAATCGTTTGTTTTTTGTTGCTGTTAATATCTCATTTCATGTTTTAGACATATCGAGGTTTAAAAAAAAGTTGGTGTGGGTGAAATGTGTGTGTGGGGGGGGGGGGAGTGTGGCTGTGGCTGTACAATGTGCTGAAAGCGACCCTATTTAAGGTTTTTTTTTAAGTTAAAAAGGAATAAAAAAATCCGAGAAAAACTCGGAAGTGGGTGGGTGGGTCAGGCCCCAATTCGATTTTTTTTTTTGAGAATGTTGTGTTATTTCGTGTTTTTTTGTGTTGTTTTCATGTTTCAAAATGTTTCCAAAAAAAATAACAAAATCAATAATGGGGTGGGTGGGTGGTGTCTGACTAGTCCGAGTTTTTAACTTGACAAGACCCCTTACACTTCTTTAAATTGATCACAATCTGTATCACCAGTACACTTTTTAACAGACCTTGACGTCTAAATTATTTCGTCAACCTGTCTGGTCTGCACGGATTAACGTCCTTCTGGGAATCGGAGGCTAAATACGCCACGTCTGGAAGCGACAGACTAGTTTGGACCTTTTAATCAGTACACGACAAACACAATGCGTCGACCCAATGCTGTTTTACCTTACAACGCTGAAATATTTTTGTTTAAATCACATCCCAGCAAACACAAAACATTTGCATAGCATTTATACAACGCCAGCCCAGCGTCTTCGACGTTGGTCCAACATTGTATAAATGTTATACAGATGTTTTGTGTTTGCTGGGATGGAGATCAAAGTTTTTTTCAATTTGAAATCATCATAAATTTCTTCGTTAGCTCTTTCCGCTTGATTTGAATATCTATGTTATGGGTCTACGGCCATTATAATTTTTTTATTCTATCAGTGCCGGGATCGACTTTAGACGTCAGAATCTGACGTCTACAGACGTCAGATTTTGACGTCTAAAATCGGTCTCCGCGCTGAAAGGCTTAATGCTGGAACAGCATCGCAGACTGGGGCCCAGAATTGAATGAGCATTTGGGGAAACGTCGCGTGCTAACACTGGATCTTTTTATTCTATTATACAAGCAAAAATAGATCAGTTCTAATTTGCACACCTATATCGCTCCTATTCAATATAAATAGCCCTATGTATTAGGAGATATAATTGATTGATGACATCAATTATTCTTTATTGAAACACACCACTACATTATTTGCTTTGTCCGACCACGACATTCTAATATAAGCCGGGAATGGAGAGTGGTAGGAATATGGTGCTAAAATCAGTCAGGTGTGACCGAGCTCTTGATTATGAGGGATCTTCATTATGGTCAAATGTGTTTTAGGTCAATTAAAACCCTCTGAGCTCTACATTCTTAGCTGTGGAAAAAGCCTCGGTCTTTCGTCCTTGGCCTATTCCACAGCTAAGAATGTAGAGCTCCTCGGGCTTTATCCTATACGGAATTAGGGATTATCAGTGATTATGGAGCGTTGAATAAATATTGATTCATTTATATATAAATTTATATTAAATCATTCTTATTATGCCATTCCTTCGTTCGCTCGTTTGTTCGCGTGTTCGTTCGCTCATTTGCTCGTTCTTTCGCTGGTACGCTCGTTCATTTGCTCTCTCTCTCGCTTACTTGTACTTCGCATAAATTCGGTAGTTATTGCTCAGTTGATTGGTCAGCTTTTCATAATGGAGAATTGCCCTTATTTCTTCACAATGCCAAAACTTTGCCTTTGCATGATTGCCCCTTTCAGCGCGGGGACCGTCTTTATACGTCAGAATCTGACGTCTGAGACGTCAGATTCTGACGTATACAGCCGGTCCCCGCCTGAAAGAATTAAAATGTCCGTAAACCCATAACATAGGTATTCAAATGAATCGGAAAGAGCTAACTAAGACATTTATGATGTTTTCAAATAGAAATAACCCTTTGGTTTCCATGGTTTGTATAAAAATATTCCATCGTTGTAGGGGTTAACTACCGTCGCCATGTCTGTGGCTGATGAGAGGCGATGATGTTCACGTGATGACTGTCGTATAATTGAATGCATTATATGAAAGTCTAACAAGGGAAGCGAATCTCCTTAATATCCAGTATCAGCGGGACAATGCAGCCTTCTGGATCGTCTGTGTGGGACACCAGTACAATAGAATGATCCGGAGGCCAGTTAGTTAACTCTCTCAGAGCGAGGGTGATTTTATAGCCCTTCCACATTCCTAAAAAAATCGCTCTGGAATCTTTGTGAATCACCGAAAGTTAGTCACAACTTTGCAAAATGACGCGTTTATTTTGTCAATTTATATGTATTCTTCAGCCACTTCAAGCTGGAAATTGCGTCAGCAATTCCAGCTTCAACTGGATGAAAATACAGTGCATCTCCGGTGCCCAGAGGGTCAAAGTCCGCCGAGCCTATGTGAATAATAACATAGCATTGAGAACATGACGTCATGGCATCCTGTGTGCTCTCAAAAACGAATCCGGCACTGGTATCTGCTTAACGACGCGGAAAGATAACTGATTTATTAGTGTCCGCCATTTTGCCGGCCGAAGACCACAATGGCCTGCTCACTTTGCAGCAATACGCAAAAAAAGTATGTCCCGATAACGGCCATCAGAGAGGAGAATGGGACTGTGGTGGGAGATTCTTGACCTGTACATTATTATTATTATCATTATTATTAGGATTATTTTATTATTACTTTTATTATTATTATTATGTCATGATATCAGAAAAGCAATACTTTCTTAGTTATTTTGTGGGCGTTTCTAGAACAAGACCCACTTCCCTCCAAAACGGTCATCTAATAGAAAATTGATCTTCGTTGTCATGAAAAGAAATACATTGGATACACTCTTAATAATGATAAACAATGAAAGCATCTATTGACTATAAGCTGATAAGGTGTGACTAGTGTGGTTATGTTTTAAAGTGACAAAGTAGGACTATTGCAAATCTGTGTGTTTGATTCACATGCAGGCAACGACAACTACATGCATTCATTGAGTTATGAATTCATTCATTCATTCATTCATTCATTCATTCATTCATTCATTCATTCATTCATTCATTCATTCATTCATTCATTCATTCATTCATTCATTCATTCATTCATTCGTTCGTTCGTTCGTTCGTTCGTTCGTTCGTTCGTTCGTTCGTTCGTTCGTTCGTTCGTTCGTTCGTTCGTTCGTTCGTTCGTTCGTTCGTTCGTTCGTTCGTTCGTTCGTTCGTTCGTTCGTTCGTTCGTTCGTTCGTTCGTTCGTTCATTCATTCATTCATTCATTCATTCATTCATTCATTCATTCATTTATTGATTTATTCATTCATTCATTCATTCATTCATTCATTCATTCATTCATTCATTCATTCATTCATTCATTCATTTATTCATTCATTCATTCATTCATTCATACATTCATTCATCAATTAAATAATTTATTTATTTATTTATTTATTTATTTATTTATTTATTTATTTATTTATTTATTTATTTATTTATTTATTTATTTATTTATTTATTTATTTATTTATTTATTTATTTATTTATTTATTTATTTATTTATTTATTTATTTATTTATTTATTTATTTATTTATTCATTCATTTATTTATTTATTTATTTATTTATTTATTTATTTATTTATTTATTTATTTATTTATTTATTTATTTATTTATTTATTTATTTATTTATTTATTTATTTATTTATTTATTTATTTATTTATTTATTTATTTATTTATTTATTTATTTATTTATTTATTTATTTATTTATTTATTTATTTATTTATTTATTTATTTATTTATTTATTTATTTATTTATTTATTTATTTATTTATTTATTTATTTATTTATTTATTTATTTATTTATTTATTTATTTATTTATTTATTTATTTATTTATTTATTTATTTATTTATTTATTTATTTATTTATTAGATTACTTAGATATATTTCAAAAGTATAGGAACCCTCGTGTTAAATAAGTCTGATGGTCAAAAAGCATGTTTTGAAGGCTCAGTGTGACTGAGCATCTTATTAGGCTCAACCCAGCAAATACAAAACATTTTATTAACATTTGTACAATGTTGGTCCAACGTCGAAGACGTCGGGTCGACGTTGTAAACATGTTATACAAATGTTTTGTGTTTGCTTGGAATGGTCTTTGGCTGAACATTTTTTTAGGCCTCACTGGTCTGTGGCTGATCACATTCTTCAAAGCTCACTGGTTTGTGGACTACGGTGTCAATGGTATAGCAGAAGTCATTTTTTGAGTCACCAATGCTTTGATTCGAACGTGTAGATTTTCTTTACGTCAAATCGTTAAAAGAGCTGCCAGAGTGACAAGAACATGTCACAACATGTCGGCTACCCGCAGCTATGTTTATGAATTGATACAATACAAGCCACCTAATCGTCCAATATGTAATTATTTTCTTTTCATCTTATTGTCGCCACATTTCTTCCATCTGTACATAGGGACACGTTGGTATATTTTCTCATTGGTAACATAATGGCAGGCTTGTGTTTAACACTGTAAAACTGCTTAATGGAGTATCGTAATATGGCAATTTGTTTAGGAGACTTTTATATTCCTACTTTCTCATTCTTTGTCCAATATGTAATAATTTTCTTTTCAGCTTATTGTCGCCATATTTGTTCCATCTGTACATATATACCCACGTGGTTTACATGGTGACACGTTGGTATATTTTCTCATTGGTAATATGATGGCAGGCTTGTGTTCAACACTGTAAAACTATTTAATGGAGTATCGTAATATGGCAATTTGTTTAGGAGACTTTTATACTCCTACTTTCCCAATCTTTGTATTACATAATTAAATGAAATTCATTAATTAATTTAATTTAATTTAATTTAGGTTAATTTAATTTAATTTAATTTAATTTAATTTAATTTAATTTAATTTAATTTAATTTAATTTAATTAAATTTAATTTATTAAATTTAATTTAATTTAATTTAATTTAATTTAATTTAATTTAATTTAATTTAATTTAAATCAATTTAATTTAATTTAATTTAATTTAATTTAATTTAATTTAATTTAATTTAATTTAATTTAATTTAATTTAATTTAATTTAATTTAATTTAATTTAATTTAATTTAATTTAATTTAATTTAATTTAATCTAATTTAATTTAAATAAATTAAAAATTTAATTTAATTTAATTTAATTTAATTTAATTTAATTTAATTTAATTTAATTTAATTTAATTTAATTTAATTTAATTTAATTTAATTTAATTTAATTTAATTTAATTTAATTTAATTTAATTTAATTTAATTTAATTTAATTATTTGAATTTAATTTAATTTATTCTCAGATTTTACACATTTGCGAATAATATGACTAGATGATTATGTAATTATAATGGTCACACATATTTATTTTCACTTTTTAACATTAACCCTTTGCCCGCAATTTTTTGTCTTTAAATTGTCATCTACTTTAAGTTGTGTCCTGTAAATAAGGTGGGCAAAATTACCTAAATTTGTTTAATTTGAGACCAAGCTAATAAAACAAATAAAAACGGCGAAATAGTTAAAACTTAGAGAGCTATATGCCTACATGTACCATGTGTACGTAGACCATCCGTGGTAAAAAATGTAAGTCGGCCTTCCAACGTTGAAGTACGGTAGCTGGTGTTATTGTTTTTACTGGAAATTTAACTAAATAACATTGAGAAAGACAGAGCTATGTGTCAAGAGACGTATGGGAAAAAGTTGACATTTAAAAAAAATTGGATTGTTAACATGCCATAATATTAAGGTTATTAATAAAAACTTTCCATCAAGCTACGCACCACCCTTGGATGCAAACATGTCTCACGGACGCCCATGATAGCAGTGTTTTGACAATTCACCAGAGGGCCGCTTTGTCCCGTCCACAACAGTTACACCAGTCAAAGGCCAAAGATGAGGCACAACCTTATATACTCTATTACCAATGAATTCGTAGATCAATAATTTTCAATGAAATATTTTTTTTGTATATGTGTATATAGGCTTAACAGGATTCTACAAATGCACGATGGGAATATATTACTTTTTACTTTTTAGTTTCTAATATACTTCCTAGTTCTTACTAGTAGGTAAGCAAGTAAATCACAAAATTTAATATGCAAAGTTGCAGAAGCGATCCCCTATCTAAATGTGTCCAAATATTATTTTTGAGTTTGGGGGTTCGTAGCTGCCACTGTGTAAATTGTGGAGAAAAAGTGACTAGACTACCACTTTAATTTAATTCGTGATGATAAAGACCGCATACTCATACGGCATAGCAATCGGGAGGCTGAGTTGATGTTAGTTTGATGTTGGGCTAGTGTCGCAGACGGTGGGCTAACATCAAACCAACATCAGCTCAACGTCTGGTGTTTGCTGGGATATTACACTGATTTATCAGAGACTGTCACGTCGAGTCTTTGGTCACAGGGATACATATTCAACTGCGCTGATGACAACCCAGCAAACACGATACATCTACCCAATGTTGTGGCAATGTTGGTCCAGCGTCGTAGACGGTGGGCCAACATTGCCACAGCATTGGGTAAATTTATCCTACCAACCCATTCATTGTCTGCTCAATGCTGGACCAGCGTCGTAGAGAGTGGGCCAGCATTAAACAGACCACGTCTCGTGTTTGCTAGTAATACCCACCATAAATAATTTTTTGAATAAATAAATTGAATCAGTAGCAGCTGGTGTTATTCGCTGTAAAGTATCTGATATGGGTGGCTTTGAGGTAAAGTGAACCACGTCTGAATTATGTCATTTTCCTTTAGAAGGTTTTAACTTTTACTTCGATTGTAGAGTGTTATAGTTATCTTTCAATTAACGTTTCTTATGTTAATAACTAAAAGCGTATGGGAAGTTATGAATGGATGTTTAATATTCATCTCTAGAGATATGCAGATTGTTATTGATATTTCAAACATAAATATCTATTATCTATAAATAAATATCTGAAATTGTGAAAGAGTAATTGATTATAAAAGTCACAATTTATTACAAGATCTGTCTAGTGTCCCATCATGGTAGTCCGTAATGACAGACTCTGTGTGCGATACACAGTCTGTAATCATTGCCATTCGTAAAGTTGTGCCCCAAGAATATGGTGCGCATCCGATCGATTGCGCAATGAATTACTGCGTCATTGTTTGATCAATTACTTTGATATCATTCCGTAATGACAGATTTACATCTCATTAGAATAATTCCTTAGCGTGGGAACTTAAACCCCTGTCTTTATAGGTGAATTTATCATCTAAATAGGGCTACCCTCACAGTTTTCATGAAATTTTTGGTCTCAGCGTACACTGACCACCAGCATAGAAAAACACAGCTTTTGCTATGCTGTCAATCTCTGACGTTGAACCATGCTGTTCACGTCAAGATCGGACTACATCATGGTGCTCCAGTAATATTTTTCAATGCTTGGCATGCCATAAACTAATTCATATACTAAGGAGAGTTTTATGCCATTTTAGCTCCCATTATCTTTATATCCCAGTGGTAAACTGATTCATTAAGGATACGCCGATTTTTAAAGTAAAAAAACATTTCTTGGTTAAGATCACTCAAAAGTTTAAACGGGTGGGCTATATATTTTATACACTCCTTAGACTGTAAAGTGTGACGTCCGTCCATTATGCACTACTATAATGTCTGGCAATTCGTGCCACAGCCTTGTTTAAATTTTACAGAACACCCAACATATCATAGAGGGGAGGGATGCAGACAGACACCTGTGTGGTGAGTTGCCGGCAGTTTGAGACGCACGTGCTATCGATGTCTAGTTTGGGGACAACAGACATCGTGCTCGGTGTATATATTTGAATATTATGTTGTTTCATTTCCAAATTGATACACCCACAAATATAGAATTTTGGATATGGATCACTTTACCTCTGAGCCTCTGACGTCTTTATAATCAGTCTAAAATCTGCTGGTACAATAGTAGTGTAAAATATTCGTTTGCTTTATCATTGTTCATAATCAATAAAAGCGATCGGTACTAATGAAAATTAGAATAAAACTTTCAATTTTCAATTATAGTAACATTTTTCACAAATACGGAACATAAAAATTATATTTGCTCCTGGCTGACAAACTAGTTTCTATATAATGCCAATAGGTAGTGACTGCTCATTTAAAAAAGTAAGCACTCAATGCCTTTTGCCTAGCAGTTTGCAAAAAAAACAAGCCAAATAAACTCGTAAATTGACACCGTTTAAGGGATAAGTTTAAAATATAATTGATACATATTTTTCAAACCATGGGATGACAATCAGAGGTGGATTTCTACGTGTCAACCCCATCCCGTGGCTGTCATACCTGGTTTCGACCTTTGATGGACTTGGACGAATATTGCCGCGGAATTCACCAGATCTAAAGAAAGGAATGGTCGTGAGACAAGTATATACTATCGTGCAATGCCAAAAAGCAGTAAACTGCTTACTTGAAAGTAAGCAGTTACTCCTTTTTGGCTTTGCACAGGTTGAGACGACGTACTGACTCAATCAATAGAGCTTCTTTCACTTTTTGCACTCCTGAGATCACTAAATCCTGTTATATTTTACAATTGGTGTTTTTTTTCAAGCCGTCAACCGCTCATTGGATAAACGTCAGTAAATATTATTTGCTTTGGAAAAGCAGTATGAACAGAGTGGAAAGCGTCGCTACCAATGACAACATATTGTGTGGGTCGCGGTAGCGAGACACAACTTCAACTTGTGTCTCGCTGCCAACTTTAACTTCAAGCTAGTGATATCAATCTACAAGACATTACCAAACTACTTTGCGAGATTCAGGCCGATTTGTTATATTCCAGCATTGTGAGTACGGTAAATTCAAACTCGGATGATGAAAGTGGCATTGTGTCGTCCAAAGTTTCGACACTGGCAGTGACAAAGGCGAAGATCAACATCGAAAGCAAAATTATAATACCGTCTTAGACTGAGAACGAGTTTTCGAACAACTAGAATAGACTTATGCTGAGTTACAAAATGCAAACAATGAGAAAGAATACAAATTAAAAGAAAGTAACATGCGGATCCGTAATCACAAAGGTCAATTAAGATTTTTACGCAGAAGCTGAAGACGAAGAAAAAACAAATTACAAAATTGGTAAGACAAAATGTATCCCACCTGGAAGAAAAATTAAGATTAAAACACGAAATTGCATGATTGACAGACAAACTAGAAAACAAAAACATAACGGGTGGTAAAATATCAATTAATGACAGCCCTGATACTGATAATTATGATCACTCAAGTTTCACAGTAATATCACACAAAAAAAAAGAAAAACAACAAACAAAATTGCACTGTGAGGAAATGCTAAAAGAAGAGCATAACATCAACCAAGCACTTTATACCTTGTAGGCCTACATCTACTCCAGCCCCTCAATCTACTGAAGTCAATGGCATAACTTCGAGAAGGCCTGAATCCCGTCAGCGATTCAAGTATCAACAGAGCCGAAAGTGAAAGGAACTGCCACAATGGGCAAAACTACGATTATTAGCAGTTCTCTTGGTGCCGGTATACGTATTTGTTTTAAAAATAGGATCAGGAAAACATGTGCATATGTCAAACGTGAGGCCTCTATTGACATAATTCATAAAGACCTTGATTTAAACGCTGGATGCAAGGACAGTGATAAATTAGTTTTCCTGTGCGGAGCCAATGAGCTGGCGGACAATACACTTGGTCAGACTGTTATCAAATATGACAATCTCCTGCACAAGGCGCTGGCTCTAAATCGAGAAGCCCAGATATAATTTGCGGATTACCATTACGCTGGGACAAAGCTGAGCTAAATGATGGCATATTAAATCTGAATGCTTACCTTGAACATAAGTCAAAGAAATTAGGTAGAGTAAATTATATTAACAACAACATCCTCACTCGATGCCGCAGGAATCAGCGTAGATAAACAGCGTAGATAAACTACATTTAAACAACCAAGGGATGGCACGTAATATTGCAATGGCGGTAAATTTTTACACATCCAAGAACATTCCTCAGAGTTAATGAGCAATTTTCCAAACAATATCATGCCTGAAAATTCGCCTGAGTTTTATCGTGTGAACATACTGTCTTGGAACATTCGCGGAATAACGGATAAATTACAAAACAAACAGTTATGTGAGTAAATTTGTCAGCATGATATCGTTTGTTTAGTTGGAAGTATGTTAGACTCTCAGAAGACTATCCACTTCTCAAGTTATACTGTGTATAATTTTGCACGGCAAGTGAGACATAAAAAAGCCAAGCGCTGTTCTGGTGGTATAGCTATTTTAGTTGCTAATCGGCTGACCAAACATATCGAAATTAAAAGAGCAAATGAGTGATTGGTGTGGATCACATTTAAGAGCAGTGTTAAAGCAAGTACTAAGAACAGAATAATGATCGGTGTCGTTTATGTACGACCATTAAATTCCAGTTTAATGGCATAGAGCAAGATATTTTTGACATTATTGAAGTAGAATATAGTAATATGCAAACCATTATGATATTTTTTTTTGTGGGGATTTCAATGCCCGCACAAGTAGCTTACCGGATATTATAACAGATGAATATACTGCTTTTAACAGTGGTCAGCCAAACTGTGTATGTTCTAATATATTAGCCGATTCTCAGCGTTATAATCATGGACACGAAGGCAAATACCTATGGTAAACTGTTATTAGAGCTTTGTAAAAATACAGGTCTTATAATTGCAAATGGTAGAATTTACCAGGATGAACACAGAGGCTCTTTTACATATTATAATAGAAATGGGAAAAGTGTAATAGATTATATGTTATTTCACCCAAACTGTTATAATATGATAACAAACTTAGCAATAACAACTAAATTAGTCGAATCCGTCCATTGTCCTATCGAGTTTGGCCTGGAAATTAAACCACTCTGCAATACACATGAATCTGTGAAAGTTCATGACCATGTGACTGTATATAAAGCTTATCATAAATATATTTGGAATGTATCGCGAACTGACCAATATAAAATATCCCTACGAAGAGTGTAATAATATAATAGATGAACTGATATTAAATGCCAACACTGATCGATCAAGCGATTATATATGTAGCCTTATACATAAGCGTATCATTACTGCATCTTCTGGCATTTTAAAAAAGTCGACATTAACAAGAATAACAGCTCCATAAAACAGATGCCAACCAATGCCTGGTTTGATTCTGAATTCAACGAGCTTAGAAAAACTATAAATACTTATGCAAAGCAGTCGAATTTAACTCACACCGAAAACAACAATTACTACCATAACTTATGCAACAATTACAAACGCATGATCAAAAGAAAAAAGCAAAACTATAATACAAACTTGAAATTAAACTTGAAGTGATGTGTAGTGACAATCCGAAAGATTATTGGGGTTTCTAGAAACGCCTGCAATGGCAGAACCTTAGCGAAAACACAAATGAGCTATACCAATTTTACATTATTGTTTTCTAAAACAAAGTGAGCCACCTACCGGTCAAAACGCAAATACAAAATTCAAAACTATACAACAAAAAATACCCATTGATAGATATATATACGACATATCGAATGACATTCTCAATGGTAAAATTCAATTGGTCGAAGTCGAGAAAGCTCTAAGTAGAATAAGAAAAGGTAATGCGTCGGGAATTGACGGAATTCCGATTGAGTTATATTCTTCAGACATTAATTATTTTAAACCTTTGTTGACAATATTATTCAATACCTTTTTTGATTCGGCAGATTATCCAGGTGACTGGGCACAAGGGTTGATATACCCAATTCATAAAAAAGGTGATAAGTGAGATCCACAGAACTATTGGAAAGTTTCACTGATTACCTCTCTTGCGAAAGTTTTTGAATCTGTACTTGAAAATAG
Organism: Flabesymbios commensalis; assembly: GCA_964017125.1. Lineage (NCBI taxonomy): Eukaryota > Metazoa > Annelida > Polychaeta > Terebellida > Flabelligeridae > Flabesymbios > Flabesymbios commensalis. The sequence goes on along the minus strand of OZ024910.1, from coordinate 47,554,221 downwards.
ATTGTCATTCAAAAACTTAGTGTGCCGTGACGACGATCCTCTACAAAGAAGCTTTAAAAAAGATTGTAGGACATCTGATAGTTTATTTGTGTTGTACAATCTGGCTAAAACGCAAAAAACACACGTAAAAACCGCTCTACGTTTGTTATATAGTTTTGACCAAAGCTTTCGACTATTTAAACAGAGATGCACTTATCCTGAAACTGCAGCAGCGCAATGTCGACGGAAAATTTCTGAATACAATCAAGTATAAGTTTCTTTAATCTAGCAGTCGAGTTAAATGGAATGACAAGATTAGCAAGCCTATGAAAAAACCGTTATGGTGTCATGCAGGGAGGTGTCTTAAGCCCCAAACTTTTCAATGAATTCCTACAGGATCTCGGAAAATATTTAAATCCTAAATACGGTCTTAAGAAAGGAGACATATAACTTTTTGCCGACGACATAGTCCTCTTTTCAGAATTTGCGGAGGGCCTACAGGCACAAATTGACTTATTTTATAAGTACTGTGAAATATGGAATCTGATAATAAGCGTTGTTAAAACAAAAAAAGTGATTTACAACCAAATATATGCTAAACATACATTTTCTTTCACACTGGACGAAAATTCGCTTGAAATCGTGGACAAATATAAATATTTAGGTATTTGGTGTAGTAATAATAAACATATATTTGTAAAAAAACATACGTATCTGGCTGAACAAGCTTGCAAAGCAATATTCACAATTAAAAATTATAGTCACAACTTAGGACATCTTGCGCCAAAATTGTCTCTAAAAGTATTCCAAGCCCAAATTGAGCCCATACTGATGTATGGTAGCAAGGTACTATTTACTGGTAAAAAAATATTGGACTTTGAGACGGTTCATTTATCATTCTTGAAAAATATGCTTGGAGTCAAACAACAAACCACATGAGTTACTATTTATGGGGATACAGGAAGGTACCCTCACTTTTTAAAACAACAAATTCTAGCGTTGAAATACTGGATTCGCTTGATCTCCTTGCCTAAAAGCTGTTATTTGAGAATCGTGTACAACTCACTGGCGTGTCTTGACTTTATTGGCGAAACAAATGGTGCTATCACATCATGTCATTATTATTCCGAACAAACCACCGCGACGTTTGGGAAAATCATAGGGTGGAGAATGCCAGTCGTTTCATCAAACAAGTTAAATTATGTTGATTAATACATATAAAGTTGATTGGTCTAGCAAAACCCGAAACTCCATAAAATTGCGAACGTACATAAAGTTCAAATTCGACCACTCGCTAGAAGAATATCTGTTCTACATCCCCGACACAAGGTGGATAAAGGCCCTATCAAGATTAAGAATGAGCTCACATATGCTAGAAATAGAACGAAGAAGGCATGCCAAGCCGCAACAAATACCACTAGAACAGCGCACATGTCAACGATGTACATCAAACTCTGTTGATGACGAAATTCACTTTTATATTACTTGTTGTCACTTCGCTACACAGAGAACTAGTTTACTTGCCGAAAGCAAACTACACAACACTGAATTTGATTCACTCTCAAACAACGACCAATTTATATACATTATATCATCTACACATCGACCGTTAGTAATATGCTTAGCAAAATACACCTACACCTGTTTTCAAACCTTAAGCTCTTAATAAACGGCTGTTATTACGTCGCATTGTTATCACCTGTTTCGAAATCATCCATATTTCATGATCTGACTACATATCAAGACGGCTGTTGCTCTCGGATCTTATTATTTGGCTTTTTAGGGCCGGTGAGGGACGTTTCCGTCGCCTTTGTTATCAGACGAGGTGGGGCCTTATGGAGGATCTCAGAGTTGCTAAGTCAAGTGATTTTCTCTATGAGGTCGGGGATGTTTTTCTTCGCTTGTCACTCCGATTATGTGGTACTAACTAGGTCGTGATTGAAATGGCATGAACTAAACAATATAGTGAATTAAAATAAGCTGTAATGTGCGAGGGCCAATATTGTAGATATTAAATCACTATTTAATTAAATAAACTTTAATGCTATTGTGTGAGTGCCATATACTGCGTGAATGGCACACATAATTATTATCCGTAATTTATATTGTTATTGCTTCACTAAGTCTGCAACACTCGATAATATCAAGGAATTTCCGGGCGACTGTGCGTGCGTGGTCACATGGCTCGGAGTTACTTGTTTTGCGGACTTCGACATTTATTACATTTACGTGAGATTATGTTTGATTTTTAAAGTACTGTACAATCCTCAATGTCGTTTTACTATATCACTGTACATACTCCAGTACCATAATTATGCATTTGTATATATCTTTAGGTTTCTACATTTTCCAGAGTGTCTTTTTTGCTGTCATATATGATTTGTGGATCATATAGAGTACCTATTTCATCTCTGGTTTTGGTGCAGGAAACAAAATGATAGACCTCCTACGTCTACATATTGGCATTGTTCAAGTAAGCTGTGATGTTATTGTTATTTTATCGCAATATCCAGTGTTTTACCATGGCAATGCCTTTCAACATGATTTTAATTCTATATGTGTTACCATATAATTTGTCGTGTGATTTTAGCAAATTAACCATCTTGTATATACATGTACATATATTCTATCATTTTTATGACAAATAAATCAGTAATGACTTTTTTATGTCAATATCCATATCTATCTACGTAAAATTTTACATTAGCCCTTACAGCGCGGGGACCGACTTTAGTCGGCAGAATCTGACGTCTGTAGACGTCAGATTCTGCGTCGGTCGACGCACTGTAAGAGTGAAGATATTTATAATGGCCGTAGACCCATAGCACAGGTATTCAAATGAATCGGAAAGAGCTGAGTAAGACATTTATGATGGTTTCAAATAGAAAAAAACCCTTTGTATTCCATGGTTTATATGAAAGTATTTCAGCGCTTTAAGGGTTAGATAACTGAGGGGATAAAGGGTTAATAAGTATGTTCACAATCAACAATGGAGGCTTCTCACAACTGAAGGAGTGGACTGATTTTATATGCAGAAATAACTAAAAGGGACCAGAGTAACACTCAGAGGCAGATAAGGGTGGAGGTAAGTAAAACAAATAAACAAATAAAAATGTTCAACTGAATATGGGGTGGGGCGACCGTCGGAACGAGACGATCTACCCGTCTAATCAATCAAACTCACTTGATGTTCTCGTCAGATCACAAAAAGTTTATAAGCATTCGCTCCATCCGATGGCCCGAAGTGACTCGAGCCCCGCATTGCTTCAAGTGTACACCGGCGTTCTGAAATTAGAATAAATTGCCCAGAAAATGGCAATTGAACAGCCGGCTCCAAACTCAGTTACAACGGGCCAGTCTTGTAAATTGAATTGCTCTCTAATTTCCCAGACTTATGGTAATGAGGCCCTCTGACTGGTCCGTCCGTGAAATCGGATGAATTTATCCGCAGTAAGAAAGAGATGACCTTCTTCACCCTGACCCTGAATCCACTTGATTCGAGTCCACGTGGAAAGCAATTAACTCCCTTTTGAGTGCAGCATCACTCCTCGGTGTTTTTCATGCATTTCAAGTTGGAATTGCAATTTGCCAGCATGAATTTTACGAAAATACCCCGACCTTTAACTTTAAAAACTAGACCTGTTTAATTTAGCAAATGTAGTTTTATTTGGGATCTGCACCTGCAGATTTTATAAATATCAGTGGATCAATCAGTTCAAATAACGAGCAAAATCATCACCCGTACAGAACAGGTTAAATACTTTTCTTTGTGTCGTTAAACAGGAATTGATGAAAGTGCAAAGTTTAGTATCTCGCAACCCCGTATGACATTGCTGGTAAAAGTAATTATGCTTTAATGGATTGTCCACATAGAAAATTGTGTGCTTGTAAGTGTATGATCGTTTTAAGATTTATAGTTCAGTTAATATGTGGTACGAACTGGAACTGGTTAATTAAGTTATTTTTTCGGTAACTAGCTATTGATAATGGCCGTAGTAGACCCATAACATAAGTATTCAAATGAAGCGGAAAGAGCTAACTAAGACAATCTTTTATAATGATTTCAAATTAAAAAAAAACCTTTGCACCCTCGTTTTATATTAGGATATTTGCAGCGCGTTAATAGACGTAACGGTCAAAGTCGAGAGTGAAAGTGAATACCGAGTATTAAAGATATATTTTAGAGAGTGCAATAATTGCAAAGCGATCAATACCACTGTCTTTAAAATGAGCAAGTATAATGTCATGATCATGTGCTGCTCTGCAAACCCAAACGAAACTATCTGCTGCAAGATAAGCAAGTACTGGTTTTTGGCTTTACACAGCAGTGTGCTTTCTTTTATACAAGGCGTACTTACAATGAACATGAAAATGCAACAGTCAGGTTTTCACTGTTACATGGAAAAAACTGACTATTTGGTCCCTGTAAGTCAACAAAAATAAACGACAATAAGTAAATGACTACTAATTTGATTAGAATCACGAACAGGAGTGTTAAGTTGTATTGCAATTATTTTGAACTGTGGGAGTATGAGGTTCTTTCGCACTGATCAAGTTTTTTTTGCTCTACATTAGCATGATGATAAACTAAATGTCAAACGTGACTTAATCTGATCTGAAAACAGCAGCCTGTCAACATGTGTGTCAGTGATAGGTTCACTATGTGGCACATTAGTTTTTCTGGAAGATTCTGGATTTTGATTCTCATGATGACCTTAAAAATAAAAAAAATAGCTCATTTTTATTTTCATCCTTTTTTAATGTAGGTGGGTGAGTGGGTACTTGGGTATTATATATTGGTGGTTGAGTAAGTAAGTAAGTGAGTGAGTGAGTGAGTGGGTGAGTAAGTGAGTGAGTGAGTGAGTGAGTGAGTCAGTCAGTCAGTCAGTCAGTCAGTCAGTGAGTCAGTCAGTCAGTCAGTCAGTGAGTCAGTCAGTCAGTCAGTCAGTCAGTCAGTGAGTCAGTGAGTCAGTCAGTCAGTCAGTCAGTCAGTCAGTCAGTCAGTCAGTCAGTCAGTCAGTCAGTCAGTCAGTCAGTCAGTCAGTCAGTCAGTCAGTCAGTCAGTCAGTCAGTCAGTCAGTCAGTCAGTCAGTCAGTCAGTCAGTCAGTCAGTCAGTCAGTCAGTCAGTCAGTCAGTCAGTCAGTCAGTCAGTCAGTCAGTCAGTCAGTCAGTCAGTCAGTCAGTCAGTCAGTCAGTCAGTCAGTCAGTCAGTCAGTCAGTCAGTCAGTCAGTCAGTCAGTCAGTCAGTCAGTCAGTCAGTCAGTCAGTCAGTCAGTCAGTCAGTCAGTCAGTCAGTCAGTCAGTCAGTCAGTCAGTCAGTCAGTCAGTCAGTCAGTCAGTCAGTCAGTCAGTCAGTCAGTCAGTCAGTCAGTCAGTCAGTCAGTCAGTCAGTCAGTCAGTCAGTCAGTCAGTCAGTCAGTCAGTCAGTCAGTCAGTCAGTCAGTCAGTCAGTCAGTCAGTCAGTCAGTCAGTCAGTCAGTCAGTCAGTCAGTCAGTCAGTCAGTCAGTCAGTCAGTCAGTCATATATCCCAGCAAACACAAAACATTCGTATAGCATTTGTACAACGTCGGCCTAACGTCTTCGCCGTTAGTCCGACATTGTACAAATGTTATACAAATGTTGTGTGTTTACTAGGGTTGGACCTCACCTAATAATAAAAAAGTGCTGTGTCACGATAATCTACTGATTCATGATGGCATAAAACCAATCCAATATTTGATGGTAAGATATGGGGAAAGTTAAAGTGTGAGCACATCTCATTTTATTCAGTCTGATAAAAATCAAATTAATGAAACAAATACGGTCAAATATTGGCTTTTGTGTGCTATTTTGTTTCGTAAACCATACATACCACTACGGTGGATGTAAAATTGAAATGTAATAAAAAAAATTTAGATATAAAACAGCTGAGGAAAAAGTTATATTTTTCGAACGGCCATAGTGTATTCAGAAAATACCACCAAGTCAATATTCACAATATAAACTGGAACTGCTGCTGGTTTTTTTGATGATTAACAGGCAGTCTCAAGTGGTAGAATTCCACATAATCACATTTTTTATCGGACGCGAATGTAATTGTAAAACCATTTCGAGTGCAAATATTAAATATCCCATAGATTTAAATATTGCGCGTTTTGCTACGAGCCGAGACATGTGTGGGTATTGAATTGAATATTTAAAAAATGTTGGCAGATGTTTTTAGGCATCCAATATCTACTATAATGACACATTAGTAGCGTACACCATTAAGCAGGTTGAATTGAATGGCTCCATGCAATAACCTGTTGACATGGTTGTGCATGTTTTATAGTTTTGAGTTCAAAGTTTAAGTTCAATATTTGTTTTCCATTAAGAGCTTCTGAGTAAAATAAGTATATTTCTCAATAATATTGGTAAAGTAAGTTTTGTAATCATATCTAAAACATCCAGCATGCCTTGCGCACATTTTTTGAAATTTGTTAACTAGTATTCTGCAAATAGTGTTCAAGTTCAATATCGCAATATTTTATGGTAAATGACATTACCATCTTATTGTTTTATGCGAGTTTTTCTAGAAACATGGATATTGATTAAATATCTGTGAAACAGTGACCATTTATCTGAATAAATTTGCAAATTTAAATTAATGTTGTTGACATTCTTTTTGTAAATCATGTTAAGCGTACTTACCATTTCTGGTTTGTGATTGTATTATTTGCAAGAACATGTTAAGTGAGCTTACCGGTGGGCTACGATTTGCTACATGTTATTTGATAATATTTACTGGTAAACGTACTTAACAGTTTTTCATAGTGAAATTTGTTTCACTAACAGCCATAAACATGTACCTACTTCTGAGAAAAGTGCTTTATAATGGTTGTGGAGCTAAGATAGTTTTTTACCCAATAATATTCCCTACCTCAGCACCTCAAATCCGTCGTTATCAGCAAGAACCTGCTCATGGCGCTTAGCAGGTTATTGCATGGATACCTTCAATTACGGATTGATTTCTACTTTTCTCTGTGTGCAATTGTCCATTAAAATCAAGCAGATAAATTAAATCCAATTAAGTCCAATGTTTTTTCCAACCAAAATAGAGAAATATTAGAGAAATTGATTGCTATGGATATGTTTCATTTTGTCAGATCACTAATCAATATTTGAAGAAATTTCGTTGACGTTGACTCAACGTTGGATCAATGGTGGGCCGACGTCGCAGACGGCGGGCCAACATTAAATCGTCATCGGGTCAGAGTATCGTGTTCACTGTGTATTTATTAATACAGTAAGCCGTCAGTCAGTTTATAAAGCGAAATCTTGGACAACGTGAACAGAAAATGGTATAAGAGTCTACCCCTGACCCATATTAGAGAGTCATTCATTCTGTCACACGACGGGATCACCGTTATGACGTACCTTGATTAAAATATATTCCATGCGCGAATAAAGACAACAGAATACCATAAGAACTGACCCGAACTATTAACCAGCCTCAACTTTAGAGAACCATATCGCATGGCGCACCGATACTACATGGCAGACAATTGATCATAATATCTGTCAGTACTGATTACATCACCTTCCAGTATGCATACTGACCACTCGCTCATCAAAAACCTATATCAGAGATCGCGGCTTTCTCTTTTTTTTACGTGCCACTAAATTAATTGTTTGTGTTTTTGACCTTCAGAAGCAGAATGTTGACTGGAACCATGAGGCATTTTCCCAAAGTAGTTTTAATGCTGGGTCAGCGTCTGCGACGCTGGGTCAACATCAAACCCACATTGGGTGAACATCTCGTGTTTGCTGGATTGACTGATCCCGGATGAACTGGTGGCAGAAGGTGAATCGGAAGTGACAATCAGTGCAGTGCGCGTGCGCCTTGGACACCCTTACCAGCAAACACGAGTCGTTGATCCAATGTTGTTTTAATGTTGGGTCACCGTTAAAACAACATTGGATCAACGTCTCGTGATTGCTGGGTTCCAGGTTCATAGAGGCGCTAGGTGCACCACTATGTCCGATCAATGAAGTGATTGATCGAGACCTCCCAAGGAGCATTTTATATGTTTATCCCATTAGTCTTATCATTTAGATGCTGGGTTTACATCAAAAAGGTTTTATTCTTTCTACATTTTTTCATATTTCCATCTCTCCTACATTTGTAAGTAAATTTCTGCTTTTAAAAATAAATACCTATTTTTTTTATCTAAATCATTAAAAACTAGCATTTTCATGCATGTCCTGAAAATAAATTGATCTGTTAGTAAATTTTGGGTCGTAAGTTACATAGTTAGTACCTAGTAGAATGGTCTTGTTTTTATCAAAAGGAAAGTACATAGAGACACTTTCGCTCCTATAACTATATATAAAATTTAAGGTGAGTCAATAAGAGTGGATGATGTCACATTTTTACTCTACTTTTCTTCGATTTTTTAAACTTTGTCTTATTTATAAAAAACATACAGAGGTTACCTCCATAAAAGCGACTCATCTGGAGTCTTTAGTTGGCCTCCTGCATCATAAAATAATACTATCACCAGCACGTTTTATTTTAAACTATTGTACATGTATATGTTTTTGTTTTCTGATTCAAAATAAACGCTCTGATACTAGGATTATATGCATACGTACAATACCGCGTTATCAGTTATGTTTCTTTCACTTTTTATGATCGACGGCCTACAATAGCCTACGTATATCATCCTCTACTGAAATAAATGTGTTGAATGAAATTGATGACAATGAATTTATTTCTGGAATTTATTAATCTCAGCCAATTGCTGTAATATTACTCAAATGCATTACACTTAGACATTTTATATAGTAATAAACAAAGACTGTATTCTGTTCTGCAAAACAAAAAGTCAGTAGTCTAACTTTTTACAAATAATTAGCTACGTGCTGTTACTGTACTTTTGTTTTGAAGCGCAGTATTACTTATTATATACATGTAGATGCGTATAGATCTATCAACTGTACAGTATACATCAGTTGACGGTGGCCACAACTAGTACAACTTTCAGAGAGCATCAATTGACCCCATCTTCGTATATAAAACCTAAACAGCGAAACACAGTCAGAACAAATTTATTTTAACATGAAATATAGTATATGTGTGCCTTCAATTATTGAGCGTTGATATAAATATTTGTTAAATCAATAAAGAAACCCTTTTACTTATGCTGGGCCTGTATATATAATTATTATTGATATTAAAATACAATATCACTAAACGAAAATAAGTTGATTTATGCTATACAAGGCCACATGACACAATGCGGGCAAATTGATATTTTTCGATATGATTTGTGAGTAATATTGATTAGTAATTGGTGAGTAATATTGATTGATCAGGGACTTTTCCTGGCAGTGTACTAATTACATTTCACTCGAATAAAGTACTGGGTTCAACTTTCTTGTAATGGACACCATGTCAGTACACTGCAGTGCAATGCAAAAAGGCAGTATCTGCTTACTTAAAAGGCTTTACACGGTAGTACAGGTGAACTGTCTGAATCTAACAGTTCGTCCCAGAAAACACAGGACGTCGAGCCAATGTTGGTCCACCGTCATGAGACTCTTACCCAACATTTAAGCCAACGTCTTGTTTTTTGATGGTGTAATGTTGGCTAAATACTGTATTAACTTCACACGCACAGGGCCAGTCCTGAAGAAACATTGAGTCAATGTTCAGTGATCCGATGAGCGAAGAATCATTGTGGCATTACGTTTAAGAAGGTTGTGTCAATATTGGGTCGACGTTGACACAAAACCGATATGCAGATTGTTATTAAGGTGATCGATCCCTGCCATCCTGGTCCAGTGGGGGATAGACAGGGATCTTCAGACCAGAGATGCCCAAGGTGGCTTACTTTGAGGTGAGCGCGCCTGCTCGGCTCACTATCTGTGGTCGGCGTGCCTCACTCATGCGGTAAACGCGCTACATTGACCCGTGCTGCTTTAATGTTGGGCCGCCATGTTTAATGCTGCCTAAATGTTGGGCCGCTGTATGCGACGGTGGCCCGACATTAAACTAACATTGAATCAACGTCTCGTGGTTTTAGGACGTCCCTGCACGTCTCACCACGTGTGAAAGTTAGTATTGTGGGGAGCCTCCGTGACCGAGAGGTAGCGTGCTCGGCCTCAGACCGCCAGGGCTCGAATTTCGAATCCTGTGTCTGGAGGACAGTGTCATCTCAATCATCTCACCAACCTCAGGAGGTTCTCCTGGCCCAGTTTAGCCTATATGTGCACAAAGGTGGCCTAAAGCCCGATTCATTTCATTTTGCACGTCTCACTGGACGCGCCTGATGATCCAGTATCCCCCCGTTTTACCTTGGCAAGACGTGACACACGCGAGCCTACATGTACACTGTCGTGCAAAAAGCCAAAATGCAGTAACTTCATTCCTTTTCAAGTAAGCATGCAGTTATAAAAGGCTAAGTTTAAAGCTTGAACCTTAAAGCGAAACAATCAGGCTAAAATCATAAAAAATCAGTATTTTTATTTTGGCTTCTTAATATGGTCATATTATGATATGACCATGCCCATAGACTAGAATTGCATAGGTTAATTTTTTTTTTACTCATCTGCCAGTTAAGCGAGATATAAGGACGAAATTAAATTTCGGACATGCATGTCTAAAATAAGAAATATGGGAATGGCTGATAAATGGACCTTTCGGCACACTTGCTACGTTGCCACAGCAACCCAAAATGTAAAAGACTTCCGCAATTCTAGTCTATGGACATGTACACATCATATGGTCATATTAAAAAGCCAAAATAAAAAATACTGATGTTTTGATGATTTTACACTGATTGTGTCGCTTTAACAGAAGTACACAATTTATTCAATTGGTAAAATGGCCGCAAAGTGCATACAGTCAGTTAACACGAGTTTTGATATTAAAGAACAAAGTCCGTACAAAATTGTTCATTTTTCCATCGGCAAAGAGTTATATGATGAACAGTAGGCTGCACACCGCAAAAATGAAGTCAACCTGCTGTTTTCTTTCACGTTGACGTTTGTCCAATAGTTCAGCAGCTAGACTGAGTGATCTGCCGTGCAAAGCCAAAAGGAAATAACTGCTTACTTGTAACCGTTACTTAAACCGTTACTACATTCTGATTTTGCCTGGAAGAGTTGTCCGACAACTTGATCCGCGTCTGGAGAGGGGGTTGGGGGCAATTCCTTGGATGCGCAGCCAGAATGATTGGCAGACTGCGGTGTCCTTGGGCGATAATTTGTTTAAAGATTTGCTGCCTTCTCAATTTACATCTAGATCTACGAATCACATCAGTAGTGACTGTGACAATGACAGTGGCACAGTACTTTTTCTGCTGCTGGTTATTACACATTCCTGCATGGAAACGTTTCAACAATTACATTATTAAATAATTGTATTAGTCACTTCATAACACATTAACCACCGAAATTGCTTGTTTGTTTGTTTCTTTGGTTGGTTGGTTGGTTGGTTGTTTGGTTGGTTGGTTGGTTGGTTGGTTGGTTGGTTGGTTGTTTGGTTGGTTGGTTGGTTGGTTGGTTGGTTGGTTGGTTGGTTGGTTGGTTGGTTGGTTGGTTGGTTGGTTGGTTTTGTGGTCAGGGTGAGAGTTAGGGTCCATGGTTTGGGACGGGTAAGGGTTCCAGTACCTGGTTCCCCATAAAACCCGGTATCAACCTGTCACCGTACTCTCATCATACCCCCTTAAAGGGCATGCCTTTCCATGTTCCCAACCTAGTGCACTGACCGAGGAGAAGTATAGCCTGATATATAAAAAAGAAAACAATCATACTAATTGATATAAATTATACCTCATCTAATGCATTTACTAATGTAGTCAGATCCTGACTTGAGTCGGATCCGGTAACCGTTGGGTTGTCCAGTGGGGCTTTCCCCAATCTACTTCTCACCAAGAGATCACGTAGATTTTGTCCCCTTTTAAATGCTGTTACACACCGTTTATATAGGATGTTTGTATGTTTCGCTTTAAGTTTATTGAAGGAAGTCTTCACTAATTAAGCTGCCTCCACCGCAGTTGCAGAGTAGGTAATAACAAAGGGGGTGACGCCACTATCCTTAGGGGAAGGTACCGTATTTAAGCCGAATGGAGAATACGTTTTCAGGGCTAATTGCCACTTCCTTTCCGCTTCAAGTCGCCCAGTCTTATTTAGAGTTATGTCTCCTGTATTCTTCAATACTTCAAGATACAACACCCTCAGATGGGTCGCACTGCAGCTCCCGGAATAAAAGTGTGTGGCAACTGCTGTGTCCTTCTTAAGCCGTACATCCGAACGATGTATGTTTATTCTTTTTCTGAAGGAGAGCCCAGTTTCTTCAGATCGGTTGGTTGTTTGCTTGATTACTGGGTGGTTGGTTGATTGGTTGATTGGTTGATTAGTTGGTTGGTTGGTTGGTTTGTTGGTTAATTGATAACAATCACGCCATTTATCAGTCAGTCATAAAAAACAAGATAAGGTAGAGAGAAGATAAAAAGAAGAAAAACAAAAGAAGGACTAAAAAGAAATAGAATGAAAATATAGATATTAATACGTTGAGTTTGATTCGTTGGTTGGTCGTCTTATCAGAGACACGCGGTTCGTGAGTACCCAGCAGACACTAGACATTGAATCAATTCTACGTCATAGGCGGTGTACTAGCCTAAAACCAACATTGATACAGACGTCGGACCAACGTTCAACCAGCATTGATTCAACGTCTTGCGTCTGCTGGGTAATTATACTATATATTAAATTGAAAAACAAAATATGTAAATTGATTTTCTGAAAAGATACAGAAATATACAGAACGTTAATTTTGGTTAAAACACACCACTACATTGTTTTCTTTGTCCGACAACCACATTCTAAGCCGGGAATGGAGACTTATTGTTGATCAAGAACAGACCTATTATCATGGTAGGCCTATGGTGATATAATCAGTCAGGTGTGACCGAACTGTTGATTATGAGGAATCCTCATTATTTTTTAATGTGTTTTAAGCCAGTTAAAACCCTCCGAGCTCTACATTCTTAGCCGTGGAAAAAGCCTCGGCCTTTTCCACAGCTAAGAATGTAGAGTTCCTCGGGCTTTATCTTATAAATATAAACACCACTTGTGGTGTTCATATACATAATTACCTTTATCAACTTTTCAGTAGCAGAGTTCCAGTAACACACAATTTTACCTTTCTTAAGAATACATAACTAAAATAACTCACTGACATTTTCAGATCACGGAAAAGGTGTCATTGATGACACTGTTTAGAAATGTTAGACAGCCAACTGAGATCGTGACGAGGCTGTGATAGTCGACACGATTATATGTGTTCTCCCTCTATAATATCTCTATACACCTTTTTCAATAACAACACGCCACACGGTGAGCGACGCTGAACTGTTTTAATCAGACAACTGTTACACACTTTTCAATGACAACACGCCACACAGTGAGCAACTGTGAACTGTTTTAATCAGACAATTGTTCACTGCGCAAACTCATGCAAGCAGTCTATTGCATATGAACATACAAGACTAGTAGCCTACACGATCCTTTATTTGCATGCCTTGGGGTTCAAATTTAAATATGGCTTTTTTTTACTACTGTGTTCCATCCGTGTTTTTATGAGGTATGTCGTCGTCTACATGACACAGTGATGGCTAGCCCAATGTATATTCACATCACTAAATTAATTTTATTTTAATCATGACTTGAATAGTTAGGTTCAGAAAATTATTTTCTTACATAAAACTGGCATCGCTGTTAAATTTTCTATCTGTCTTTTTACCCGCATATTGTATGTCTTAGGTAACAGTTAATCAAAATTGCACAAAATTGACATCCGTGACGAAATATGACAATATGGCGATCATTTTCCCATCACTGAATATACAAAGCTGAGTATTTGGTGATATAAAGAATGGCCACGGGTATGTATGTAGCCTATGATAGTCCAGGCTGTTAGGGTCGAAATAGAGCGAACGTGTGCACTTTTGGAGGGAATTACAATTTTTTTCCCAGATGATCAGTAACATGTACTCTTTCGATCCTGATATAGCGCAGTCAATTCTGTCACTATTAACACATAGTTAACATCTAATTAGTATCCATAATTAGCAAAACCACGGAAAAATACGAAAAAAATAATATCTGAAGGATTGGTAGATCGATTTTAATGATTCTTGGTTGTGTTATTTATTTACCGTATAGCCCACACGATGAAAATATTCCTCATATGATTAGTGGTCAAGGTCACTAGTGGTCAAGGTCAGATGTGAGCAAAGTTTAAAAATTCTGAACAAAAATCTCATATTACAAGGTAGCTCAAAACGACACCTGCAATTTCTAGTATGTCGCATTTTATTTTTAGTTGGAAATATATACTGGGCGGCAATTTTGGAGGCCTCCCCTGCGAGATAATAGTGAACAGTTCATGAACTTCCTTTGAAATATCCTGGACTATTCATGAACTGTATTCATGAATATTTCATGAACAGTTCACAAAAGAGCTCATGAACTGTTCAAGGAATGTCCGTGAATATTAAATGGCCCAGGACAGTTCATGATTAATTCATGAACACCATTTACTGGAATGGTTTATGAATAGTTCATGCCACAAAGATACCAAATTCACATGAATTGCTCATGGACTATCCATGTGAATGTGAAGTCTGTGTGACTTGAACTATTCATGAACCATTCCAGCAAATAGTGTTCATGAATTATTCATGAACTGCCCTGGGCCACTTAATGTTCACGGATATTTCTTGAACAGTTCATGAGCTCTTTTGTGAACTGTTCATGATATATTCATGTATATGTTTTATTAAACGTGCATGGATATTTCATGAAAAGGTCCATGAAAATGTGGCATTGAATGATGCATGAGCGTATCATGAACTGTTTCAAAAAACACTTAAAGTTCATGATGTTCACAAACTAAGTTCATGTTGATGTCCATGAATGTTCACGAATTGTTCATGAAAATTCATAACGTCCGAGTCTAAGATTTTTGACCTGTAAAATACATATAGTATCTTGACTGAGGATTATAGCTAGAGGAGCGCGCAGCGCGAGGGCTGACGCGAGATTATGCACTAGTTCTGGTATAAACCTTATAGTGCCTCTCTCTTTTCACCTGGTGAGGTAGGTGATTGTACAAGCATTGGCAAGAAGTCCAGGAGACAAGGAACCAGGGCAGATGCGACCAGCCACCAGAGTAAGGGCAAGGACTGACCCTTTGAGATGTGCTCTGCTTTCTGAGCAGTGTGTTCGAAACCACCATCATGAACCGTCATCGTTAGCCAACCATCCGTGTCCGCCGTGCCATCACCCAAGCTAGCAATGTAATGATAGAGAGCTCATTGCTTAAGACCAGAATCCGTCTCCTTCAGTGCTATGATTGAAAGCCCACTGCCTTATGTCTCACAAAACGGCTCCTTTCAGAGCCCCTGTTCTCTGTGGGAACAGGAGTTCAGGAGTTCAACCGATATCCGTCAACCGTCAACCGTCAACCGTCAACCGTGTTCTTGTCTCATGCAGTGGAGTGATAGGGAACTCCCTGCTTTTGGTATGTCACACAGAACGGCGCCCCCAGAGCCCCTGTTCTATGTGGGAACAGGAGCTCAACCGTTATCCGTCAACCGTCAACCGTCAACCGTGTTTAAGCGTCAGCCTGGATTGCAGCCAGCAATTGATCCAGAATTGTATTAGAGCCTGATCGTTTTTGGACGATCTCATGATTCAACACCAGATCCTTGAAACACTGTGTGTTTTCAAGTGATCTAAATGTTTTAACCGCCAGTGCTGTCATCCTAGTTTTGATCATAGGGACGTTAGTGAGGTCATGCAGATCTATTGTTCTCATTCTGTCCAGGTAGGTTACACCAAGTGCTAGTCTCAGGCACTTGTTTTGAAAGATCTGCATTTCCTTCACTTGTGATTCCCTTAAAGCTCCAGTTATCAGTGAACCATATTCAAGGACAGGGCGTATAAAGCACTTGTAGGCTTTTAAGATGGTATATGGTCTGGCGCCCCAGTTTGTTCCTTTGAGCACCTTCAACAGGTTCAGTCGCCTGTAGACCTTTGTCATTAGGTCTTTCATATGGTCTTTGAAGCTAAGCCTTCGATCAAATAGGATTCCAAGCAGTTTGGCTGTTTGAGTTTGAATAATAGGCTCACCAAACAGTTCCAGATCTATAAGTTCTGGTTTTGGACCGACACTAAACACAATCAGCTGAGTTTTTCCTGCGTTTAGTTTTATCCGCCATTTGGAACACCATGCTTCAATAAGTTTTAAAGCTTTTGATAGCTTTGCCTTCACCCATTTGGCATTGGTTGCATGTGCCCAGATTCCCATGTCATCTGCGAACTGGGAAAGCTTGACATTGAGTGAACTCATGTCTGGGATATCATTCACATAGATAATGAAAAGGAGAGGGCTTAGGACCGAGCCCTGAGGTGTGCCCGCATTGAGGGTCACCTCCTCTGAGCAGTTGTTACAGCAATTGACTTTGATCGTTCTGTCACTTAGGAAAGATGATATCAACCTGACCATCTTCCTAGGTAAGCTGCCGTTCATCAGCTTGTATCTTAGTCCGTCATGCCACACCGAGTCGAATGCTTTCTCAACATCGATAAAGATTGCTCCACCTTTCCATTTCTTAGTGAATCCCAGTTGAGCTGAGTATTTGGTGATATAAAGAATGGCCACGGGTATGTATGTAGCCTATGATAGTCCAGGCTGTTAGGGTCGAAATAGAGCAAACGTGTGCACTTTCGGAGGAAATTACAATTTTTTTCCCAGATGATCAGTAACATGTACTCTTTCGATCCTGATATAGCGCAGTCAATTCTGTCACTATTAACACATAGTTAACATCTAATTAGTATCCATAATTAGCAAAACCACGGAAAAATACGAAAAAAATAATATCTGAAGGATTGGTAGATCGATTTAAATGATTCTTGGTTGTGTTATTTATTTAACGTATAGCTCACACGATGAAAATATTCCTCATATGATTAGTGGTCAAGGTCACTAGTGGTCAAGGTCAGATGTGAGCAAAGTTTACAAATTCTGAACAAAAAACTCATATTACAAGGTAGCTCAAAACGACACCTGCAATTTCTAGTATGTCGCATTTTATTTTCAGTTGGAAATATATACTGGGCGGCAATTTTGGAGGCCTCCCCTGCGAGATAATAGTGAACAGTTCATGAACTTCCTTTGAAATATCCTGGACTATTCATGAACTGTATTCATGAATATTTCATGAACAGTTCACAAAAGAGCTCATGAACTGTTCAAGGAATGTCCGTGAATATTAAATGGCCCAGGACAGTTCATGATTAATTCATGAACACCATTTACTGGAATGGTTTATGAATAGTTCATGCCACAAAGATACCAAGTTCACATGAATTGCTCATGGACTATCCATGTGAATGTGAAGTCTGTGTGACTTGAACTATTCATGAACCATTCCAGCAAATAGTGTTCATGAATTATTCATGATCTGCCCTGGGCCACTTAATGTTCACGGATATTTCTTGAACAGTTCATGAGCTCTTTTGTGAACTGTTCATGATATATTCATGTATATGTTTTATTAAACGTACATGGATATTTCATGAAAAGGTCCATGAAAATGTGGCATTGAATGATGCATGAGCGTATCATGAACTGTTTCAAAAAACAATTAAAGTTCATGATGTTCACAAACTAAGTTCATGTTGATGTCCATGAATGTTCACGAATTGTTCATGAAAATTCATAACGTCCGAGTCTAAGATTTTTGACCTGTAAAATACATATAGTATCTTGACTGAGGATTATAGCTAGAGGAGCGCGCAGCGCGAGGGCTGACGCGAGATTATGCACTAGTTCTGGTATAAACCTTATAGTGCCTCTCTCTTTTCACCTGGTGAGGTAGGTGATTGTACAAGCATTGGCAAGAAGTCCAGGAGACAAGGAACCAGGGCAGAGGCGACCAGCCACCAGAGTAAGGGCAAGGACTGACCCTTTGAGATGTGCTCTGCTTTCTGAGCAGTGTGTTTGAAACCACCATCATGAACCATCATCGTTAGCCAACCATCCGTGTCCGCCGTGCCATCACCCAAGCTAGCAATGTAATGATAGAGAGCTCATTGCTTAAGACCAGAATCCGTCTCCTTCAGTGCTATGATTGAAAGCCCACTGCCTTATGTCTCACAAAACGGCTCCTTTCAGAGCCCCTGTTCTCTGTGGGAACAGGAGTTCAGGAGTTCAACCGATATCCGTCAACCGTCAACCGTCAACCGTGTTCTTGTCTCATGCAGTGGAGTGATAGGGAACTCCCTGCTTTTGGTATGTCACACAGAACGGCGCCCCCAGAGCCCCTGTTCTATGTGGGAACAGGAGCTCAACCGTTATCCGTCAACCGTCAACCGTCAACCGTGTTTAAGCGTCAGCCTGGATTGCAGCCAGCAATTGATCCAGAATTGTAATAGAGCCTGATCGTTTTTGAACGATCTCATGATTCAACACCAGATCCTTGAAACACTGTGTGTTTTCAAGTGATCCAAATGTTTTAACCGCCAGTGCTGTCATCCTAGTTTTGATCATAGGGACGTTAGTGAGGTCATGCAGATCTATTGTTCTCATTCTGTCCAGGTAGGTTACACCAAGTGCTAGTCTCAGGCACTTGTTTTGAAAGATCTGCATTTCCTTCACTTGTGATTCCCTTAAAGCTCCAGTTATCAGTGAACCATATTCAAGGACAGGGCGTATAAAGCACTTGTAGGCTTTTAAGATGGTATATGGTCTGGCGCCCCAGTTTGTTCCTTTGAGCACCTTCAACAGGTTCAGTCGCCTGTAGACCTTTGTCATTAGGTCTTTCATATGGTCTTTGAAGCTAAGCCTTCGATCAAATAGGATTCCAAGCAGTTTGGCTGTTTGAGTTTGAATAATAGGCTCACCAAACAGTTCCAGATCTATAAGTTCTGGTTTTGGACCGACACTAAACACAATCAGCTGAGTTTTTCCTGCGTTTAGTTTTATCCGCCATTTGGAACACCATGCTTCAATAAGTTTTAAAGCTTTTGATAGCTTTGCCTTCACCCATTTGGCATTGGTTGCATGTGCCCAGATTCCCATGTCATCTGCGAACTGGGAAAGCTTGACATTGAGTGAACTCATGTCTGGGATATCATTCACATAGATAATGAAAAGGAGAGGGCTTAGGACCGAGCCCTGAGGTGTGCCCGCATTGAGGGTCACCTCCTCTGAGCAGTTGTTACAGCAATTGACTTTGATCGTTCTGTCACTTAGGAAAGATGATATCAACCTGACCATCTTCCTAGGTAAGCTGCCGTTCATCAGCTTGTATCTTAGTCCGTCATGCCACACCGAGTCAAATGCTTTCTCAACATCGATAAAGATTGCTCCACCTTTCCATTTCTTAGTGAATCCCAGTTGAGCTGAGTATTTGGTGATATAAAGAATGGCCACGGGTATGTATGTAGCCTATGATAGTCCAGGCTGTTAGGGTCGAAATAGAGCGAACGTGTGCACTTTTGGAGGAAATTACAATTTTTTTCCCAGATGATCAGTAACATGTACTCTTTCGATCCTGATATAGCGCAGTCAATTCTGTCACTATTAACACATAGTTAACATCTAATTAGTATCCATAATTAGCAAAACCACGGAAAAATACGAAAAAAATAATATCTGAAGGATTGGTAGATCGATTTAAATGATTCTTGGTTGTGTTATTTATTTAACGTATAGCTCACACGATGAAAATATTCCTCATATGATTAGTGGTCAAGGTCACTAGTGGTCAAGGTCAGATGTGAGCAAAGTTTACAAATTCTGAACAAAAATCTCATATTACAAGGTAGCTCAAAACGACACCTGCAATTTCTAGTATGTCGCATTTTATTTTCAGTTGGAAATATATACTGGGCGGCAATTTTGGAGGCCTCCCCTGCGAGATAATAGTGAACAGTTCATGAACTTCCTTTGAAATATCCTGGACTATTCATGAACTGTATTCATGAATATTTCATGAACAGTTCACAAAAGAGCTCATGAACTGTTCAAGGAATGTCCGTGAATATTAAATGGCCCAGGACAGTTCATGATTAATTCATGAACACCATTTACTGGAATGGTTTATGAATAGTTCATGCCACAAAGATACCAAATTCACATGAATTGCTCATGGACTATCCATGTGAATGTGAAGTCTGTGTGACTTGAACTATTCATGAACCATTCCAGCAAATAGTGTTCATGAATTATTCATGAACTGCCCTGGGCCACTTAATGTTCACGGATATTTCTTGAACAGTTCATGAGCTCTTTTGTGAACTGTTCATGATATATTCATGTATATGTTTTATTAAACGTACATGGATATTTCATGAAAAGGTCCATGAAAATGTGGCATTGAATGATGCATTAGCGTATCATGAACTGTTTCAAAAAACACTTAAAGTTCATGATGTTCACAAACTAAGTTCATGTTGATGTCCATGAATGTTCACGAATTGTTCATGAAAATTCATAACGTCCGAGTCTAAGATTTTTGACCTGTAAAATACATATAGTATCTTGACTGAGGATTATAGCTAGAGGAGCGCGCAGCGCGAGAGCTGACGCGAGATTATGCACTAGTTCTGGTATAAACCTTATAGTGCCTCTCTCTTTTCACCTGGTGAGGTAGGTGATTGTACAAGCATTGGCAAGGAGTCCAGGAGACAAGGAACCAGGGCAGAGGCGACCAGCCACCAGAGTAAGGGCAAGGACTGACCCTTTGAGATGTGCTCTGCTTTCTGAGCAGTGTGTTTGAAACCACCATCATGAACCATCATCGTTAGCCAACCATCCGTGTCCGCCGTGCCATCACCCAAGCTAGCAATGTAATGATAGAGAGCTCATTGCTTAAGACCAGAATCCGTCTCCTTCAGTGCTATGATTGAAAGCCCACTGCCTTATGTCTCACAAAACGGCTCCTTTCAGAGCCCCTGTTCTCTGTGGGAACAGGAGTTCAGGAGTTCAACCGATATCCGTCAACCGTCAACCGTCAACCGTGTTCTTGTCTCATGCAGTGGAGTGATAAAAGAACTCCCTGCTTTTGGTATGTCACACAGAACGGCGCCCCCAGAGCCCCTGTTCTATGTGTGAACAGGAGCTCAACCGTTATCCGTCAACCGTCAACCGTCAACCGTGTTTAAGCGTCAGCCTGGATTGCAGCCAGCAATTGATCCAGAATTGTATTAGAGCCTGATCGTTTTTGAACGATCTCATGATTCAACACCAGATCCTTGAAACACTGTGTGTTTTCAAGTGATCTAAATGTTTTAACCGCCAGTGCTGTCATCCTAGTTTTGATCATAGGGACGTTAGTGAGGTCATGCAGATCTATTGTTCTCATTCTGTCCAGGTAGGTTATACCAAGTGCTAGTCTCAGGCACTTGTTTTGAAAGATCTGCATTTCCTTCACTTGTGATTCCCTTAAAGCTCCAGTTATCAGTGAACCATATTCAAGGACAGGGCGTATAAAGCACTTGTAGGCTTTTAAGATGGTATATGGTCTGGCGCCCCAGTTTGTTCCTTTGAGCAACTTCAACAGGTTCAGTCGCCTGTAGACCTTTGTCATTAGGTCTTTCATATGGTCTTTGAAGCTAAGCCTTCGATCAAATAGGATTCCAAGCAGTTTGGCTGTTTGAGTTTGAATAATAGGCTCACCAAACAGTTTCAGATCTATAAGTTCTGGTATTGGACCGACACTAAACACAATCAGCTGAGTTTTTCCTGCGTTTAGTTTTATCCGCCATTTGGAACACCATGCTTCAATAAGTTTTAAAGCTTTTGATAGCTTTGCCTTCACCCATTTGGCATTGGTTGTATGTGCCAAGATTCCCATGTCATCTGCGAACTGGGAAAGCTTGACATTGAGTGAACTCATGTCTGGGATATCATTCACATAGATAATGAAAAGGAGAGGGCTTAGGACCGAGCCCTGAGGTGTGCCCGCATTGAGGGTCACCTCCTCTGAGCAGTTGTTACAGCAATTGACTTTGATCGTTCTGTCACTTAGGAAAGATGATATCAACCTGACCATCTTCCTAGGTAAGCTGCCGTTCATCAGCTTGTATCTTAGTCCGTCATGCCACACCGAGTCAAATGCTTTCTCAACATCGATAAAGATTGCTCCACCTTTCCATTTCTTAGTGAATCCCAGTTGAGTTTCCTCTACCAGTCTGAACACATGTTCCATGGCGATGCGCTTGCTCCTGAAGCCATTCTGCCATTTGTTAAATAACTTTTCTTTCTCAAGAAAGTTCCTTATCCTACCAGCTAGCGTTTTTTCAAAGAGTTTGCCCATACAGCTCAGCAGGCTGATAGGTCTATAGTTCCCCGGCATTTTTCCGTCTTTGCCTGGCTTAGGTATCATGATACCTTCAGCCTTTTTCCATAGCTTAGGATAGTATCCTGTAGCCATACAAGCATTACAGATTTGGGCCAGGGCCTCATAAACCTTGTCATTTGCTTGCTTAAGTACACCGTATCTGATACCGTCCAGACCAGGGGCAGAGCTAGATTTGCACTTTTTCAGATAAGCCTTGATTTCCCCTGTTGTTATTGGGGTTAGTGTCTCGTGATCATCGTCCTCTTCGGGGACGTGGCTTACTAGTGGCTTGAAGAGCATTTCGTGCTCTTTAATAGTGCTTTCTACCTCCACTTTGAACTCATCGTCAAAGATGGTCCCCTGGTGGACATTGTGTACTTTTTCAAGCGAGGCTGCGAACGTGTCAGCTCTCTCTTTGTCATTTTCAGTGTGAGTACCATCACTTCTCATGAGGGGAGTTTTACTCGTTCCTCTAGATTTTGCCCCTGTTAGCCGGAAGAACGAGTTCCAGAACTCGGTTCCATCCCTGGCTCCGTCAAGTTTATCGATCTGTTCTTGCCAAGCCCTTTCCTTGTCCGTTTTGATAGATTCCTTGACCTCGTTGGTCAGGCTCTTGTACATAGTCATGTACTCGGGCTCGTCACTGAATCTCATAGCTAGCCTTCTAGCTTTTCTTTTTTCTCTGATCAACTTAGACGTTTTTTCAGAGATAAAGAAATCCTGTTCTTTTTGTTTCACAGATTGACAACTTTTGTCTAAGGCACAAATCATAGAGGTTTCAAGCAGTTCAACAGCTTTTTCTATTTCCTCGGGTGTGGTGAGGTCACCCATCTCAATTGACTTTAGTTCCTTGCGGAATTTCTGCCAATTTGCCTTGTCAAGCCTGTGAACTGCTTTTGTTAGAGCTTTCTCCACCTCATGAGAATACAACCTAATATGCACTGGAAGATGATCACTCCCTACATCGCCTTTGACTGTGCATTCAGCGACTTTAGGGCCCATCTTCCTGGAAGCAAGGGCAAGATCAAGGATGCTTTCCACACTGTTGCCAGCATAGTTCCGACAGAATGTCACAGACTCATCATTGAGTATTGTGAGGTCCAGCTCCTCAGTAATGTTAAAAAGAGCGTCACCAGCGCTGTCACTCTTGTCGTTGCCAAAATAAGCATGTTTTGAGTTGAAATCGCCTGTGATAATGCAATGTTCGTATTTATCAGTCAGGTGTTTCAGTTTTTTCCGAGGTTACTTCCTAACTAAACACAGCAAGCTAATTAAGCTTCATTTTGTTAATGAAAAAAGAGACGCCCCCCCCCCCCCCCCTCACATTATTCCACAGACCTGAACAGAAAACTGAGAACCTAATTATTTTAAGATAATATGTATTCTGTGGTTGATAATCTAACTCAGAAAGTCTCAATTTGCTAATTAATTGGTTAATTAGCCACTGCGTAGTTGGCACCATAAACGCCAGGGTAATTAGGCTATCATTCACTACAGTCCATGAACTTTCGTGAACAGACCATGAACTAAATAATGAGACCAATCAAGCTCACAACAAATCGACAATAAAGTACACATATTAGTTTAGGGACAGTGCGAGTGTGTACAGCAATTTAAAACTTACACTGTAGAGCCAACAAATTGTAAACTTAGGCAACAAATATGATGACAAAAAGCTTTTGTAAACGTTACGACCAGACAATGAATTATTAAGCTGCGAAATAATCTGTTATTCGTGAGCTTTAAATTACTTTTGTGCTAACGATCACGTTGATAATAAAACCACATTATAAAAGGGGCAGAAACAGCACAAACCCCGACTGATATAATACTGAATATCACGCTTAAATTTAAAGAAGGCAGGCGAGATGCATGAGATGCTCATGAAATATTTCAAATAAACTTTAGAAAAATATTTAATGAATTTATGTATTCTTCAGTTTTCATCAAGTGTTCATGAAAAATATACATGAAAGTTTCAAGAATATTTCATGAACGATCCACGCTCAGCAAAATCATGATTTGTTCATAAAATATTTTGTGAGCATTTCAAGACTACTTAATGAATGTGCCATGTTCATGTAGAATGATTCATCAAGTGTTCGTGAAATGTTTCTATTCCTTTTCAATGAGCATTTCGTGATTATGATTTTTTCATAAAAAGATCATGAACTGCTCTTAAAATTGTTCATGAACAATTAAAGAAAAAAGTTCATGAACTCCATTCCATTCATGTCTGCTCATAAACAGTTCACGACATCATGAACATCATCTCACAGGGGCATCTTGATCTTTTAGGAATAGAAAAGGGTATGGTTGTTTTAGCCGCTGTTTTTTGTGTATTTTATGAGCTTTTGAAAACGGTTGATATAAATTTATTATGTCTCGACCAATCACATACCTCAGATCGGGGTCAGTTCATTTCAAAACACGTCCTCGGAATAATTCATCAATACCCCCCCCCCCCCCGGACTCATAGCACCCACAGAAACATTGAGCCAATATTAGATTAATATCTATACAATATCACAGATTGTGGTCCAATATTAAACATTTCAGCGCGACTGGCAGCACTGAAAGAATGAGAAATATTTATACTGCCGTAGACCCATAACATAGGTATTCAAATGAAGCGGAAAGAGCTAACTAAGACATTTATGATGATTTTAAGTAGAAAAAAACCCTTTGGTCTCCATGGTTTATAAAAAAAGTAATTCAGCGTTGTAAGGGTTAAGGTACAATTGTGATCCAGGTAGGCCAACAGAATCCATCCATTCAGTCGGCACGTGAATTTCAAACAAGTGACCCACGTGCCTGAAGGTCAGGTGCGCTACAAGCTGCGTTCCAAGGTCAGCTGTTTTCCAGGTCCAGCTCTCTCCATTCAAATGCGTATTGGTAATCAATTTGGGATAGGCGGTAATTGAATAGGGTGGTATTGAATTAGTCCCCTGAAGTGACGTGATTATACGGCCCGGGGTGTGGGCATAGATCAGTCACATGTATATTAATCAGATTATACTGCTCCGCAAAATCAAAATACAGCTGCTCATTACTTGTGCAGGAAGAAGATACAACATTTTGGGTTTGCACGGCAGTAGGGTCGCGTGTGCTCAATACAAGTCTTCTTTTTCTTGTGCAATAATTCTTCCCGGTGGACAGGAGACACTGATCCTGTGTTCTTTTGAGGTTGGGAGAGCGTCGCAGACAGTGGGTCCCCACCGGGAACACGGCGATGTTGCGACGTTGAATCAACGTCAATGACGTTGATTCAACGTCGCAGCAACGCAGTGTGCACGGTGGGTCAATGTCACTTGTTTACTGAACAACGCAGTTTCAAAGTGTAAATTACGCAAACCAACTTTGGTATTTTATGTCTCAATATTTTGTCCCTGATTTTCCGTCATTCAACATGATAATAATGCAAATTTTACTTAGCGTCTATGCTTTTAGTTATCAGAAACAAGGAAAATGATCAAAATTAGTTATGGATTAATGAATGAATATTGCTTATATGTCTGCACAATCATGGCAATATCACGACAAAAGGAAGGCAGAGACTAATGACTTTGAGGGTTCTATATGTTGCAAAATACAATAGACGCACTCCTGGGCTTCAAACGGTTTGGAGCTCTGTATATGCACAACCCCAATGACAAACATCCGACTAGGCCGGAATTCGACAGGAACGAATGCGCCATCGAGGCTGACTAATAATAACTATTAAATTTGTTTAAGTAAAGTCAAGCATAACGACTACAAAGGAGATCGGGGCAAAACATGGGTAACAACCATAACTTGACAGACAAAAATGAAATGAATCGGGCTTTAGGCCACCTTTGTGCACATATAGGCTAAACTGGGCCAGGAGAACCTCCTGAGGATGGTGAGATGATTGAGATGACACTGTCCTCCAGACACAGGATTCGAAATTCGAGCCCTGGCGGTCTGAGGCCGAGCACGCTACCTCTCGGTCACGGAGGCTCCCCACAATACTAACTTTCACACGTGGATGGGGAAGAAACAATTTTGTTTCTTTCAAACCGCCGAGACCGGGAACCGAACCCCGGACTCTGGCGTGAAAGGCAGCGGTGCTAACCACTACCCTAGGGCCCCCGCCCAACTTGACAGACGTGTGTTGTATTCAAACTTTTTTTTAGAACACATGATCAGTATTATAAAATATCCAAGCCTTCTCTCTCGGACCACTGCCATCAATGTCACTGAGGACTGGAGCGATAACAGTATACTGATATTGTGAAAACAAGACACGTTCATTTTTTTTTTTTTTTTAACATAATATATAGGTTTAATTTTAATAAGTTTCAATTTCACCTTTCATTACTGATAAAAAGGTGTGCATTTTTTCCCGCAGCATGCCTACGTGGTGTAGCCGGATGGTGACATAAATATTTTTATTTATTAGTCTTTATATACACAAGTATATACAATAATCGTACAAATAAGCAATTGTAAATAAAATTGTGTACATCAAGATGTCGAATACAGGTGACCAGCACCCTAACTAAGTTCGACATCCATGGTAAAATTTATATACATGGTAATTACACTTAAAATTCCACTTAAAAGTAAAATTAAATAGAACTACGTATTATTATAAAAGTAGCAAAAAAACCCTCTGGAAAGCGTAGAAACTTATAAAACAACTACAAGTAGAGCAATTTTTAAAAGCATGCAACTTTATACATGGTAATTACACTTAAAAATAAAATTAAGTAAGAGTATATCATACATAATTTGTGTTTCTCGCGCTAAAACCAGAGATAAAATAACTACATAATATTAGTATACATGTAGCAAAAACCCTCTGGAAAGCGTATAGAAACTTATAAAACAACTACAAGTAGAGCAATAATTAAAAGCATACAACTTTATAATAATATCATTATTTTAGTTTTATAAAATCTTCACAATTTCAACGTTGTGGATATTTGCTTGACAGCGGAGCAAATAGAAGGTGACCAGGATGCCCTGAGCCACCACACAAGTTTAGTTCAACATGCACTACATTGATCATAGGGGCAAATACCATATAATATCATAATAATACAATAAAACAATACTATATTAAGAGTATTTATAAAAACAATAATACAGCTATGTGGTATTAACTAGAGCCCTCGACACGTACATAGCGTTAGTCCCTTTAGAATAAAAATAATTTGATTAGTCTAAATTGCATCTGCTGGCGTCAGCTCGTATAGCCGTCGCTCAGCCGAAAAAAAACTCCATCTATGCTATACTAGTCTGAGTTGGACTGGTGGCTCTCGCCTGCCAAACATATGAGTATCGACACATGAGAGTCCCCCGTCATTCTTAGGAAGCATAGCCTTCTACCATCAGCAATATAGGTTGAAGTAGTATCGTTGATAAGCCATGCATATTAAATGTTGGTATTATTGGGTTAATACATGTTGATTATGATAATCCAAATATCACACACAGGCCTGACATCAACAAGTACTTGTCCAAGAGAAAACATTATCACAGTTGAAAGTGTTTTGAAACTTTAAATATGTGATATTAACGTGAAGCTTTCACAACTTGCATGTAATTTAGTAAGTTTGTCTTTGGTGAACGTAATAATTTGTTCTCTTTTATGACTCCTGTGTAGAATCTGTCTAGGTATATTTCAATTAATTATTTCAATTGAACCAATTAATTGTATTAAGTTTGACGGGTAACAAAAGACCCATACCTTGAATATTCAAATATTGCTTCTTAGACAGAAATGTATGCAATTTATTATTCGGTCAACGTCTCGTGTTAGCTGGGCGTCACCTGTTGTTTGTAAACAATGAATATGCATTCTTGTTTATACGGGTGCATCAACAACTGAGGTACCAAAGGGAAGAAGACAATTAAAAAGTATTGCATGATAACTAACCACCAAATTATTGGACAAAAAATGGAAGTAAACCTGCGTCAATACATTTTTCTGATTTTTATGATGTAAAATAAGTATTGTTTTTTAATAGGATCAATGTTATAGTTCCTCATCGTAATATGGTAAAATCATACTTGATAGAGAAGGAACGCATTGGTTACAATTCCTATCCCCAATAGCGAAGGACAGCACTTAGATCCATTTCAAGTTTTCAGTAGAAGCGACCATCTTAATGTACATGGTCTTTGCAATGCTGACAGATTTGAGAACGCCGTGGTTGACATCTGGTGGCCGTTATAGTACCTATCAATGGTGGAACTCTGTTGTAGGCTATACTACTTATCAGATGAGGCTTATTTTTTTCAAAATATTGTGTCTGTGTGGACTGTAGACCTATAGTAGGCATATCTATGATTTCGCTATTCTAGATTAGCTTTCGATTTGTAGCCTATAGACTAGTTTATAAGGCCTAAAGGCTAGATCTAGCTAGAAAAAAACACACTACTTGCATATACAAAACCCTGCACAGAAGCGTTGAACTGTTAATGTGCTTCTTCTGGGTGCACACTATAGTTTTGTTCATCTTATTATTGTTGTAAAGATTTTTTCTATTTAATTTGTTCATGTGAACAAAGAATAAACATATTCTGTCTCATATGTCGCGACCAGTCAGAACTGCTATGAATGTGCAAACTGCTTATCACCATTATATTTCTAGTTTAATTAAAACTGGAACCGTCAACAAGAAACAGCTGAAATATATAGACGATTATAATGCCAGTTGTATAGACGTGCTGAACATGTGCTCCTTTTGTGTGCACACTATAGTTTTGTTCATCTTGTTATTGTTTTATTGTTTATTCTGTTTAATTTGTTTGTGTGAATTAAGAATAAATCTTACTCTAAGAAATATTTATTTATTGCATTGACGTTTTACAGCATATTTTACTAACAACACAGTGGAAACCAACTCAAAGTCTGCCAGGAATCAAAACAACTAAATTTATTCAATCTTTTTAATAATTCAAAGCTCATTATTGCTAGCGAAATTGCTACTTCATATACATAAGGCTGGCATTTGAATGGCTTATTACTTTGAGCGGGTAAAATAAAAAACGAATATTACCACAAATGTGGTCTCACCACCCCAAATGCAAATCCCATTAAAACACATAAAACAGCTCTAATTCAACAGGCCGATTTTTCTAATTTCCGCTCTTTCAACGATAGTGTTGCATTTAGGAATAAAGCCTGGTTTGTCATAGTTTCAAAAGAGGTCTGATAAAGGTATGCTGAACAGACAGATTTCTCGCTACGCCCCCTAGCATGTATTAATTTCACCACAGTTCAAATTTGGCTAAAATTCATGCCGTCTGTCACAGACCAGACATATTTTGAATAAAAATTAATTCAATAGTAAATGTCACTACTCAATAAAATCAGGACGCTTGGAGCTCCGACTTTAGATATTACACTTGCATATTTGATGCAATTTGATCATTTTTATTCATTTCAGGTGGGAATTGCATAAAATTTCACACCTCGCATTGAATAAAAATATTGCAAAATTCCATGACAGTTGAAGGGCTAAGCAGCGGATGTGAGGTGATCTTATGTTTTGGTTTATTTTTTTATAATTTATAAATATGATCTTGCCATAATAAATATATCAATAAATATATAAATATATCAGTTCTTGTTATATTGAATCACTAGTAATCAATTGTAAAAGTATATATTTGGATAAACAATTAAAAGGGAAAAAATAAGCTAAGTCATCTATTAAAAGTGGATTTCGCATTAAAACAATTCAAATGATTATTTACTCCCATGTCATTGTGTTGTTTCCACATGATGTGGTTCTCATCTATTTTGTTGAATCACTATAAAAACATAACTGTTAACTGGGCGTTAACAGGATAACTTTGACACATGATGTGTTAGTTGTAACGGCTTGAACAGGAGTTATTGTGTTGAGGAGGTCTGAACTTGTAATATTGCTCACTCGGCAGTGTTGTAGGTGTTGTAGCTGTTGCAGCTCACGAAGGTGGGAAAAGGGCTATCACGGTGACATATGAAACTTTCAGTGACTACGAATCTTTCATTCACTGTCATCCTCCATACCTGTGTTCAGTTATCACAGAAAACAGCTAATATTCACACTTAATAAATTGTTGAGCTCTTTCAAATTATATTGATGCGTGGTAACCAGGAACGCCAAATTGACCTACACATCTTTGAATTTACCCAAACAGCAATTGTTATATAAGATAACTGGGTCTTATCACCATGGACTTGAAAAGGGGCACGCCTTGGTGTTTGTGGAGCTTTGTACTGATGGTAGTGGTGATGCTGGTCAAATGTGAGAAGACAGATCATCAGCACCACCATCACCACAAGGTGTCTCTGACAAAGACAGCCATATGTAAGGCTCACTGCGTGGCGTCACTGATGGCGTCGGCAATGACAGATACTGACTGCATTCATTCTACTGAATGCGCCACCTGCTGGTTAACATGTGAATACTTGGTGAACAGACCACGTGACCATGCCTTTATTTGCGGTCCTGACTACAGAATATTCTGCTTGAGAGGATGTCATACCGCGTGTGACGTCATCAAACGTCATAAACGTCAGGACGTAATCTCTGCTGATTACAACAAGTGGAGTTTTCCTACAATGGCTGAAGTGGAGATGATAGGACGAAACACATTGTGAGGTATCAGGCCAAGACAGTGACACTGATCAGACGATTATTTACGTCATCATGCAGAGGTCATCGCGTGACGCCTCTTGGCTTCATTTACACAGTACCACAGAATTACAGGTTGCTGTGAACGTGGTCGAGGGAGCTCAAGGCGACGTCTATTACAGGATTCTGGCTGTTACAAGAGATGGATTGCTGGCTGACATGGATGTTACATTTTCACAGTGCGATCTTCAATCACAACAAGTGTTTGTGAAGTTTACAGCAGAAGTCACGACTGGTCAACAACAAGAACACGATGCATTTTAAACAAGTGAATTTCCCACTTTGAAGGTTACTACTGAACAAGTGACATATTTGTTTCATGACGGTGTCTCAGGCACAGAAGATTCCCCAGAGATATTGAGGAGAGTTGTTGATCAGAGACAAGGTTTGTCTGCACTACATTACTACCTGTTGTTGACAGGCTGCTTGCTGCCACCTAGTGTCCTCTGTTTCGTCACTGTCATTATTTACAGAAAGAAGAATAGACAATTGAATAGATTACTGTGTGGTAAAGGTAAACTAAACAACGCCTTTCATCAAGAGAATACCAGTTTTTCTGAAAGAGATATTTTCAATCCAAGAGATCCATTGTTAAAAAACACATTCTGTCACAGATGTCGCAACCAGTCAGAACTGATATGAATGTGCAAACTGCTTATCACCATTATATTTCTAGTTTAATTAAAACTGGAACCGTCAACAAGAAACAGCTGAAATATATAGACGATTATAATCCCAGTAGCACAGACGTGTTGAATTGCTAATGTGCTCCTCAGTGCACACTATAATTTTGTTCATTTTGTTATTGTTCTAATGTTTATTCTGTTCAATTTGTTTATGTGAATTAAGAATAAATCTCACTCTAAGAACTATTTATTTCTTGTATTGAAGCTTACATCATATTATACTACGACACAGTGGAAACCAACTTGAAGTCTGTCGTGAATTAAAACAACTAAACTTATTCAATGTTTTTGAAGAAGTTAAAGCTCGTAATATTTATTTTGCTATCGAAATTGCTACTTCATATACATAAGGTCGGCATTTGAGTGGCTTATTACTGGCGAATTTTGTATGGATTAAAAACTTTCTTACCATAAATGTGGTCTCACCACCCCAAATGTCAGTCCGATTGAAACACATGTAAACAGCCTCAATTCAACAGGCCGATTTTACTATTTTAGCTCTCTCAACCATGCAGTGTTGCATATCAGAATAAAGCCTGGTTTGTTATATTTCAAAAAGAGGTCTGATAAAGGTAAGCTGAACAGAAAGATTTTGCGCTAGGCCCCCTAGCATGTAGTAATGTCACCACAGTTCAAATTCGGCTAAAATTCATGTCCTCCACCACAGCCCAGACACACATCCTTTTCACCCACAGTATCCCTGCGAGATTATCACGAAACAGTTATATCTAATTTACTGAGTAAAGCAAACAACATCAGCTTAATAAATATCTACAAGATTATAACTTCTCTATATCTTTTTTATATTCACTAGAGGTTGGAACAGCCACAAAAAATATTTTGTGTGATGATTTCATCATTAGTAGACGCCTACATGCATTTCCCTTTTATATGATCACATTTTTATTCGCCAGGGGGCTTGGCTTGAGCTCGGTCCGGCTGTCATAGACATGTCGGACCTCTTTTTGAACAAGGGTCCTCTAACGCTTTGTCATGTCATATTCTGAAGTCAAGACATAATTTAATCGTTTTTTTTGCATCCAAGTATTTTACATGCATCCCTCTGTGAGAACTATTTAAGGTGGTAAGACTCAATAGTCTATAAATTTCGAATTAGCCCTAATGGCCGCAAGTAACAAAAATATGCGTCATCTGACATAATTTGGATGAAAATAATTAAATAGTAAATGTCACTACTCAATAAAATATAGACGCTTGGAGCTCAGGACTTTAGATATTACATTTGCGTATTTTATGCAATTTGATAAATTATTTTTTTAATCCAGGTGGTGATTGCATAAAATTCCACACCTCGAATTGAATAAAAATAAAACAAAATTCCAAGACAGTTAAAGGGCTAAGCAGCAGATATATAATTATATGAGGTGATACTATGCAGTGAATTATTTTTAAATAATTTATAAATACAATATGCGATCTTGTTACAATAAAATTAATAAATATATAAATATATCGGTTCTTGTTATATTGAATTAATCAATTGTAGATGTAGATATGTGTATAAACATTTAAAAAAGAAAAATAATCTAAGTCACCTATTAAAAGTGAAATTCGGATTAAAACTGTTCAAATGCTTATTACTCCCATGTTATCGAGTTGTGTCCACATAATGTGGTTCTCATCTATTTTGTTGAATCACTATAAAAACATAACTGTTAGCTGGGCGTTGACAGGATAACTTTGACAGCTGATGTGTTAGTTATAACGGCTTGAACACGAGTTATTTTGTTGAGGAGGTCAGAACTTCTCCTTGTAATATTGCTCACTCAGTAGTGTGAGGTGTTGTAGCTGACGGAAGGTGTGAAAAGGGCTATCACGGCACCATATAAAACTTTCAGTGACTACGAATCTTTTATTCACTGTCATCCTCTACTTGTGTTTAGTTATCACAGAAAACAGCTAATATTAACTCTTAATAAATTGTTCAGCTCTTTTAATTTATATTGATGCGTGGTAATCAGAAACGCCAAATTGACCTGCACATATTTGAATTTTCTCAAACAACCATTGTTATATAAGATAACTGGGTCTTATGACCATGGACTTGAAGAGGGGCATTAAGCTTCGGTGTTTGTGGAGCTTTGTACTGATGTTAATGGTGATCCTGGTCAAATGTGAGAAGACAGATCATCAGCACCACCATCACCACCAGGTGTCTCTGACAAAAACAGCCATATGTAAGGCTCACTGCGTGGCGTCACTGATGGCGTCGGCAATGTCAGATACTGACTGCATTCATTCTACTGAATGCGCCACCTGCTGGTTAACATGTGAATACTTGGTGAACAGACCACGTGACCATGCCTTTATTTGCGGTCCTGACTACAGAATATTCTGCTTGAGAGGATGTCACACCGCGTGTGACGTCATCAAACGGCATACACATCAGGACGTCATCTCTGCTGATTACAACAAGTGGAGTTTTCCTACAATGGCTGAAGTGGAGATGATAGGACTAAACACATTGTATTTTTCCTGGACGAGACCTGTCAAACATCAAAATAATGAGTTATCAGGCCAAGACAGTGACACTGATCAGACGATTATTTACGTCATCATACAGAGGTCATCGCGTGACGCCTCTTGGCTTCATTTACACAGTACCACAGAATTACAGGTTGCTGTGAACGTGGTCGAGGGAGCTCAAGGCGACGTCTATTACAGGATTCTGGCTGTTACAAGAGATGGATTGCTGGCTGACATGGATGTTACATTTTCACAGCGCGATCTTCAATCACAACAAGTGTTTATGAAGTTTACAGCAGAAGTCACGACTGGTCAACAACAAGAACACGATGCATTTGAAACAAGTGAATCTCCCACTTTGAAGGTTACTACTGAACAAGTGACATATTTGTTTCATGACGGTGTCTCAGGCACAGAAGATTCCCCAGAGATATTGAGGAGAGTTGTTGATCAGCGACAAGGTTTGTCTTCTCTACATTACTACCTGTTTGTTGACAGGCTGCTTGCTGCCACCTAGTGTCCTCTGTTTCGTCACTGTCATTATTTACAGAAAAAAGAATA
This sequence comes from Flabesymbios commensalis, assembly GCA_964017125.1. Taxonomy (NCBI): domain Eukaryota; kingdom Metazoa; phylum Annelida; class Polychaeta; order Terebellida; family Flabelligeridae; genus Flabesymbios; species Flabesymbios commensalis. The sequence continues at coordinate 47,519,467 of OZ024910.1, read as the reverse complement.
GACAATTGAATAGATTACTGTTTGGTAAAGGTAAACTAAACAACGCCTTTTATCAAGAGAATAACAGTTTTTCTGAAAGAGACATTTTCAATCCAAGAGATCCATTGTTAAAAAAACACATTCTGTCACAGATGTCGCGACCAGTCAGAACAGATATGAATGTGCAAACTGCTTATCACCATTATATTTCTAGTTTAATTAAAACTGGAACCGTCAACAAGAAACAGCTGAAATATATAGACGATTATAATCCCAGTAGTACAGACGTGTTGAATTGCTGATGTGCTCCTCAGTGCACACTATAATTTTGTTCATTTTGTTATTGTTCTAATGTTTATTCTGTTCAATTTGTTTATGTGAATTAATAATAAATCTTACTCTAAGAACTATTTATTTCTTGTATTGACGTTTACATCATATTATACTACGACACAGTGGAAACCAACTTGAAGTCTGTCGGGAAATAAAACAACTAAATTTATTCAATGTTTTTGAAGAAGTTAAAGCTCGTGATATTTATATTGCTATCGAAATTGCTACTTCATATACATAAGGGGCATTTGAGTGGCTTATTACTGGCGAATTTTGAGTGGATTAGAAACTTTCTTACCATAAATGTGGTCTCACCACCCCAAATTTCAGTCCGATTGAAACACATGTAAACAGCCTCAATTCAACAGGCCGATTGTACTATTTTAGCTCTCTTAACCATGCAGTGTCGCATATCAGAATAAAGCCTGGTTTGTTATAATTCAAAAAGAGGTCTGATAAAGGTAAGCTGAACAGAACGATTTTGTGCTAGGCCCCCTAGCATGTAGTAATGTCACCACAGTTCAAATTCGGCTAAAATTCATGTCCTCCACCACAGCCCAGACACACATCCTTTTCACCCACAGTATCCCTGCGAGATGATCACGAAACAGTTATATCTAATATACTGAGTAAAGCAAACAACATCAGCTTAATAAATATATACAAGATTATAACTTCTCTATATCTTTTTTTTATTCACTAGAGGTTGGAACAGCCACAAAAAATATTTTGTGTGATGAGCCCATCATTAGTAGACACCTACATGCATTTCCCTTTTATATGATCACATTTTTATTCGCCAGGGGGCTTGGCTTGAACTCGGTCCGGCTGTCATAGACATGTCGGACCTCTTTTTGAACAAGGGTCCTCTAACGCTTTGTCATGTCATATTCTGAAGTCAAGACATAATTTAATCGTTTTTTTTTGCATCCAAGTATTTTACATGCATCCCTCTGTGAGAACCATTTAAGGTGGTAAGACTCAATAGTCTATAAATTTCGAATTAGCCCTAATGGCCGCAAGTAACAAAAATATGCGTCATCTGACATAACTTGGATGAAAATAATTAAATAGTAAATGTCACTACTCAAAAAAATATAGACGCTTGGAGCTCACGACATCAGATATGACACTTGCGTATCCTATGCAATTTGATAAATTATTTTTTAATCCAGGTGGTGATTGCATAAAATTCCACACCTCGAATTGAATAAAAATAAAACAAAATTCCAAGACAGTTAAAGGGCTAAGCAGCAGATATATAATTATATGAAGTGATACTATGCAGTGAATTATTTTTAAATAATTTATAAATACAATATGCGATCTTGTTACAATAAAATCAATAAATATATAAATATATCGGTTCTTGTTATATTGAATTAATCAATTGGAGATGTAGATATTTGCATAAACATTTAAAAAAGAAAAATAATCTAAGTCACCTATTAAAAGTGAAATTCGGATTAAAACTGTTCAAATGATTATTACTCCCATGTTATCGAGTTGTTTCCACATAATGTGGTTCTCATCTATTTTGTTGAATCACTATAAAAACATAACTGTTAGCTGGGCGTTGACAGGATAACTTTGACAGCTGATGTGTTAGTTATAGCGGCTTGAACACGAGTTATTTTGTTGAGGAGGTCAGAACTTCTCCTTGTAATATTGCTCACTCAGTAGTGTGAGGTGTTGTAGCTGACGGAAGGTGTGAAAAGGGCTATCACGGCACCATATAAAACTTTCAGTGGCTACGAATCTTTTATTCACTGTCATCCTCTACTTGTGTTCAGTTATCACAGAAAACAACTAATATTAACTCTTAATAAATTGTTCAGCTCTTTCAATTTATATTGATGCGTGGTAACCAGAAACGCCAAATTGACCTGCACATATTTGAATTTTCTCAAACAACCATTGTTATATAAGATAACTGGGTCTTATGACCATGGACTTGAAGAGGGGCGTTAAGCTTCGGTGTTTGTGGAGCTTTGTACTGATGTTAATGGTGATCCTGGTCAAATGTGAGAAGACAGATCATCAGCACCACCATCACCACCAGGTGTCTCTGACAAAAACAGCCATATGTAAGGCTCACTGCGTGGCGTCACTGATGGCGTCGGCAATGTCAGATACTGACTGCATTCATTCTACTGAATGCGCCACCTGCTGGTTAACATGTGAATACTTGGTGAACAGACCACGTGACCATGCCTTTATTTGCGGTCCTGACTACAAAATATTCTGCTTGAGAGGATGTCACACCGCGTGTGGCGTCATCAAACGTCACACACGACAGGACGTCATCTCTGCTGATTACAACAAGTGGAGTTTTACTACAATGGCTGAAGTAGAGATGATAGGACTAAACACATTGTATTTTTCCTGGACGAGACCTGTCAAACATCAAAATAATGAGGTATCAGGCCAAGACAGTGACACTGATCAGACGATTATTTACGTCATCATACAGAGGTCATCGCGTGACGCCTCTTGGCTTCATTTACACAGTACCACGGAATTACAGGTTGCTGTGAACGTGGTCGAGGGAGCTCAAGTCGACGTCTATTACAGGATTCTGGCTGTTACAAGAGATGGATTGCTGGCTGACATAGATGTTACATTTTCACAGCGCGATCTTCAATCACAACAAGTGTTTATGAAGTTTACAGCAGAAGTCACGACTGGTCAACAACAAGAACACGATGCATTTGACACAAGTGAATCTCCCACTTTGAAGGTTACTACTGAACAAGTGACATATTTGTTTCATGACGGTGTCTCAGGCACAGAAGATTCCCCAGAGATATTGAGGAGAGTTGTTGATCAGCGACAAGGTTTGTCTTCTCTACATTACCACCTGTTGTTGACAGGCTGCTTGCTGCCACCTAGTGTCCTCTGTTTCGTCACTGTCATTATTTACAGAAAGAAGAATAGACGATTGAATAGATTACTGTGTGGTAAAGGGAAACTAAAAAACGCCTTTTATCAAGAGAATAACAGTTTTTCTGAAAGAGACATTTTCAATCCAAGAGATCCATTGTTAAAAAAACACATTCTGTCACAGATGTCGCGACCAGTCAGAACTGATATGAATGTGCAAACTGCTTATCACCATTATATTTCTAGTTTACTTAAAACTGGAACTGTCAACAAGAAACAGCTGAAATATATAGACGATTATAATCCCAGTAGTACAGACGTAATGAATTGCTAATGTGCTCCTCAGTGCACACTATAATTTTGTTCATTTTGTTATTGTTGTAATGTTTATTCTGTTCAATTTGTTTATGTGAATTAAGAATAAATCTTACTCTAAGAACTATTTATTTCTTGTATTGACGTTTACATCATATAATACTACGACACAGTGGAAACCAACTTGAAGTCTGTCGGGAATTAAAACAACTAAATGTATTCAATGTTTTTGAAGAAGTTAAAGCTCGTAAAATTTATATTGCTATCGAAATTGTGATTACATATACATAAGGTCGGCATTTGAGTGGCTTATTACTGGCGAATTTTGAGTGGATTAAAAACATTCTTACCATAAATGTGGTCTCACCACCCCAAATGTCAGTCCGATTGAAACACATGTAAACAGCCTCAATTCAACAGGCCGATTGTACTATTTTAGCTCTCTCAACCATGCAGTGTTGCATATCAGAATAAAGCCTGGTTGGTTATAATTCAAAAAGAGGTCTGATAAAGGTCAGCTGAACAGAACGATTTTGCGCTAGGCCCCCTAGCATGTAGTAATGTCACCACAGTTCAAATTCGGCTAAAATTCATGTCCTCCACCACAGCCCAGACACACATCCTTTTCACCCACAGTATCCCTGCGAGATTATCACAAAACAGTTATATCTAATATACCGAGTAAAGCTAACAACATCAGCTTAATAAATATCTACAAGATTATAACTTCTCTATATCTTTTTTTATTTACTAGAGGTTGGAACAGACACAAAAAATATTTTGTGTGATGATTCCATCATTAGTAGACACCTACATGCATTTCCCTTTTATATGATCACATTTTTATTCGCCAGGGGGCTTGACTTGAACTCGGTCCGGCTGTCATAGACATGTCGGACCTCTTTATGAACAAGGGTCCTCTAACGCTTTGTCATGTCATATTCTAAAGTCAAGACATAATTTAATAGTTTTTTTTGCATCTAAGTATTTTACATGCATCCCTCTGTGAGAACCATTTCAGGTGATAAGACTCAATAGTCTATAAATTTCGAATTAGCCCTAATAGCCGCAAGTAACAAAAATATGAGTCATCTGACATAATTTGGATAGTGAATGTTCAATAGTAAATGTCACTACTCAATAAAATCAGGACGCTTGGAGCTCCGACTTTAAATATTACACTTGCGTATTTTATGCAATTTGATAAATTATTTTTTTAATTCAGGTGGGGATTGCATACAATTTCACACCTCGAATTTAATAAAAATAAAACAAAATTCCAAGACAGTTAAAGGGCTAAGCATCAGATATATAATTATATGAGGTGATACTATGCAGTGAATTATTTTTAAATAATTTATAAATCCAATATGCGATCTTGTAATAATAAAATCAATAATTATATAAATATATCGGTTCTTGTTATATTGAATTAATCAATTGTAGATGTAGATAATTGTATAAACATTTAAAAAAGAAAAATAATCTAAGTCACCTATTAAAAGTGAAATTCGGATTAAAACTGTTCAAATGGTTATTACTCCCATGTTATCGAGTTGTTTCCACATAATGTGGTTCTCATCTATTTTGTTGAATCACTATAAAAACATAACTGCTAGCTGGGCGTTGACAGAATAACTTTGACAGCTGATGTGTTAGTTATAACGGCTTGAACACGAGTTATTTTGTTGAGGAGGTCAGAACTTCTCCTTGTAATATTGCTCACTCAGTAGTGTGAGGTGTTGTAGCTGACGGAAGGTGTGAAAAGGGCTATCACGGCACCACATAAAACTTTCAGTGACTACGAATCTTTTATTCACTGTCATCCTCTCCTTGTGTTCAGTTATCACAGAAAACAGCTAATATTAACTCTTAATAAATTGTTCAGCTCTTTCAATTTATATTGATGCGTGGTAACCAGAAACGCCAAATTGACCTGCACATAATAATTTGAATTTTCTCAAACAACCATTGTTATATAAGATAACTGGGTCTTATGACCATGGACTTGAAGAGGGGCATTAAGCTTTGGTGTTTGTGGAGCTTTGTACTGATGTTAGTGGTGATCCTGGTCAAATGTGAGAAGACAGATCATCAGCACCACCATCACCACCAGGTGTCTCTGACAAAAACAGCCATATGTAAGGCTCACTGCGTGGCGTCACTGATGGCGTCGGCAATGTCAGATACTGACTGCATTCATTCCACTGAATGCGCCACCTGCTGGTTAACATGTGAATACTTGGTGAACAGACCACGTGACCATGCCTTTATTTGCGGTCCTGACTACAGAATATTCTGCTTGAGAGGATGTCACACCGCGTGTGACGTCATCAAACGTCATACACGTCAGGACGTCATCTCTGCTGATTACAACAAGTGGAGTTTTACTACAATGGCTGAAGTAGAGATGATAGGACTAAACACATTGTATTTTTCCTGGACGAGACCTGTCAAACATCAAAATAATGAGGTATCAGGCCAAGACAGTGACACTGATCAGACGATTATTTACGTCATCATACAGAGGTCATCGCGTGACGCCTCTTGGCTTCATTTACACAGTACCACAGAATTACAGGTTGCTGTGAACGTGGTCGAGGGAGCTCAAGTCGACGTCTATTACAGGATTCTGGCTGTTACAAGAGATGGATTGCTGGCTGACATGGATGTTACATTTTCACAGCGCGATCTTCAATCACAACAAGTGTTTATGAAGTTTACAGCAGAAGTCACGACTGGTCAACAACAAGAACACGATGCATTTGACACAAGTGAATCTCCCACTTTGAAGGTTACTACTGAACAAGTGACATATTTGTTTCATGACGGTGTCTCAGGCACAGAAGATTCCCCAGAGATATTGAGGAGAGTTGTTGATCAGCGACAAGGTTTGTCTTCTCTACATTACTACCTGTTGTTGACAGGCTGCTTGCTGCCACCTAGTGTCCTCTGTTTCGTCACTGTCATTATTTACAGAAAGAAGAATAGACAATTGAATAGATTACTGTGTGGTAAAGGTAAACTAAACAACGCCTTTTATCAAGAGAATAACAGTTTTTCTGAAAGAGACATTTTCAATCCAAGAAATCCATTGTTAGAAAAAACACATTCTGTCACAGATGTCGCGACCAGTCAGAACTGATATGACTGTGCAAACTGCTTATCACCATTATATTTCTAGTTTAATTAAAACTGGAACTGTCACCAAGAAACAGCTGAAATATATAGACGATTATAATCCCAGTAGTACAGACGTGTTGAATTGCTAATGTGCTCCTCAGTGCGCACTATAATTTTGTTCATTTTGTTATTGTTCTTATGTTTATTCTGTTCAATTTGTTTATGTGAATTAAGAATAAATCTTACTCTAAGAACTATTTATTTCTTGTATTGACGTTTACATCATATTATACTACGACACAGTGGAAACCAACTTGAAGTCTGTCGGGAATTAAAACAACTAAATGTATTCAATGTTTTTGAAGAAGTTAATGCTCGTAAAATTTATATTGCTATCGAAATTGTGATTACATATACATAAGGTCGGCATTTGAGTGGCTTATTACTGGCGAATTTTGAATGGATTAAAAACATTCTTACCATAAATGTGGTCTCACCACCCCAAATGTCAGTCCGATTGAAACACATGTAAACAGCCTCAATTCAACAGGCCGATTGTACTATTTTAGCTCTCTCAACCATGTAGTGTTGCATATCAGAATAAAGCCTGGTTGGTTATAATTCAAAAAGAGGTCTGATAAAGGTAAGCTGAACAGAACGATTTTGCGCTAGGCCCCCTAGCATGTAGTAATGTCACCACAGTTCAAATTCGACTAAAATTCATATCCTCCACCACAGCCCAGACACACATCCTTTTCACCCACAGTATCCCTGCGAGATTATCACAAAACAGTTATATCTAATATACTGAGTAAAGCTAACAACATCAGCTTAATAAATATCTACAAGATTATAACTTCTCTATATCTTTTTTTATTTACTAGAGGTTGGAACAGACACAAAAAATATTTTGTGTGATGATTCCATCATTAGTAGACACCTACATGCATTTCCCTTTTATATGATCACATTTTTATTCGCCATGGGGCTTGACTTGAACTCGGTCCGGCTGTCATAGACATGTCGGACCTCTTTATGAACAAGGGTCCTCTAACGCTTTGTCATGTCATATTCTAAAGTCAAGACATAATTTAATAGTTTTTTTTGCATCTAAGTATTTTACATGCATCCCTCTGTGAGAACCATTTCAGGTGATAAGACTCAATAGTCTATAAATTTCGAATTAGCCCTAATAGCCGCAAGTAACAAAAATATGAGTCATCTGACATAATTTGGATAGTAAATGTTCAATAGTAAATGTCACTACTCAATAAAATCAGGACGCTTGGAGCTCCGACTTTAAATATTACACTTGCGTATTTTATGCAATTTGATAAATTATTTTTTTAATTCAGGTGGGGATTGCATACAATTTCACACCTCGAATTGAATAAAAATAAAACAAAATTCCAAGACAGTTAAAGGGCTAAGCATCAGATATATAATTATATGAGGTGATACTATGCAGTGAATTATTTTTAAATAATTTATAAATCCAATATGCGATCTTGTAATAATAAAATCAATAATTATATAAATATATCGGTTCTTGTTATATTGAATTAATCAATTGTAGATGTAGATATTTGTATAAACATTTAAAAAAGAAAAATAATCTAAGTCACCTATTAAAAGTGAAATTCGGATTAAAACTGTTCAAATGATTATTACTCCCATGTTATCGAGTTGTTTCCACATAATGTGGTTCTCATCTATTTTGTTGAATCACTATAAAAACATAACTGCTAGCTGGGCGTTGACAGAATAACTTTGACAGCTGATGTGTTAGTTATAACGGCTTGAACACGAGTTATTTTGTTGAGGAGGTCAGAACTTCTCCTTGTAATATTGCTCACTCAGTAGTGTGAGGTGTTGTAGCTGACGGAAGGTGTGAAAAGGGCTATCACGGCACCATATAAAACTTTCAGTGCCTACGAATCTTTTATTCACTGTCATCCTCTCCTTGTGTTCAGTTATCACAGAAAACAGCTAATATTAACTCTTATTAAATTGTTCAGCTCTTTCAATTTATATTGATGCGTGGTAACCAGAAACGCCAAATTGACCTGCACATATTTGAATTTTCTCAAACAACCATTGTTATATAAGATAACTGGGTCTTATGACCATGGACTTGAAGAGGGGCATTAAGCTTTGGTGTTTGTGGATTTTTGTACTGATGTTAGTGGTGATCCTGGTCAAATGTGAGAAGACAGATCATCAGCACCACCATCACCACCAGGTGTCTCTGACAAAAACAGCCATATGTAAGGCTCACTGCGTGGCGTCACTGATGGCGTCGGCAATGTCAGATACTGACTGCATTCATTCCACTGAATGCGCCACCTGCTGGTTAACATGTGAATACTTGGTGAACAGACCACGTGACCATGCCTTTATTTGCGGTCCTGACTACAGAATATTCTGCTTGAGAGGATGTCACACCGCGTGTAACGTCATCAAACGTCATACACGTCAGGACGTCATCTCTGCTGATTACAACAAGTGGAGTTTTACTACAATGGCTGAAGTAGAGATGATAGGACTAAACACATTGTATTTTTCCTGGACGAGACCTGTCAAACATCAAAATAATGAGGTATCAGGCCAAGACAGTGACACTGATCAGACGATTATTTACGTCATCATACAGAGGTCATCGCGTGACGCCTCTTGGCTTCATTTACACAGTACCACAGAATTACAGGTTGCTGTGAACGTGGTCGAGGGAGCTCAAGGCGACGTCTATTACAGGATTCTGGCTGTTACAAGAGATGGATTGCTGGCTGACATGGATGTTACATTTTCACAGCGCGATCTTCAATCACAACAAGTGTTTATGAAGTTTACAGCAGAAGTCACGACTGGTCAACAACAAGAACACGATGCATTTGACACAAGTGAATCTCCCACTTTGAAGGTTACTACTGAACAAGTGACATATTTGCTTCATGACGGTGCCTCAGGCACAGAAGATTCCCCAGAGATATTGAGGAGAGTTGTTGATCAGCGACAAGGTTTGTCTTCTCTACATTACTACCTGTTGTTGACAGGCTGCTTGGTGCCACCTAGTGTCCTCTGTTTCGTCACTGTCATTATTTACAGAAAGAAGAATAGACAATTGAATAGATTATTGTGTGGTAAAGGGAAACTAAACAACGCCTTTTATCAAGAGAATAACAGTTTTTCTGAAAGAGACATTTTCAATCCAAGAGATCCATTGTTAAAAAAACACATTCTGTCACAGATGTCGCGACCAGTCAGAACTGATATGAATGTGCAAACTGCTTATCACCATTATATTTCTAGTTTAATTAAAACTGGAACTGTCAACAAGAAACAGCTGAGATATATAGACGATTATAATCCCAGTAGTACAGACGTGTTGAATTGCTAATGTGCTCCTCAGTGCACACTATAATTTTGTTCATTTTGTTATTGTTCTAATGTTTATTCTGTTCAATTTGTTTATGTGAATTAAGAATAAATCTTACTCTAAGAACTATTTATTTCTTGTATTGACGTTTACATCATATTATACTACGACACAGTGGAAACCAACTTGAAGTATGTCGGGAATTAAAGCAACTAAATTTATTCAATGTTTTTGAAGAAGTTAAAGCTCGTAAAATTTAAATTGCTATCAAAATTGTGATTACATATACGTAAGGTCGGCATATGAGTGGCTTATTACTGGCGAATTTTGAGTGGATTAAAAACATTCTTACCATAAATGTGGTCTCACCACCCCAAATGTCAGTCCGATTGAAACACATGTAAACAGGCTCAATTCAACAGGCCGATTGTACTATTTTAGCTCTCTCAACCATGCAGTGTTGCATATCAGAATAAAGCCTGGTTGGTTATAATTCAAAAAGAGGTCTGATAAAGGTAAGCTGAACAGAACGATTTTGCGCTAGGCCCCCTAGCATGTAGTAATGTCACCACAGTTCAAATTCGGCTAAAATTCATGTCCTCCACCACAGCCCAGACACACATCCTTTTCACCCACAGTATCCCTGCGAGATTATCACAAAACAGTTATATCTAATATACTGAGTAAAGCTAACAACATCAGCTTAATAAATATCTACAAGATTATAACTTCTCTATATCTTTTTTGTATTCACTAGAGGTTGGAACAGCCACAAAAAATATTTTGTGTGATGATTCCATCATTAGTAGACACCTACATGCATTTCCCTTTTATATGATCACATTTTTATTCGCCAGGGGCTTGACTTGAACTCGGTCCGGCTGTCATAGATATGTCGGACCTCTTTATGAACAAGGGTCCTCTAACGCTTTGTCATGTCATATTCTAAAGTCAAGACATAATTTAATAGTTTTTTTTGCATCTAAGTATTTTACATGCATCCCTCTGTGAGAACCATTTCAGGTGATAAGACTCAATAGTCTATAAATTTCGAATTAGCCCTAATAGCCGCAAGTAACAAAAATATGAGTCATCTGACATAATTTGGATAGTAAATGTTCAATAGTAAATGTCACTACTCAATAAAATCAGGACGCTTGGAGCTCCGACTTTAAATATTACACTTGCGTATTTTATGCAATTTGATAAATTATTTTTTTAATTCAGGTGGGGATTGCATACAATTTCACACCTCGAATTGAATAAAAATAAAACAAAATTCCAAGACAGTTAAAGGGCTAAGCATCAGATATATAATTATATGAGGTGATACTATGCAGTGAATTATTTTTAAATAATTTATAAATCCAATATGCGATCTTGTAATAATAAAATCAATAATTATATAAATATATCGGTTCTTGTTATATTGAATTAATCAATTGTAGATGTAGATATTTGTATAAACATTTAAAAAAGAAAAATAATCTAAGTCACCTATTAAAAGTGAAATTCGGATTAAAACTGTTCAAATGATTATTACTCCCATGTTATCGAGTTGTTTCCACATAATGTGGTTCTCATCTATTTTGTTGAATCACTATAAAAACATAACTGCTAGCTGGGCGTTGACAGAATAACTTTGACAGCTGATGTGTTAGTTATAACGGCTTGAACACGAGTTATTTTGTTGAGGAGGTCAGAACTTCTCCTTGTAATATTGCTCACTCAGTAGTGTGAGGTGTTGTAGCTGACGGAAGGTGTGAAAAGGGCTATCACGGCACCATATAAAACTTTCAGTGCCTACGAAGCTTTTATTCACTTTCATCCTCTCCTTGTGTTCAGTTATCACAGAAAACAGCTAATATTAACTCTTATTAAATTGTTCAGCTCTTTCAATTTATATTGATGCGTGGTAACCAGAAACGCCAAATTGACCTGCACATATTTGAATTTTCTCAAACAACCATTGTTATATAAGATAACTGGGTCTTATGACCATGGACTTGAAGAGGGGCATTAAGCTTTGGTGTTTGTGGATTTTTGTACTGATGTTAGTGGTGATCCTGGTCAAATGTGAGAAGACAGATCATCAGCACCACCATCACCACCAGGTGTCTCTGACAAAAACAGCCATATGTAAGGCTCACTGCGTGGCGTCACTGATGGCGTCGGCAATGTCAGATACTGACTGCATTCATTCCACTGAATGCGCCACCTGCTGGTTAACATGTGAATACTTGGTGAACAGACCACGTGACCATGCCTTTATTTGCGGTCCTGACTACAGAATATTCTGCTTGAGAGGATGTCACACCGCGTGTAACGTCATCAAACGTCATACACGTCAGGACGTCATCTCTGCTGATTACAACAAGTGGAGTTTTACTACAATGGCTGAAGTAGAGATGATAGGACTAAACACATTGTATTTTTCCTGGACGAGACCTGTCAAACATCAAAAGAATGAGGTATCAGGCCAAGACAGTGACACTGATCAGACGATTATTTACGTCATCATACAGAGGTCATCGCGTGACGCCTCTTGGCTTCATTTACACAGTACCACAGAATTACAGGTTGCTGTGAACGTGGTCGAGGGAGCTCAAGGCGACGTCTATTACAGGATTCTGGCTGTTACAAGAGATGGATTGCTGGCTGACATGGATGTTACATTTTCACAGCGCGATCTTCAATCACAACAAGTGTTTATGAAGTTTACAGCAGAAGTCACGACTGGTCAACAACAAGAACACGATGCATTTGACACAAGTGAATCTCCCAGTTTGAAGGTTACTACTGAACAAGTGACATATTTGCTTCATGACGGTGCCTCAGGCACAGAAGATTCCCCAGAGATATTGAGGAGAGTTGTTGATCAGCGACAAGGTTTGTCTTCTCTACATTACTACCTGTTGTTGACAGGCTGCTTGGTGCCACCTAGTGTCCTCTGTTTCGTCACTGTCATTATTTACAGAAAGAAGAATAGACAATTGAATAGATTACTGTGTGGTAAAGGGAAACTAAACAACGCCTTTTATCAAGAGAATAACAGTTTTTCTGAAAGAGACATTTTCAATCCAAGAGATCCATTGTTAAAAAAACACATTCTGTCACAGATGTCGCGACCAGTCAGAACTGATATGAATGTGCAAACTGCTTATCACCATTATATTTCTAGTTTAATTAAAACTGGAACTGTCAACAAGAAACAGCTGAGATATATAGACGATTATAATCCCAGTAGTACAGACGTGTTGAATTGCTAATGTGCTCCTCAGTGCACACTATAATTTTGTTCATTTTGTTATTGTTCTAATGTTTATTCTGTTCAATTTGTTTATGTGAATTAAGAATAAATCTTACTCTAAGAACTATTTATTTCTTGTATTGACGTTTACATCATATTATACTACGACACAGTGGAAACCAACTTGAAGTCTGTCGGGAATTAAAACAACTAAATTTATTCAATGTTTTTGAAGAAGTTAAAGCTCGTAAAATTTAAATTGCTATCAAAATTGTGATTACATATACGTAAGGTCGGCATATGAGTGGCTTATTACTGGCGAATTTTGAGTGGATTAAAAACATTCTTACCATAAATGTGGTCTCACCACCCCAAATGTCAGTCCGATTGAAACACATGTAAACAGCCTCAATTCAACAGGCCGATTGTACTATTTTAGCTCTCTCAACCATGCAGTGTTGCATATCAGAATAAAGCCTGGTTGGTTATAATTCAAAAAGAGGTCTGATAAAGGTAAGCTGAACAGAACGATTTTGCGCTAGGCCCCCTAGCATGTAGTAATGTCACCACAGTTCAAATTCGGCTAAAATTCATGTCCTCCACCACAGCCCAGACACACATCCTTTTCACCCACAGTATCCCTGCGAGATTATCACAAAACAGTTATATCTAATATACTGAGTAAAGCTAACAACATCAGCTTAATAAATATCTACAAGATTATAACTTCTCTATATCTTTTTTGTATTCACTAGAGGTTGGAACAGCCACAAAAAATATTTTGTGTGATGATTCCATCATTAGTAGACACCTACATGCATTTCCCTTTTATATGATCACATTTTTATTCGCCAGGGGCTTGACTTGAACTCGGTCCGGCTGTCATAGATATGTCGGACCTCTTTATGAACAAGGGTCCTCTAACGCTTTGTCATGTCATATTCTAAAGTCAAGACATAATTTAATAGTTTTTTTTGCATCTAAGTATTTTACATGCATCCCTCTGTGAGAACCATTTCAGGTGATAAGACTCAATAGTCTATAAATTTCGAATTAGCCCTAATAGCCGCAAGTAACAAAAATATGAGTCATCTGACATAATTTGGATAGTAAATGTTCAATAGTAAATGTCACTACTCAATAAAATCAGGACGCTTGGAGCTCCGACTTTAAATATTACACTTGCGTATTTTATGCAATTTGATAAATTATTTTTTTAATTCAGGTGGGGATTGCATACAATTTCACACCTCGAATTGAATAAAAATAAAACAAAATTCCAAGACAGTTAAAGGGCTAAGCATCAGATATATAATTATATGAGGTGATACTATGCAGTGAATTATTTTTAAATAATTTATAAATCCAATATGCGATCTTGTAATAATAAAATCAATAATTATATAAATATATCGGTTCTTGTTATATTGAATTAATCAATTGTAGATGTAGATATTTGTATAAACATTTAAAAAAGAAAAATAATCTAAGTCACCTATTAAAAGTGAAATTCGGATTAAAACTGTTCAAATGATTATTACTCCCATGTTATCGAGTTGTTTCCACATAATGTGGTTCTCATCTATTTTGTTGAATCACTATAAAAACATAACTGCTAGCTGGGCGTTGACAGAATAACTTTGACAGCTGATGTGTTAGTTATAACGGCTTGAACACGAGTTATTTTGTTGAGGAGGTCAGAACTTCTCCTTGTAATATTGCTCACTCAGTAGTGTGAGGTGTTGTAGCTGACGGAAGGTGTGAAAAGGGCTATCACGGCACCATATAAAACTTTCAGTGCCTACGAAGCTTTTATTCACTTTCATCCTCTCCTTGTGTTCAGTTATCACAGAAAACAGCTAATATTAACTCTTATTAAATTGTTCAGCTCTTTCAATTTATATTGATGCGTGGTAACCAGAAACGCCAAATTGACCTGCACATATTTGAATTTTCTCAAACAACCATTGTTATATAAGATAACTGGGTCTTATGACCATGGACTTGAAGAGGGGCATTAAGCTTTGGTGTTTGTGGATTTTTGTACTGATGTTAGTGGTGATCCTGGTCAAATGTGAGAAGACAGATCATCAGCACCACCATCACCACCAGGTGTCTCTGACAAAAACAGCCATATGTAAGGCTCACTGCGTGGCGTCACTGATGGCGTCGGCAATGTCAGATACTGACTGCATTCATTCCACTGAATGCGCCACCTGCTGGTTAACATGTGAATACTTGGTGAACAGACCACGTGACCATGCCTTTATTTGCGGTCCTGACTACAGAATATTCTGCTTGAGAGGATGTCACACCGCGTGTAACGTCATCAAACGTCATACACGTCAGGACGTCATCTCTGCTGATTACAACAAGTGGAGTTTTACTACAATGGCTGAAGTAGAGATGATAGGACTAAACACATTGTATTTTTCCTGGACGAGACCTGTCAAACATCAAAAGAATGAGGTATCAGGCCAAGACAGTGACACTGATCAGACGATTATTTACGTCATCATACAGAGGTCATCGCGTGACGCCTCTTGGCTTCATTTACACAGTACCACAGAATTACAGGTTGCTGTGAACGTGGTCGAGGGAGCTCAAGGCGACGTCTATTACAGGATTCTGGCTGTTACAAGAGATGGATTGCTGGCTGACATGGATGTTACATTTTCACAGCGCGATCTTCAATCACAACAAGTGTTTATGAAGTTTACAGCAGAAGTCACGACTGGTCAACAACAAGAACACGATGCATTTGACACAAGTGAATCTCCCAGTTTGAAGGTTACTACTGAACAAGTGACATATTTGCTTCATGACGGTGCCTCAGGCACAGAAGATTCCCCAGAGATATTGAGGAGAGTTGTTGATCAGCGACAAGGTTTGTCTTCTCTACATTACTACCTGTTGTTGACAGGCTGCTTGGTGCCACCTAGTGTCCTCTGTTTCGTCACTGTCATTATTTACAGAAAGAAGAATAGACAATTGAATAGATTACTGTGTGGTAAAGGGAAACTAAACAACGCCTTTTATCAAGAGAATAACAGTTTTTCTGAAAGAGACATTTTCAATCCAAGAGATCCATTGTTAAAAAAACACATTCTGTCACAGATGTCGCGACCAGTCAGAACTGATATGAATGTGCAAACTGCTTATCACCATTATATTTCTAGTTTAATTAAAACTGGAACTGTCAACAAGAAACAGCTGAGATATATAGACGATTATAATCCCAGTAGTACAGACGTGTTGAATTGCTAATGTGCTCCTCAGTGCACACTATAATTTTGTTCATTTTGTTATTGTTCTAATGTTTATTCTGTTCAATTTGTTTATGTGAATTAAGAATAAATCTTACTCTAAGAACTATTTATTTCTTGTATTGACGTTTACATCATATTATACTACGACACAGTGGAAACCAACTTGAAGTCTGTCGGGAATTAAAACAACTAAATTTATTCAATGTTTTTGAAGAAGTTAAAGCTCGTAAAATTTAAATTGCTATCAAAATTGTGATTACATATACGTAAGGTCGGCATATGAGTGGCTTATTACTGGCGAATTTTGAGTGGATTAAAAACATTCTTACCATAAATGTGGTCTCACCACCCCAAATGTCAGTCCGATTGAAACACATGTAAACAGCCTCAATTCAACAGGCCGATTGTACTATTTTAGCTCTCTCAACCATGCAGTGTTGCATATCAGAATAAAGCCTGGTTGGTTATAATTCAAAAAGAGGTCTGATAAAGGTAAGCTGAACAGAACGATTTTGCGCTAGGCCCCCTAGCATGTAGTAATGTCACCACAGTTCAAATTCGGCTAAAATTCATGTCCTCCACCACAGCCCAGACACACATCCTTTTCACCCACAGTATCCCTGCGAGATTATCACAAAACAGTTATATCTAATATACTGAGTAAAGCTAACAACATCAGCTTAATAAATATCTACAAGATTATAACTTCTCTATATCTTTTTTGTATTCACTAGAGGTTGGAACAGCCACAAAAAATATTTTGTGTGATGATTCCATCATTAGTAGACACCTACATGCATTTCCCTTTTATATGATCACATTTTTATTCGCCAGGGGCTTGACTTGAACTCGGTCCGGCTGTCATAGATATGTCGGACCTCTTTATGAACAAGGGTCCTCTAACGCTTTGTCATGTCATATTCTAAAGTCAAGACATAATTTAATAGTTTTTTTGCATCTAAGTATTTTACATGCATCCCTCTGTGAGAACCATTTCAGGTGATAAGACTCAATAGTCTATAAATTTCGAATTAGCCCTAATAGCCGCAAGTAACAAAAATATGAGTCATCTGACATAATTTGGATAGTAAATGTTCAATAGTAAATGTCACTACTCAATAAAATCAGGACGCTTGGAGCTCCGACTTTAAATATTACACTTGCGTATTTTATGCAATTTGATAAATTATTTTTTTAATTCAGGTGGGGATTGCATACAATTTCACACCTCGAATTGAATAAAAATAAAACAAAATTCCAAGACAGTTAAAGGGCTAAGCATCAGATATATAATTATATGAGGTGATACTATGCAGTAAATTATTTTTAAATAATTTATAAATCCAATATGCGATCTTGTAATAATAAAATCAATAATTATATAAATATATCGGTTCTTGTTATATTGAATTAATCAATTGTAGATGTAGATATTTGTATAAACATCTAAAAAAGAAAAATAATCTAAGTCACCTATTAAAAGTGAAATTCGGATTAAAACTGTTCAAATGATTATTACTCCCATGTTATCGAGTTGTTTCCACATAATGTGGTTCTCATCTATTTTGTTGAATCACTATAAAAACATAACTGTTAGCTGGGCGTTGACAGAATAACTTTGACAGCTGATGTGTTAGTTATAACGGCTTGAACACGAGTTATTTTGTTGAGGAGGTCAGAACTTCTCCTTGTAATATTGCTCACTCAGTAGTGTGAGGTGTTGTAGCTGACGGAAGGTGTGAAAAGGGCTATCACGGCACAATATAAAACTTTCAGTGACTACGAATCTTTTATTCACTGTCATCCTCTCCTTGTGTTCAGTTATCACAGAAAACAGCTAATATTAACTCTTAATAAATTGTTCAGCTCTTTCAATTTATATTGATGCGTGGTAACCAGAAACGCCAAATTGACCTGCACATATTTGAATTTTCTCAAACAACTATTGTTATATAAGATAACTGGGTCTTATGACCATGGACTTGAAGAGGGGCATTAAGCTTTGGTGTTTGTGGAGCTTTGTACTGATGTTAATGGTGATCCTGGTCAAATGTGAGAAGACAGATCATCAGCACCACCATCACCACCAGGTGTCTCTGACAAAAACAGCCATATGTAAGGCTCACTGAGTGGCGTCACTGATGGCGTCGGCAATGTCAGATACTGACTGCATTCATTCCAATGAATGCGCCACCTGCTGGTTAACATGTGAATACTTGGTGAACAGACCACGTGACCATGCCTTTATTTGCGGTCCTGACTACAGAATATTCTGCTTGAGAGGATGTCACACCGCGTGTGACGTCATCAAACGTCATACACGTCAGGACGTCATCTCTGCTGATTACAACAAGTGGAGTTTTACTACAATGGCTGAAGTAGAGATGATAGGACTAAACACATTGTATTTTTCCTGGACGAGACCTGTCAAACATCAAAATAATGAGGTATCAGGCCAAGACAGTGACACTGATCAGACGATTATTTACGTCATCATACAGGGGTCATCGCGTGACGCCTCTTGGCTTCATTTACACAGTACCACAGAATTACAGGTTGCTGTGAACGTGGTCGAGGGAGCTCAAGGCGACGTCTATTACAGGATTCTGGCTGTTACAAGAGATGGATTGCTGGCTGACATGGATGTTACATTTTCACAGCGCGATCTTCAATCACAACAAGTGTTTATGAAGTTTACAGCAGAAGTCACGACTGGTCAACAACAAGAACACGATGCATTTGACACAAGTGAATCTCCCACTTTGAAGGTTACTACTGAACAAGTGACATATTTGCTTCATGACGGTGTCTCAGGCACAGAAGATTCCCCAGAGATATTGAGGAGAGTTGTTGATCAGCGTCAAGGTTTGTCTTCTCTACATTACTACCTGTTGTTGACAGGCTGCTTGGTGCCACCTAGTGTCCTCTGTTTCGTCACTGTCATTATTTACAGAAAGAAGAATAGACAATTGAATAGATTACTGTGTGGTAAAGGGAAACTAAACAACGCCTTTTATCAAGAGAATAACAGTTTTTCTGAAAGAGACATTTTCAATCCAAGAGATCCATTGTTAAAAAAACACATTCTGTCACAGATGTCGCGACCAGTCAGAACTGATATGAATGTGCAAACTGCTTATCACCATTATATTTCTAGTTTAATTAAAACTGGAACTGTCAACAAGAAACAGCTGAGATATATAGACGATTATAATCCCAGTAGTACAGACGTGTTGAATTGCTAATGTGCTCCTCAGTGCACACTATAATTTTGTTCATTTTGTTATTGTTCTAATGTTTATTCTGTTCAATTTGTTTATGTGAATTAAGAATAAATCTTACTCTAAGAACTATTTATTTCTTGTATTGACGTTTACATCATATTATACTACGACACAGTGGAAACCAACTTGAAGTCTGTCGGGAATTAAAACAACTAAATTTATTCAATGTTTTTGAAGAAGTTAAAGCTCGTAAAATTTAAATTGCTATCGAAATTGTGATTACATATACGTAAGGTCGGCATATGAGTGGCTTATTACTGGCGAATTTTGAGTGGATTAAAAACATTCTTACCATAAATGTGGTCTCACCACCCCAAATGTCAGTCCGATTGAAACACATGTAAACAGCCTCAATTCAACAGGCCGATTGTACTATTTTAGCTCTCTCAACCATGCAGTGTTGCATATCAGAATAAAGCCTGGTTGGTTATAATTCAAAAAGAGGTCTGATAAAGGTAAGCTGAACAGAACGATTTTGCGCTAGGCCCCCTAGCATGTAGTAATGTCACCACAGTTCAAATTCGGCTAAAATTCATGTCCTCCACCACAGCCCAGACACACATCCTTTTCACCCACAGTATCCCTGCGAGATTATCACAAAACAGTTATATCTAATATACTGAGTAAAGCTAACAACATCAGCTTAATAAATATCTACAAAATTATAACTTCTCTATATCTTTTTTTTATTCACTAGAGGTTGGAACAGCCACAAAAAATATTTTGTGTGATGATTCCATCATTAGTAGACACCTACATGCATTTCCCTTTTATATGATCACATTTTTATTCGCCAGGGGCTTGACTTGAACTCGGTCCAGCTGTCATAGACATGTCGGACCTCTTTATGAACAAGGGTCCTCTAACGCTTTGTCATGTCATATTCTAAAGTCAAGACATAATTTAATAGTTTTTTTCCATCTAAGTATTTTACATGCATCCCTCTGTGAGAACCATTTCAGGTGATAAGACTCAATAGTCTATAAATTTCGAATTAGCCCTAATAGCCGCAAGTAACAAAAATATGAGTCATCTGACATAATTTGGATAGTAAATGTTCAATAGTAAATGTCACTACTCAATAAAATCAAGACGCTTGGAGCTCCGACTTTAAATATTACACTTGCGTATTTTATGCAATTTGATATATTATTTTTTTAATTCAGGTGGGGATTGCATACAATTTCACACCTCGAATTGAATAAAAATAAAACAAAATTCCAAGACAGTTAAAGGGCTAAGCATCAGATATATAATTATATGAGGTGATACTATGCAGTAAATTATTTTTAAATAATTTATAAATCCAATATGCGATCTTGTAATAATAAAATCAATAATTATATAAATATATCGGTTCTTGTTATATTGAATTAATCAATTGTAGATGTAGATATTTGTATAAACATCAAAAAAAGAAAAATAATCTGAGTCACCTATTAAAAGTGAAATTCGGATTAAAACTGTTCAAATGATTATTACTCCCATGTTATCGAGTTGTTTCCACATAATGTGGTTCTCATCTATTTTGTTGAATCACTATAAAAACATAACTGTTAGCTGGGCGTTGACAGAATAACTTTGACAGCTGATGTGTTAGTTATAACGGCTTGAACACGAGTTATTTTGTTGAGGAGGTCAGAACTTCTCCTTGTAATATTGCTCACTCAGTAGTGTGAGGTGTTGTAGCTGACGGAAGGTGTGAAAAGGGCTATCACGGCACCATATAAAACTTTCAGTGACTACGAATCTTTTATTCACTGTCATCCTCTCCTTGTGTTCAGTTATCACAGAAAACAGCTAATATTAACTCTTAATAAATTGTTCAGCTCTTTCAATTTATATTGATGCGTGGTAACCAGAAACGCCAAATTGACCTGCACATATTTGAATTTTCTCAAACAACTATTGTTATATAAGATAACTGGGTCTTATGACCATGGACTTGAAGAGGGGCATTAAGCTTTGGTGTTTGTGGAGCTTTGTACTGATGTTAATGGTGATCCTGGTCAAATGTGAGAAGACAGATCATCAGCACCACCATCACCACCAGGTGTCTCTGACAAAAACAGCCATATGTAAGGCTCACTGCGTGGCGTCACTGATGGCGTCGGCAATGTCAGATACTGACTGCATTCATTCCAATGAATGCGCCACCTGCTGGTTAACATGTGAATACTTGGTGAACAGACCACGTGACCATGCCTTTATTTGCGGTCCTGACTACAGAATATTCTGCTTGAGAGGATGTCACACCGCGTGTGACGTCATCAGACGTCATACACGTCAGGACGTCATCTCTGCTGATTACAACAAGTGGAGTTTTACTACAATGGCTGAAGTAGAGATGATAGGACTAAACACATTGTATTTTTCCTGGACGAGACCTGTCAAACATCAAAATAATGAGGTATCAGGCCAAGACAGTGACACTGATCAGACGATTATTTACGTCATCATACAGAGGTCATCGCGTGACGCCTCTTGGCTTCATTTACACAGTACCACAGAATTACAGGTTGCTGTGAACGTGGTCGAGGGAGCTCAAGGCGACGTCTATTACAGGATTCTGGCTGTTACAAGAGATGGATTGCTGGCTGACATGGATGTTACATTTTCACAGCGCGATCTTCAATCACAACAAGTGTTTATGAAGTTTACAGCAGAAGTCACGACTGGTCAACAACAAGAACACGATGCATTTGACACAAGTGAATCTCCCACTTTGAAGGTTACTACTGAACAAGTGACATATTTGCTTCATGACGGTGCCTCAGGCACAGAAGATTCCCCAGAGATATTGAGGAGAGTTGTTGATCAGCGACAAGGTTTGTCTTCTCTACATTACTACCTGTTGTTGACAGGCTGCTTGGTGCCACCTAGTGTCCTCTGTTTCGTCACTGTCATTATTTACAGAAAGAAGAATAGACAATTGAATAGATTACTGTGTGGTAAAGGGAAACTAAACAACGCCTTTTATCAAGAGAATAACAGTTTTTCTGAAAGAGACATTTTCAATCCGAGAGATCCATTGTTAAAAAAACACATTCTGTCACAGATGTCGCGACCAGTCAGAACTGATATGAATGTGCAAACTGCTTATCACCATTATATTTCTAGTTTAATTAAAACTGGAACTGTCAACAAGAAACAGCTGAGATATATAGACGATTATAATCCCAGTAGTACAGACGTGTTGAATTGCTCATGTGCTCCTCAGTGCACACTATAATTTTGTTCATTTTGTTATTGTTCTAATGTTTATTCTGTTCAATTTGTTTATGTGAATTAAGAATAAATCTTACTCTAAGAACTATTTATTTCTTGTATTGACGTTTACATCATATTATACTACGACACAGTGGAAACCAACTTGAAGTCTGTCGGGAATTAAAACAACTAAATTTATTCAATGTTTTTGAAGAAGTTAAAGCTCGTAAAATTTAAATTGCTATCAAAATTGTGATTACATATACGTAAGGTCGGCATATGAGTGGCTTATTACTGGCGAGTTTTGAGTGGATTAAAAACATTCTTACCATAAATGTGGTCTCACCACCCCAAATGTCAGTCCGATTGAAACACATGTAAACAGCCTCAATTCAACAGGCCGATTGTACTATTTTAGCTCTCTCAACCATGCAGTGTTGCATATCAGAATAAAGCCTGGTTGGTTATAATTCAAAAAGAGGTCTGATAAAGGTAAGCTGAACAGAACGATTTTGCGCTAGGCCCCCTAGCATGTAGTAATGTCACCACAGTTCAAATTCGGCTAAAATTCATGTCCTCCACCACAGCCCAGACACACATCCTTTTCACCCACAGTATCCCTGCGAGATTATCACAAAACAGTTATATCTAATATACTGAGTAAAGCTAACAACATCAGCTTAATAAATATCTACAAGATTATAACTTCTCTATATCTTTTTTGTATTCACTAGAGGTTGGAACAGCCACAAAAAATATTTTGTGTGATGATTCCATCATTAGTAGACACCTACATGCATTTCCCTTTTATATGATCACATTTTTATTCGCCAGGGGCTTGACTTGAACTCGGTCCGGCTGTCATGGACATGTCGGACCTCTTTATGAACAAGGGTCCTCTAACGCTTTGTCATGTCATATTCTAAAGTCAAGACATAATTTAATAGTTTTTTTTGCATCTAAGTATTTTACATGTCCCCTCTGTGAGAACCATTTCAGGTGATAAGACTCAATAGTCTATAAATTTCGAATTAGCCCTAATAGCCGCAAGTAACAAAAATATGAGTCATCCGACATAATTTGGATGAAAATAATTCAATAGTAAATGTCACTACTCAATAAAATCAGGACGCTTGGAGCTCCGACTTTATATATTACACTTGCGTATTTTATGCAATTTGATAAATTATTTTTTTAATTCAGGTGGGGATTGCATACAATTTCACACCTCGAATTGAATAAAAATAAAACAAAATTCCAAGACAGTTAAAGGTCTAAGCATCAGATATATAATTATATGAGGTGATACTATGCAGTGAATTATTTTTAAATAATTTATAAATAAAATATCCGATCTTGTAATAATAAAATCAATAATTATATAAATATATCGGTTCTTGTTATATTGAATTAATCAATTGTAGATGTAGATATTTGTATAAACATTTGAAAAAGAAAAATAATCTAAGTCACCTATTAAAAGTGAAATTCGGATTAAAACTGTTCAAATGATTATTACTCCCATGTTATCGAGTTGTTTCCACATAATGTGGTTCTCATCTATTTTGTTGAATCACTATAAAAACATAACTGTTAGCTGGGCGTTGACAGAATAACTTCGACAGCTGATGTGTTAGTTATAACGGCTTGAACACGAGTTATTTTGTTGAGGAGGTCAGAACTTCTCCTTGTAATATTGCTCACTCAGTAGTGTGAGGTGTTGTAGCTGACGGAAGGTGTGAAAAGGGCTATCACGGCACCATATAAAACTTTCAGTGACTATGAATCTTTTATTCACTGTCATCCTCTACTTGTGTTTAGTTATCACAGAAAACAGCTAATATTAACTCTTAATAAATTGTTCAGCTCTTTCAATTTATATTGATGCGTGGTAACCAGAAACGCCAAATTGACCTGCACATATTTGAATTTTCTCCAACAACCATTGTTATATAAGATAACTGGGTCTTATGACCATGGACTTGAAGAGGGGCATTAAGCTTTGGTGTTTGTGGAGCTTTGTACTGATGTTAATGGTGATCCTGGTCAAATGTGAGAAGACAGATCATCAGCACCACCATCACCACCAGGTGTCTCTGACAAAAACAGCCATATGTAAGGCTCACTGCGTGGCGTCACTGATGGCGTCGGCAATGTCAGATACTGACTGCATTCATTCTACTGAATGCGCCACCTGCTGGTTAACATGTGAATACTTGGTGAACAGACCACGTGACCATGCCTTTATTTGCGGTCCTGACTACAGAATATTCTGCTTGAGAGGATGTCACACCGCGTGTGACGTCATCGAACGTCATACACGTCAGGACGTCATCTCTGCTGATTACAACAAGTGGAGTTTTACTACAATGGCTGAAGTAGAGATGATAGGACTAAACACATTGTATTTTTCCTGGACGAGACCTGTCAAACATCAAAATAATGAGGTATCAGGCCAAGACAGTGACACTGATCAGACGATTATTTACGTCATGATACAGAGGTCATCGCGTGACGCCTCTTGGCTTCATTTACACAGTACCACAGAATTACAGGTTGCTGTGAACGTGGTCGAGGGAGCTCAAGGCGACGTCTATTACAGGATTCTGGCTGTTACAAGAGATGGATTGCTGGCTGACATGAATGTTGCATTTTCACAGCGCGATCTTCAATCACAACAAGTGTTTATGAAGTTTACAGCAGAAGTCACGACTGGTCAACAACAAGAACACGATGCATTTGAATCAAGTGAATCTCCCACTTTGAAGGTTACTACTGAACAAGTGACATATTTGTTTCATGACGGTGTCTCAAGCACAGAAGATTCCCCAGAGATATTGAGGAGAGTTGTTGATCAGCGACAAGGTTTGTCTTCTCTACATTACTACCTGTTGTTGACAGGCTGCTTGCTGCCACCTAGTGTCCTCTGTTTCGTCACTGTCATTATTTACAGAAAGAAGAATAGACAATTGAATAGATTACTGTGTGGTAAAGGTAAACTAAACAACGCCTTTTATCAAAAGAATAACAGTTTTTCTGAAAGAGACATTTTCAATCCAAGAGATCCACTGTTAAAAAAACACATTCTGTCACAGATGTCGCGACCAGTCAGAACTGATATGAATGTGCAAACTGCTTATCACCATTATATTTCTAGTTTAATTAAAACTGGAACCGTCAACAAGAAACAGCTGAAATATATAGACGATTATAATCCCAGTAGTACAGACGTGTTGAATTGCTAATGTGCTCCTCAGTGCACACTATAATTTTGTTCATTTTGTTATTGTTCTAATGCTTATTCTGTTCAATTTGTTTATGTGAATTAAGAATAAATCTTACTCTAAGAACTATTTATTTCTTTTATTGACGTTTACATCATATTATACTACGACACAGTGGAAACCAACTTGAAGTCTGTCGGGAATTAAAACAACTAAATTTATTCAATGTTTTTGAAGAAGTTAAAACTCGTGAAATTTATATTGCTATCGAAATTGTTAATACATATACATAAGGTCGGCATTTGAGTGGCTTATTACTGGCAATTTTTTTAGTGGATTAAAAACATTCTTACCATAAATGTGGTCTCACCACCCCAAATGTCAGTCCGTTTGAATCACATGTAAACAGCCTCAATTCAACAGGCCGATTGTACTATTTTAGCTCTCTCAACCACGCAGTGATGCATATCAGAATAAAGCCTGGTTGGTTATAATTCAAAAAGAGGTCTGATAAAGGTAAGCTGAACAGAACGATTTTGCGCTAGGCCCCCTAGCATGTAGTAATGTCACCACAGTTCAAATTCCGCTCAGATTCATGTCCTCCACCGCAGCCCAGACACACATCCTTTTCACCCACAGTATCCCTGCGAGATTATCACAAAACAGTTATATCTAATATACTGAGTAAAGCTAACAACATCAGCTTAATAAATATCTACAAGATTATAACTTCTCTATATCTTTTTTTTATTCACTAGAGGTTGGAACAGACACAAAAAATATTTTGTGTGATGATTCCATCATTAGTAGACACCTACATGCATTTCCCTTTTATATGATCACATTTTTATTCGCCAGGGGGCTTGACTTGAACTCGGTCCGGCTGTCATGGACATGTCGGACCTCTTTATGAATAAGGGTCCTCTAACGCTTTGTCATGTCATATTCTAAAGTCAAGACATAATTTAATAGTTTTTTTTGCATCTAAGTATTTTACATGCATCCCTCTGTGAGAACCATTTCAGGTGATAAGACTCAATAGTCTATACATTTCGAATTAGCCCTAATAGCCGCAAGTAACAAAAATATGAGTCATCTGACATAATTTGGATGAAAATAATTCAATAGTAAATGTCACTACTCAATAAAATCAGGACGCTTGGAGCTCCGAGTTTAAATATTACACTTGCGTATTTTATGCAATTTGATAAATTATTTTTTTAATTCAGGTGGGGATTGCATACAATTTCACACCTCGAATTGAATAAAAATAAAACAAAATTCCAAGACAGTTAAAGGGCTAAGCATCAGATATATAATTATATGAGGTGATACTATGCAGTGAATTATTTTTAAATAATTTATAAATACAATATCCGATCTTGTAATAATAAAATCAATAATTATATAAATATATCGGTTCTTGTTATATTGAATTAATCAATTGTAGATGTAGATATTTGTATAAACATTTAAAAAAGAAAAATAATCTAAGTCACCTATTAAAAGTGAAATTCGGATTAAAACTGTTCAAATGATTATTACTCCCATGTTATCGAGTTGTTTCCACATAATGTGGTTCTCATCTATTTTGTTGAATCACTATAAAAACATAACTGTTAGCTGGGCGTTGACAGAATAACTTCGACAGCTGATGTGTTAGTTATAACGGCTTGAACACGAGTTATTTTGTTGAGGAGGTCAGAACTTCTCCTTGTAATATTGCTCACTCAGTAGTGTGAGGTGTTGTAGCTGACGGAAGGTGTGAAAAGGGCTATCACGGCACCATATAAAACTTTCAGTGACTATGAATCTTTTATTCACTGTCATCCTCTCCTTGTGTTCAGTTATCACAGAAAACAGCTAATATTAACTCTTAATAAATTGTTCAGCTTTTTCAATCTATATTGATGCGTGGTAACCAGAAACGCCAAATTGACCTGCACATATTTGAATTTTCTCAAACAACCATTGTTATATATTAAGATAACTGGGTCTTATGACCATGGACTTGAAGAGGGGCATTAAGCTTTGGTGTTTGTGGAGCTCTGTACTGATGTTAATGGTGATCCTGGTCAAATGTGAGAAGACAGATCATCAGCACCACCATCACCACCAGGTGTCTCTGACAAAAACAGCCATATGTAAGGCTCACTGCGTGGCGTCATTGATGGCGTCGGCAATGTCAGATACTGACTGCATTCATTCTACTGAATGCGCCACCTGCTGGTTAACATGTGAATACTTGGTGAACAGACCACGTGACCATGCCTTTATTTGCGGTCCTGACTACAGAATATTCTGCTTGAGAGGATGTCACACCGCGTGTGACGTCATCGAACGTCATACACGTCAGGACGTCATCTCTGCTGATTACAACAAGTGGAGTTTTACTACAATGGCTGAAGTAGAGATGATAGGACTAAACACATTGTATTTTTCCTGGACGAGACCTGTCAAACATCAAAATAATGAGGTATCAGGCCAAGACAGTGACACTGATCAGACGATTATTTACGTCATCATACAGAGGTCATCGCGTGACGCCTCTTGGCTTCATTTACACAGTACCACAGAATTACAGGTTGCTGTGAACGTGGTCGAGGTAGCTCAAGGCGACGTCTATTACAGGATTCTGGCTGTTACAAGAGATGGATTGCTGGCTGACATGGATGTTGCATTTTCACAGCGCGATCTTCAATCACAACAAGTGTTTATGAAGTTTACAGCAGAAGTCACGACTGGTCAACAACAAGAACACGATGCATTTATATCAAGTGAATCTCCCACTTTGAAGGTTACTACTGAACAAATGACATATTTGTTTCATGACGGTGTCTCAAGCACAGAAGATTCCCCAGAGATATTGAGGAGAGTTGTTGATCAGCGACAAGGTTTGTCTTCTCTACATTACTACCTGTTGTTGACAGGCTGCTTGCTGCCACCTAGTGTCCTCTGTTTCGTCACTGTCATTATTTACAGAAAGAAGAATAGACAATTGAATAGATTACTGTGTGGTAAAGGTAAACTAAACAACGCCTTTTATCAAAAGAATAACAGTTTTTCTGAAAGAGACATTTTCAATCCAAGAGATCCACTGTTAAAAAAACACATTCTGTCACAGATGTCGCGACCAGTCAGAACTGATATGAATGTGCAAACTGCTTATCACCATTATATTTCTAGTTTAATTAAAACTGGAACCGTCAACAAGAAACAGCTGAAATATATAGACGATTATAATCCCAGTAGTACAGACGTGTTGAATTGCTAATGTGCTCCTCAGTGCACACTATAATTTTGTTCATTTTGTTATTGTTCTAATGTTTATTCTGTTCAATTTGTTTATGTGAATTAAGAATAAATCTTACTCTAAGAACTATTTATTTCTTTTATTGACGTTTACATCATATTATACTACGACACAGTGGAAACCAACTTGAAGTCTGTCGGGAATTAAAACAACTAAATTTATTCAATGTTTTTGAAGAAGTTAAAGCTCGTGAAATTTATATTGCTATCGAAATTGTTAATACATATACATAAGGTCGGCATTTGAGTGGCTTATTACTGGCGAATTTTTAGTGGATTAAAAACATTCTTACCATAAATGTGGTCTCACCACCCCAAATGTCAGTCCGTTTGAATCACATGTAAACAGCCTCAATTCAACAGGCCGATTGTACTATTTTAGCTCTCTCAACCACGCAGTGTTGCATATCAGAATAAAGCCTGGTTGGTTATAATTCAAAAAGAGGTCTGATAAAGGTAAGCTGAACAGAACGATTTTGCGCTAGGCCCCCTAGCATGTAGTAATGTCACCACAGTTCAAATTCGGCTCAAATTCATGTCCTCCACCACAGCCCAGACACACATCCTTTTCACCCACAGTATCCCTGCGAGATTATCACAAAACAGTTATATCTAATATACTGAGTAAAGCTAACGACATCAGCTTAATAAATATCTACAAGATTTTAACTTCTCTATATCTTTTTTTTATTCACTAGAGGTTGGAACAGACACAAACAATATTTTGTGTGATGATTCCATCATTATTAGACACCTACATGCATTTCCCTTTTATATGATCACATTTTTATTCGCCAGGGGGCTTGACTTGAACTCGGTCCGGCTGTCATGGACATGTCGGACCTCTTTATGAATAAGGGTCCTCTAACGCTTTGTCATGTCATATTCTAAAGTCAAGACATAATTTAATAGTTTTTTTTTGCATCTAAGTATTTTACATGCATCCCTCTGTGAGAACCATTTCAGGTGATAAGACTCAATAGTCTATAAATTTCGAATTAGCCCTAATAGCCGCAAGTAACAAAAATATGAGTCATCTGACATAATTTGGATGAAAATAATTCAATAGTAAATGTCACTACTCAATAAAATCAGGACGCTTGGAGCTCCGACTTTAAATATTACACTTGCGTATTTTATGCAATTTGATAAATTATTTTTTTAATTCAGGTGGGGATTGCATACAATTTCACACCTCGAATTGAATAAAAATAAAACAAAATTCCAAGACAGTTAAAGGGCTAAGCATCAGATATATAATTATATGAGGTGATACTATGCAGTGAATTATTTTTAAATAATTTATAAATACAATATCCGATCTTGTAATAATAAAATCAATAATTATATAAATATATCGGTTCTTGTTATATTGAATTAATCAATTGTAGATGTAGATATTTGTATAAACATTTAAAAAAGAAAAATAATCTAAGTCACCTATTAAAAGTGAAATTCGGATTAAAACTGTTCAAATGATTATTACTCCCATGTTATCGAGTTGTTTCCACATAATGTAGTTCTCATCTATTTTGTTGAATCACTATAAAAAGATAACTGTTAGCTGGGCGTTGACAGAATAACTTCGACAGCTGATGTGTTAGTTATAACGGCTTGAACACGAGTTATTTTGTTGAGGAGGTCAGAACTTCTCCTTGTAATATTGCTCACTCAGTAGTGTGAGGTGTTGTAGCTGACGGAAGGTGTGAAAAGGGCTATCACGGCACCATATAAAACTTTCAGTGACTATGAATCTTTTATTCACTGTCATCCTCTACTTGTGTTTAGTTATCACAGAAAACAGCTAATATTAACTCTTAATAAATTGTTCAGCTCTTTCAATTTATATTGATGCGTGGTAACCAGAAACGCCAAATTGACCTGCACATATTTGAATTTTCTCAAACAACCATTGTTATATATTAAGATAACTGGGTCTTATGACCATGGACTTGAAGAGGGGCATTAAGCTTTGGTGTTTGTGGAGCTTTGTACTGATGTTAATGGTGATCCTGGTCAAATGTGAGAAGACAGATCATCAGCACCACCATCACCACCAGGTGTCTCTGACAAAAACAGCCATATGTAAGGCTCACTGCGTGGCGTCATTGATGGCGTCGGCAATGTCAGATACTGACTGCATTCATTCTACTGAATGCGCCACCTGCTGGCTAACATGTGAATACTTGGTGAACAGACCACGTGACCATGCCTTTATTTGCGGTCCTGACTACAGAATATTCTGCTTGAGAGGATGTCACACCGCGTGTGACGTCATCGAACGTCATACACGTCAGGACGTCATCTCTGCTGATTACAACAAGTGGAGTTTTACTACAATGGCTGAAGTAGAGATGATAGGACTAAACACATTGTATTTTTCCTGGACGAGACCTGTCAAACATCAAAATAATGAGGTATCAGGCCAAGACAGTGACACTGATCAGACGATTATTTACGTCATCATACAGAGGTCATCGCGTGACGCCTCTTGGCTTCATTTACACAGTACCACAGAATTACAGGTTGCTGTGAACGTGGTCGAGGGAGCTCAAGGCGACGTCTATTACAGGATTCTGGCTGTTACAAGAGATGGATTGCTGGCTGACATGGATGTTGCATTTTCACAGCACGATCTTCATTCACAACAAGTGTTTATGAAGTTTACAGCAGAAGTCACGACTGGTCAACAACAAGAACACGATGCATTTGAATCAAGTGAATTTCCCACTTTGAAGGTTACTACTGAACAAGTGACATATTTGTTTCATGACGGTGTCTCAAGCACAGAAGATTCCCCAGAGATATTGAGGAGAGTTGTTGATCAGCGACAAGGTTTGTCTTCTCTACATTACTACCTGTTGTTGACAGGCTGCTTGCTGCCACCTAGTGTCCTCTGTTTCGTCACTGTCATTATTTACAGAAAGAAGAAGAGACAATTGAATAGATTACTGTGTGGTAAAGGTAAACTAAACAACGCCTTTTATCAAAAGAATAACAGTTTTTCTGAAAGAGACATTTTCAATCCAAGAGATCCATTGTTAAAAAAACACATTCTGTCACAGATGTCGCGACCAGTCAGAACTGATATGAATGTGCAAACTGCTTATCACCATTATATTTCTAGTTTAATTAAAACTGGAACCGTCAACAAGAAACAGCTGAAATATATAGACGATTATAATCCCAGTAGTACAGACGTGTTGAATTGCTAATGTGCTCCTCAGTGCACACTATAATTTTGTTCATTTTGTTATTGTTCTAATGTTTATTCTGTTCAATTTGTTTATGTGAATTAAGAATAAATCTTACTCTAAGAACTATTTATTTCTTGTATTGACGTTTACATCATATTATACTACGACACAGTGGAAACCAACTTGTAGTCTGTCGGGAATTAAAACAACTAAATTTATTCAATGTTTTTGAAGAAGTTAAATCTGGTAAAATTTATATTGCTATCGAAACTGTTAATACATATACATAAGGTCGGCATTTGAGTGGCTTATTACTGGCGAATTTTGAGTGGATTAAAAACATTCTTACCATAAATGTGGTCTCACCACCCCAAATGTCAGTCCGATTGAAACACATGTAAACAGCCTCAATTCAACAGGCCGATTGTACTATTTTAGCTCTCTCAACCATGCAGTGTTGCATATCAGAATAAAGCCTGGTTGGTTATAATTCAAAAAGAGGTCTGATAAAGGTAAGCTGAACAGAACGATTTTGCGCTAGGCCCCCTAGCATGTAGTAATGTCACCACAGTTCAAATTCGGCTAAAATTCATGTCCTCCACCACAGCCCAGACATACATCCTTTTCACCCACAGTATCCCTGCAAGATTATCACAAAACAGTTATATCTAATATACTGAGTAAAGCAAACAACATCAGCTTAATAAATATCTACAAGATTATAACTTCTCTATATCTTTTTTTTATTCACTAGAGGTTGGAACAGACACAAAAAAATTTTTGTGTGATGATTCCATCATTAGTAGACACCTACATGCATTTCACTTTTATATGATCACATTTTTATTCGCCAGGGGGCTTGACTTGAACTCGGTCCGGCTGTCATAGACATGTCGGACCTCTTTATGAACAAGGGTCCTCTAACGCTTTTTCATGTCATATTCTAAAGTCAAGACATAATTTAATAGTTTTTTTTGCATCTAAGTATTTTACATGCCTCCCTCTGTGAGAACCATTTCAGGTGATAAGACTCAATAGTCTATAAATTTCGAATTAGCCCTAATAGCCGCAAGTAACAAAAATATGAGTCATCTGACATAATTTGGATGAAAATAATTCAATAGTAAATGTCACTACTCAATAAAATCAGGACGCTTGGAGCTCCGACGTTAAATATTACACTTGCGTATTTTATGCAATTTGATAAATTATTTTTTTAATTCAGGTGGGGATTGCATACAATTTCACACCTCGAATTGAATAAAAATAAAACAAAATTCCAAGACAGTTAAAGGGCTAAGCATCAGATATATAATTATATAGGGTGATACTATGCAGTGAATTATTTTTAAATAATTTATAAATACAATATGCGATCTTGTAATAATAAAATCAATAATTATATAAATATATCGGTTCTTGCTATATTGAATTAATCAATTGTAAATGTAGATATTTGTATAAACATTTAAAAAAGAAAAATAATCAAGTCACCTATTAAAAGTGAAATTCGGATTAAAACTGTTCAAATGATTATTACTCCCATGGTATCGAGTTGTTTCCACATAATGTGGTTCTCATCTATTTTGTTTAATCACTATAAAAACATAACTGTTAGCTGGGCGTTGACAGAAAAACTTTGACAGCTGATGTGTTAGTTATAAAGGCTTGAACACGAGTTATTTTGTTGAGGAGGTCAGAACTTCTCCTTGTAATATTGCTCACTCAGTAGTGTGAGGTGTTGTAGCTGACGGAAGGTGTGAAAAGGGCTATCACGGCACCATATAAAACTTTCAGTGATTACGAATCTTTTATTCACTGTCATCATCTCCTTGTGTTCAGTTATCACAGAAAACAGCTAATATTAACTCTTAATAAATTGTTCAGCTCTTTCAATTTATATTGATGCGTGGTAACCAGAAACGCCAATTTGACCTGCACATATTTGAATTTTCTCAAACAACCATTGTTATATAAGATAACTGGGTCTTATGACCATGGACTTGAAGACTTGCATTAAGCTTTGGTGTTTGTGGAGCTTTGTACTGATGTTAATGGTGATCCTGGTCAAATGTGAGAAGACAGATCATCAGCACCAACATCACCACCAGGTGTCGCTGACAAAAAAACAGCCATATGTAAGGCTCACTGCGTGGCGTCACTGATGGCGTTGGCAATGTCAGATACTGACTGCATTCATTCTACTGAATGCGCCACCTGCTGGTTAACATGTGAATACTTTGTGAACAGAAAAATACTTCCTCAAATTCAAAAAATAACCCACATATTACAGCCTAGAAAACAGCGTAGTTGTGACTAGAATATGAACATAAACATGTAAACGTTAACAGGTCAAACAATGAATCAGTTAGGCATTTCTTTTTTAATTATTTCTTCGACTTCTGAAATTTTTTCACATAAATTAGTCTGTTTTAGCTTGAAATAAACCAGTCTTCTGAAACATAATTCTTTCAAAAGAAATGTTTTTAGAATGCAATTAGAATTTTCATTTTTTTAAATAATCCAATATTTATACAGAAAGAAAGAAATTAAAGATATCAAAAAGTTAGATATTTTATCTTTCACTCCACAAATTATTGCATTTTGTGTTATTTTGAATTGAAGAAAGGCCTGAAAAATTAACCACACATCATTAGCAATTGGACATTCATATAGCATATGAAGAATCGAGTGTGTTCCTTTACACACAATGCAATTGTCATTATCTTGTAATTTCCATATTTTTAAATTTGATTCACAAGACAAAATTCCATGTAAGACCTTGAAGTTGAATTCTTTAATTTTGAGGTCAAAAATGTTCACTAACTTTTGTTTAAATATGCATTGATAGTCCTCGGGTGAAATGTCTAACATTCGGGTCCAAATACCTAAAATATAGTGTGACTTTAGTTGACTAGAAAGCTTCGTATAATAAAATTTTGAGTTAGTTGCGAGTACGAATGTTAAATTGCTGTTATCATACTCGAATACTTGTGGTGTATATTCATTTAATATAAGATGAAAAGGGCGTAATGCTTTTCTTAGTGACAAAATTTGTTTGTATATATCCCTTTTGTTGTTTACATTATTATATATATAGTTGGCATCAATTTTCCCATCACTGAATTTTAAATCTTTAACGTATAAAAGGTTACTGCTTGCCCATTCCTTAAAATTTAATGTTATTTCTCTCTTCGCATCTTTGTTGTATATATTAATATGTTTGTTCCCCCATAAAGGCTGTTCTAATACATCATCTAATGTTTCTGGTTTGTTTGCAATATTTGATTTCCCATAGGCGAAAACTATTTCTTTATAAAAGTCTGGCAAATTAGCTAATTCTTTGATACTGTATTTTTTATCAAAACGAAAATTGGATATTTGTATTTTAGTACCAAGTTCTGATAAATATTTATTTCCCAGACAACTACAGGTACTTTTGCTGTTAAGTATTTTTGGCACCCATGCAGCTTTTAAAGATGCAAAAAAAGATTCAACATCAACCATGTTGGCGCCGCCAGAGTCCAAAGGCAATCGTAATATATTTCTTTTCATTCGGTCGCGTTTACCCCAAATAAAACCATAAAATAGTTTGTTTAAACGTTTAATAATTTTGGACGAAACTGTTAATGAGATGGCCACATGTGTGATAATGGAAAGTGCCAGGGTTTTGATTATTAAGATTTTTCCAAAAATGGTCAGGTCACGGTGTTTCCATGAGGCCAAAATTTTTTCTATTTTTAATATTTTTTCATTCCAGTTTTCTTCATTACAAGCAGTTTCATTTTCACCAACGTATATACCGAGAAATTTTATAGATTTATTTTCAAATTTAATATTATATATTTTATCATTTACAGGTCTCAGTGTCCCCACATTCATTCCTTCGGTTTTTTCAATATTTAGTTTTAGGCCAGATACTTTTGTGAATTTGTTTATCTGTGCTAGAGCTTCTGGAATATTGTTCAGCCCGGCTAAAAAGAGTGTACAATCATCAGCATATTGTGTAACTTTTATATGATATGTAGTGTTGGATACTGTAATTTTAATGCCTTGTATTTTATCGTTCTTTTTAATGCTCAAAGCCATTGTTTCGACGGCTAAATTAAATAACAAAGCTGATACGGGGCACCCTTGTTTTATACCACGTGATATACTAAATGATTCTGACAGGTATCCGTTATTTTTTACCTTTGCCGAACAGCCGGAATATAATGTTTTAACCCACCTAATTAAATTTTCTCCGAAATTGAATTTTGTTAACGTTTTATAGATATATTCGTGCTCCACAGAGTCAAAGGCTTTTTCAAAATCCAGAAATAAAAGTATTGTGTTTAATTTGTGTTTATCTGCATATAAAATTATATCTTGTACAAGTCGAATATTCTGAGAAATTGTTCTTCCTTTTATGTATGCTGTTTGATCCTGACTAATTAATTTGGGAAGAACTGTATGAAATCTGTTAGCTAAAATTTTCGCAATAATTTTATAATCAATATTTGTAATGCTTATTGGACGATAATTCTTTATTAGATGTCTATCCCTTTTCTTAAAAATTAGAGTTAACACGGATTCTCTTTTTGATCTGCAAAGCTCTCCATGTTGAAAAGACTCATTATAAACTCCTATGAGGAACTGGCTAAATGTGGTTGAAAATGTTTTGTAAAACTCTGCTGTTAAACCGTCATTACCTGGGGAATTATTGTCGCATAGGGTGCTAATAGCATATTCGTAATCCTCCAAGGTTATTTCACTTTCACAACTATTTTTATCAACTGCATTAAGTTTTTTAGTTTCACCAATATCGTCTAGAAAAGCATCCATGTCATTGTGCTGGAGATTTTTACACGTGTAAAGTTCTGTATAAAAATGTGTCGCTTCTTTCATAATTTTCGCATTGGAGTTGAAAATTTCTCCCGATTCTGAGCGTAGGCTTGTAATTGAGTTGTTCGATTGCCTAGCATTTTCTAGTTTTAGGAAGTATGAAGTGCTTCTTTCACCTTGCTCTAACCATTTTGCTAGAGAACGTATCTGAGCTCCACTGGTACGCTCTCTTAAAAGAACGTCATATTTACTTTTAAGTGTGTCACGACTAATTTTTAACGATGACTTTTCGCTTACGTCTTTAGTGTTTTTTGCAATTAATTTATCTATTTGTGTTATATCATCTTTTAATAGTTTACATTCATCTCACAAACAGTTGCGTTTTTTTGTACAATACTGGATTGTGTACTCCTTGAATCTTATTTTGCACATATCCCATACATCTCGCTTACTACAACTTTTATATTCTTCCAAAGTATTAGAGAAAATAAGCTTGATCTCGTTTACATACAACTCATCTTGTAATACGGACGAGTTCGGTTTCCAAAACCCAGGTCCTCTTTTATTCTCTCTTCCCTTTATTTCAATTAAAATTGCCCTGTGGTCAGGGACAGGAGCAGTTAGAATATCAGTTTTTGTAACAAATCGCTGTAAATATCTTGAGGTTAGAATGTAATCAATACGGCTACTACTCCTTTGATTATCGTTGGGAATATATGTATATTGATTTGTTTGATTATTTAGTGACCTCCACACATCTACTGTGTCAGTGAATAGTAATAACTTTTTTAAGGATTGGCTACTTTTATCGAGTTTTCCAGATGGACGGTCGAGTTCAGTAAGTGCACAATTCATATCCCCTGATATTATTAGCCGATCCTCAGATTCAGCATTTTCTTTAATCCAATTACACGAGGAATTTAAAAATTGTACTCTGTCATCAGTGTTATTGGGAACATACATATTAACAAGGGTATATAATACGTTATTAAGCTGGAGATTAACTAACATTTTTCTACCAAATTTGCACCTCTTGCAGGATATTTCGTCCACAATAATGTTTTTTGAAATTAAAATCGATACACCTCGACTATGCTTAGAATCAGTCAGATTATGGAAGGTATTGATTCCCCATTCTCTGTCTAATTTACTTTTAAATTTGTCATTCAGGTAGGTTTCTTGCAGAAACGCTATATCTATTTGCTTATTTTTTAACCAATAGATAAGAGATTGTCGTTGTTTACTATCACGTAGTCCCCCGACATTTAGGGTGATTACCTTTAAGTTCGTTTCGCTGGTCTTACTGTCCATGATACAGGATAATATTTCGTCGACATCACTAGTAGATCATCGCTATAATCAGTATCCATAATTCAAAGTCCGTTGACATCGCCGAGCTGTTAATCCGTGACGGTATATCCATAACATGTCTATATCACTCACGAGACAGCACTATTTGATGCGGCATTTTGTCCGTCATTGGGCGTTGATGTGCTACCACTGCCATCATGCGTACTGTCCTGGCTATCCCTCATATTAGGTTGTTTAGGTTGTTTACCATCTTCTTTCGGTGGTGTTCCTGTTGGTTTCCGCTTACGCATGAATTCTCTGATATTCATTTGCTCGCGCCGCGGGGTGACCGTTTCTGCGTTCTGACTTTTGTTAGATTGTTCTTTACTGCGAGCTCGAAAATTTAGGCTTTCAGACCTCACTCTACTTCCGAGTCCCCTGGTGGAGCCCCGACCTGGTTGGCTGTTTCTGTCTTTGTCGCCAGTCTCTTTCTCGTCCTTTGTGAGGGATTGAGGGTTTTCTTTTGTATGTTTAGTGGGTGTTTCGCTTCCGTCGCTGGTTTGTTGTATGGATGTGTCAGTATCTTTATTCTCAATCACTGCGGTTCCGGGTTCGTTCCTGGATTCACTTTTCAGTGTGTTCCGTAGCTCCATCTGAAGTGCTCCGATCATGTTTTTGCCGGGTCAGAAATCTGGCTTTGAGTTGACCGTGTCTTTGACTGATAGGCATGTACCCCAGAAGGGATCTCGAATAGCCGCCGCCAACACTCGATTATCTTCTAATAGGGCCTGTCTGAACTCAGGGCACTGTTCAGATTTTAGTCTCAGTAGCTCAGACATAATATCAGTATTATTATGTTCCCAGTCTCTAGATTTTTCTTTGTCAATGTTATCGGCCAGGAGTCTGGCTGCTTCCCCACCATGCCGACTTTGGCGAATATTTTGAGCTAATGTGTCGTCACCACATTGCGTCGCTTGCATCCACAGCCATGCTTCTTGTACACTCTTAAACGTTTCGTCTTCTATTTTAAGTTCCACCGGGTACATATTTGACAGCGGAATTTTGTAGCTGCTGAAAGCAGTGATGTTGTTCTCATTGTTTTTGGCTGGGCAGCTGACGTCCCCCGTTCCGTGATTTCGTCTGTCACATGCACGACATTCTTTCACAAACTGACCTTCGTGAAAGATACGGCATTTGCGACCACAAATAAATACGTTACGTGTCAGGATCGGGTCGATCATGCCTTTAGCGTATATGTATCTGTCGCCGTTCTTAAATGATGTCAGTTGACCATTTGGGTCTCTCTCATGTGCGAATTTCACATCTGTCACAAGGCCTACATTTTTGTCCTTTAAATATTGTTCAATTTCTTGTGATGCAATAGAGAGCGGTATGTCTTTTATAGTTATCTTCTCTCGCTTTTCGTCTGGTGATAACTGCTTTGCAATGCTCGGTTTTTGTCAAACACTGGCACTGAAACTCCTTTAATGTTGATTTGCCGTTTCACACACAAGTTCAATCTGGCTGGTCGATCAGACAGGTATATTCGCCACACACCGCGTATATTTTGAGCCCCGTCCACCAGAGATTTGCCGACAATTTTTGATACAGACATACACACATCGTATGTAGTTAGGGCTGTGTCGCTCCGACTCTCACAATTTGCGTCATAATCACTCTGCCGAAAGAAAACAGGCTCACACCTTTCGTTGCTCTCGCCCATTGTTGCTAATCACTTTCTATTGTGTTGCGTTGAAGGCGCGATTTAGTCCTACTGACCGTCAATCGGTGTACACATTAGAGTGTAGAATATATATACAATTAACTGTCCAAAGCGTGTGCAGGAGTGCTGTATAATACAGAGGTGCGATGATAGAGTAGAATTTTTAAAACGTAAATTCACTCTAAAAAACAAGAATCAAAATATATCCACTTTATCTACGTGTGCTCCGATCTTAGATACACAATACCATATCAAAATGATGGTTGAAAGACTGATGTAAGTCTTTTAAATTCGTCTTTTGGCTCGGAGGCGAAGAGAAGCGTGTTCTCCGCTCAAAACCACGTGACACCATTATGGCTGAAGTAGAGATGATAGGACTAAACACATTGTATTTTTCCTGGACGAGACCTGTCAAACATCAAAATAATGAGGTATCAGGCCAAGATAGTGACACTGATCAGACGATTATTTACGTCATCATACAGAGGTCATCGCGTGACGCCTCTTGGCTTCATTTACACAGTACCACAGAATTACAGGTTGCTGTGAACGTGGTCGAGGGAGCTCAAGGCGACGTCTATTACAGGATTCTGGCTGTTACAAGAGATGGATGGCTGGCTGACATGGATGTTACATTTTCACAGCGCGATCTTCAATCACAACAAGTGTTTATGAAGTTTACAGCAGAAGTCACGACTGGTCAACAACAAGAACACGATGCATTTGAAACAAGTGAATCTCCCACTTTGAAGGTTACTACTGAACAAATGACATATTTGTTTCATGACGGTGTCTCAGGCACAGAAGATTCCCCAGAGATATTGAGGAGAGTTGTTGATCAGCGACAAGGTTTGTCTTCTCTACATTACTACCTGTTGTTGACAGGCTGCTTGCTGCCACCTAGTGTCCTCTGTTTCTTCACTGTCATTATTTACAGAAAGAAGAATAGACAATTGAATAGATTACTGTGTGGTAAAGGTAAACTAAACAACGCCTTTTATCAAGAGAATAACAGTTTTTCAGAAAGAGACATTTTCAATCCAAGAGATCCATTGTTAAAAAAACACATTCTGTCACAGATGTCGCGACCAGTCAGAACTGATATGAATGTGCAAACTGCTTATCACCATTATATTTCTAGTTTAATTAAAACTGGAACCGTCAACAAGAAACAGCTGACATATATAGACGATTATAATCCCAGTAGTACAGACGTGTTGAATTGCTAATGTGCTCCTCAGTGCACACTATAATTTTGTTCCTTTTGTTATTGTTCTAATGTTTATTCTGTTCAATTTGTTTATGTGAATTAAGAATAAATCTTACTCTAAGAACTATTTATTTATTGTATTGACGTTTACATCATATTATACTACGACACAGTGGAAACCAACTTGAAGTCTGTCGGGAATTAAAACAACTAAATTTATTCAATGTTTTTGAAGAAGTTAAAGCTCGTAAAATTAATATTGCTATCGAAATTGTTAATACATATACATAAGGTCGGCATTTGAGTGGCTTATTACTGGCAAATTTTTAGTGGATTAAAAACATTCTTACCATAAATGTGGTCTCACCACCCCAAATGTCAGTCCGATTGAAACACATGTAAACAGCCTCAATTCAACAGGCCGATTGTACTATTTTAGCTCTCTCAACCATGTAGTGTTGCATATCAGAATAAAGCCTGGTTGGTTATAATTCAAAAAGAGGTGTGATAAAGGTAAGCTGAACAGAACGATTTTGCGCTAGGCCTCCTAGCATGTAGTAACGTCACCACAGTTCAAATTCGGCTAAAATTCATGTCCTCCACCACAGCCCAGACACACATCCTTTCCACCCACAGTATCGCTGCGAGATTATCACAAAACAGTTATATCTAATATACTGAGTAAAGCTAACAACATCAGCTTAATAAATATCTACAAGATTATAACTTCTCTATATCTTTTTTTTATTCACTAGAGGTTGGAACAGACACAAAAAATATTTTGTGTGATGATTCCATCATTAGTAGACACCTACATGCATTTCCCTTTCATATGATCACATTTTTATTCGCCAGGGGGCTTGACTTGAGCTCGGTCCGGCTGTCATAGACATGTCGGACCTCTTTATGAACAAGGGTCCTCTAACGCTTTGTCATGTCAAATTCTAAAGTCAAGACATAATTGAATAGTTTTTTGTGTATCTAAGTATTTTACATGCATCCCTCTGTCAGAACCATTTCAGGTGATAAGACTCAATAGTCTATACATTTCGAATTAGCCCTAATAGCCGCAAGTAACAAAAATATGAGTCATCTGACATAATTTGGATGAAAATAATTCAATAGTAAATGTCACTACTCAATAAAATCAGGACGCTTGGAGCTCCGACTTTAAATATTACACTTGCGTATTTTATGCAATTTGATAAATTATTTTTTTAATTCAGGTGGGGATTGCATACAATTTCACACCTCGAATTGAATAAAAATAAAACAAAATTCCAAGACAGTTAAAGGGCTAAGCATCAGATATATAATTATATGAGGTGATACTATGCAGTGAATTATTTTTAAATAATTTATAAATACAATATGCGATCTTGTAATAATAAAATCAATAATTATATAAATATATCGGTTCTTGTTATATTGAATTAATCAATTGTAGATGTAGATATTTGTATAAACATTTAAAAAAGAAAAATTATCTAAGTCACCTATTAAAAGTGAAATTCGGATTAAAACTGTTCAAATGTTTATTACTCCCATGTTATCGAGTTGTTTCCACATAATGTGGTTCTCATCTATTTTGTTGAATCACTATAAAAACATAACTGTTAGCTGGGCGT
This sequence comes from Flabesymbios commensalis, assembly GCA_964017125.1. Taxonomy (NCBI): domain Eukaryota; kingdom Metazoa; phylum Annelida; class Polychaeta; order Terebellida; family Flabelligeridae; genus Flabesymbios; species Flabesymbios commensalis. Next base: position 47,476,037 of record OZ024910.1, on the reverse strand, counting down.
TGACAGAATAACTTTGACAGCTGATGTGTTAGTTATAACGGCTTGAACACGAGTTATTTTGTTGAGGAGGTCAGAACTTCTCCTTGTAATATTGCTCACTCAGTAGTGTGAGGTGTTGTAGCTGACGGAAGGTGTGAAAAGGGCTATCACGGCACCATATAAAACTTTCAGTGACTACGAATCTTTTATTCACTGTCATCCTCTCCTTGTGTTCAGTTATCACAGAAAACAGCTAATATTAACTCTCAATAAATTGTTCAGCTCTTTCAATCCATATTGATGCGTGGTAACCAGAAACGCCAATTTGACCTGCACATATTTGAATTTTCTCAAACAACCATTGTTATATAAGATAACTGGGTCTTATGACCATGGACTTGAAGACTTGCATTAAGCTTTGGTGTTTGTGGAGCTTTGTACTGATGTTAATGGTGATCCTGGCCAAATGTGAGAAGACAGATCATCAGCACCACCATCACCACCAGGTGTCTCTGACAAAAACAGCCATATGTAAGGCTCACTGCGTGGCGTCACTGATGGCGTCGGCAATGTCAGATACTGACTGCATTCATTCTACTGAATGTGCCACCTGCTGGTTAACATGTGAATACTTGGTGAACAGACCACGTGACCATGCCTTTATTTACGGTCCTGACTACAGAATATTCTGCTTGAGAGGATGTCACATCGCGTGTGACGTCATCAAACGTCATACACGTCAGGACGTCATCTCTGCTGATTACAACAAGTGGAGTTTTACTACAATGGCTGAAGTAGAGATGATAGGACTAAACACATTGTATTTTTCTTGGACGAGACCTATCAAACATCAAAATAATGAGGTATCAGGCCAAGACAGTCACACTGATCAGACGATTATTTACGTCATCATACAGAGGTCATCGCGTGACGCCTCTTGGCTTCATTTACACAGTACCACAGAATTACAGGTTGCTGTGAACGTGGTCGAGGGAGCTCAAGGCGACGTCTATTACAGGATTCTGGCTGTTACAAGAGATGGATTGCTGGCTGACATGGATGTTACATTTTCACAGCGCGATCTTCAATCACAACAAGTGTTTATGAAGTTTACAGCAGAAGTCACGACTGGTCAACAACAAGAACACAATGCATTTGAAACAAGTGAATATCCCACTTTGAAGGTTACTACTGAACAAGTGACATATTTGTTTCATGACGGTGTCTCAGGCACAGAAGATTCCCCAGAGATATTGAGGAGAGTTGTTGATCAGCGACAAGGTTTGTCTTCTCTACATTACTACCTGTTGTTGACAGGCTGCTTGCTGCCACCTAGTGTCCTCTGTTTCGTCACTGTCATTATTTACAGAAAGAAGAATAGACAATTGAATAGATTACTGTGTGGTAAAAGTAAACTAAACAACGCCTTTCCTCAAGAGAATAACAGTTTTTCTGAAAGAGACATTTTCAATCCAAGAGATCCATTGTTAAAAAAACACATTCGGTCACAGATGTCGCGATCAGTCAGAACTGATATGAATGTGCAAACTGCTTATCACCATTATATTTCTAGTTTAATTAAAACTGGAACCGTCAACAAGAAACTGCTTAAATATATAGACGATAATAATCCCAGTAGTACAGACGTGTTGAATTGCTAATGTGCTCCTCAGTGCACACTATAATTTTGTTCATTTTGTTATTGTTCTAATGTTTATTCTGTTCAATTTGTTTATGTGAATTAAGAATAAATCTTACTCTAAGAACTATTTATTTCTTGTATTGACGTTTACATCATATTATACTACGACACAGTGGAAACCAACTTGAAGTCTGTCGGGAATTAAAACAACTAAATTTATTCAATGTTTTTGAAGAAGTTAAAGCTCGTGAAATTTATATTGCTATCGAAATTGTTAATACATATACATAAGGTCGGCATTTGAGTGGCTTATTACTGGCGAATTTTGAGTGGATTAAAAACATTCTTACCATAAATGTGGTCTCACCACCCCAAATGTCAGTCCGATTGAAACACATGTAAACAGCCTCAATTCGACAGGCCGATTGTACTATTTTAGCTCTCTCAACCATGCAGTGTTGCATATCAGAATAAAGCCTGGTTGGTTATAATTCAAAAAGAGGTGTGATAAAGGTAAGCTGAACAGAACGATTTTGCGCTAGGCCCCCTAGCATGTAGTAATGTCACCACAGTTCAAATTCGGCTAAAATTCATGTCCTCCACCACAGCCCAGACACACATCCTTTTCACCCACAGTATCCCTGCGAGATTATCACAAAACAGTTATATCTAATATACTGAGTAAAGCTAACAACATCAGCTTAATAAATATCTACAAGATTATAACTTCTCTATATCTTTTTTTTATTCACTAGAGGTTGGAACAGACACAAAAAATATTTTGTGTGATGATTCCATCATTAGTAGACACCTACATGCATTTCCCTTTTATATGATCACATTTTTATTCGCCAGGGGGCTTGACTTGAACTCGGTCCGGCTGTCATAGACATGTCGGACCTCTTTATGAACAAGGGTCCTCTAACGCTTTGTCATGTCATATTCTAAAGTCAAGACATAATTTAATAGTTTTTTTTGCATCTAAGTATTTTACATGCATCCCTCTGTGAGAACCATTTCAGGTGATAAGACTCAATAGTCTATAAATTTCGAATTAGCCCTAATAGCCGCAAGTAACAAAAATATGAGTCATCTGACATAATTTGGATGAAAATAATTCAATAGTAAATGTCACTACTTAATAAAATCAGGACGCTTGGAGCTCCGACTTTAAATATTACACTTGCGTATTTTATGCAATTTGATAAATTATTTTTTTAATTCAGGTGGGGATTGCATACAATTTCACACCTCGAATTGAATAAAAATTAAACAAAATTCCAAGACAGTTAAAGGGCTAAGCATCAGATATATAATTATATGAGGTGATACTATGCAGTGAATTATTTTTAAATAATTTATAAATACAATATGCGATCTTGTAATAATAAAATCAATAATTATATAAATATATCGGTTCTTGTTATATTGAATTAATCAATTGTAGACGTAGATATTTGTATAAACATTTAAAAAAGAAAAATAATCTAAGTCACCTATTAAAAGTGAAATTCGGATTAAAACTGTTCAAATGATTATTACTCCCATGGTATCGAGTTGTTTCCACATAATGTGGTTCTCATCTATTTTGTTTAATCACTATAAAAACATAACTGTTAGCTGGGCGTTGACAGAATAACTTTGACAGCTGATGTGTTAGTTATAAAGGCTTGAACACGGGTTATTTTGTTGAGGAGGTCAGAACTTCTCCTTGTAATATTGCTCACTCAGTAGTGTGAGGTGTTGTAGCTGACGGAAGGTGTGAAAAGGGCTATCACGGCACCATATAAAACTTTCAGTGACTACGAATCTTTTATTTACTGTCATCCTCTCCTTGTGTTCAGTTATCACAGAAAACAGCTAATATTAACTCTTAATAAATTGTTCAGCTCTTTCAATTTATATTGATGCGTGGTAACCAGAAACGCCAAATTGACCTGCACATATTTGAATTTTCTCAAACAACCATTGTTATATAAGATAACTGGGTCTTATGACCATGGACTTGAAGAGGGGCATTAAGCTTTGGTGTTTGTGGACCTTTGTACTGATGTTAATGGTGATCCTGGTCAAATGTGAGAAGACAGATCATCAGCACCACCATCACCACCAGGTGTCTCTGACAAAAACAGCCATATGTAAGGCTCACTGTGTGGCGTCACTGATGGCGTCGGCAATGTCAGATACTGACTGCATTCATTCTACTGAATGCGCCACCTGCTGGTTAGCATGTGAATACTTGGTGAACAGACCACGTGACCATGCCTTTATTTGCGGTCCTGACTACAGAATATTCTGCTTGAGAGGATGTCACACCGCGTGTCACGTCATCAAACGTCATACACGTCAAGACGTCATCTCTGCTGATTACAACAAGTGGAGTTTTACTACAATGGCTGGAGTAGAGATGATAGGACTAAACACATTGTATTTTTCCTGGGCGAGACCTGTCAAACATCAAAATAATGAGGTATCAGGCCAAGACAGTGACACTGATCAGACGATTATTTACGTCATCATACTGAGGTCATCGCGTGACGCCTCTTGGCTTCATTTACACAGTACCACAGAATTACAGGTTGCTGTGAACGTGGTCGAGGGAGCTCAAGGCGACGTCTATTACAGGATTCTGGCTGTTACAAGAGATGGATTGCTGGCTGACATGGATGTTACATTTTCACAGCGCGATCTTCAATCACAACAAGTGTTTATGAAGTTTACAGCAGAAGTCACGACTGGTCAACAACAAGAACACGATGCATTTGAAACAAGTGAATCTCCCACTTTGAAGGTTACTACTGAACAAGTGACATATTTGTTTCATGACGGTGTCTCAGGCACAGAAGATTCCCCAGAGATATTGAGGAGAGTTGTTGATCAGCGACAAGGTTTGTCTTCTCTACATTACTACCTGTTGTTGACAGGCTGCTTGCTGCCACCTAGTGTCCTCTGTTTCGTCACTGTCATTATTTACAGAAAGAAGAATAGACAATTGAATAGATTACTGTGTGGTAAAAGTAAAATAAACAACGCCTTTCATCAAGAGAATAACAGTTTTTCTGAAAGAGACATTTTCAATCCAAGAGATCCATTGTTAAAAAAACACATTCGGTCACAGATGTCGCGATCAGTCAGAACTGATATGAATGTGCAAACTGCTTATCACCATTATATTTCTAGTTTAATTAAAACTGGAACCGTCAACAAGAAACTGCTGAAATATATAGACGATTATAATCCCAGTAGTACAGACGTGTTGAATTGCTAATGTGCTCCTCAGTGCACACTATAATTTTGTTCATTTTGTTATTGTTCTAATGTTTATTCTGTTCAATTTGTTTATGTGAATTAAGAATAAATCTTACTCTAAGAACTATTTATTTCTTGTATTGACGTTTACATCATATTATACTACGACACAGTGGAAACCTACTTGAAGTCTGTCGGGAATTAAAACAACTAAATTTATTCAATGTTTTTGAAGAAGTTAAAGCTCGTGAAATTGATATTGCTATCGAAATTGTTAATACATATACATAAGGTCGGCATTTCAGTGGCTTATTACTGGCGAATTTTGAGTGGATTAAAAACATTCTTACCATAAATGTGGTCTCACCACCCCAAATGTCAGTCCGATTGAAACACATGTAAACAGCCTCAATTCGACAGGCCGATTGTACTATTTTAGCTCTCTCAACCATGCAGTGTTGCATATCAGAATAAAGCCTGGTTGGTTATAATTCAAAAAGAGGTCTGATAAAGGTAAGCTGAACAGAACGATTTTGCGCTAGGCCCCCTAGCATGTAGTAATGTCACCACAGTTCAAATTCGGCTAAAATTCATGTCCTCCACCACAGCCCAGACACACATCCTTTTCACCTACAGTATCCCTGCGAGATTATCACAAAACAGTTATATCTAATATACTGAGTAAAGCTAACAACATCAGCTTAATAAATATCTACAAGATTATAACTTCTCTATATCTTTTTTGTATTCACTAGAGGTTGGAACAGCCACAAAAAATATTTTGTGTGATGATTCCATCATTAGTAGACACCTACATGCATTTCCCTTTTATATGATCACATTTTTATTCGCCAGGGGGCTTGACTTGAACTCGGTCCGGCTGTCATAGACATGTCGGACCTCTTTATGAACAAGGGTCCTCTAACGCTTTGTCATGTCATATTCTAAAGTCAAGACATAATTTAATAGTTTTTTTTGCATCTAAGTATTTTACATGCATCCCTCTGTGAGAACCATTTCAGGTGATAAGACTCAATAGTCTATAAATTTCGAATTAGCCCTAATAGCCGCAAGTAACAAAAATATGAGTCATCTGACATAATTTGGATGAAAATAATTCAATAGTAAATGTCACTACTTAATAAAATCAGGACGCTTGGAGCTCCGACTTTAAATATTACACTTGCGTATTTTATGCAATTTGATAAATTATTTTTTTAATTCAGGTGGGGATTGCATACAATTTCACACCTCGAATTGAATAAAAATTAAACAAAATTCCAAGACAGTTAAAGGGCTAAGCATCAGATATATAATTATATGAGGTGATACTATGCAGTGAATTATTTTTAAATAATTTATAAATACAATATGCGATCTTGTAATAATAAAATCAATAATTATATAAATCTATCGGTTCTTGTTATATTGAATTAATCAATTGTAGACGTAGATATTTGTATAAACATTTAAAAAAGAAAAATAATCTAAGTCACCTATTAAAAGTGAAATTCGGATTAAAACTGTTCAAATGATTATTACTCCCATGGTATCGAGTTGTTTCCACATAATGTGGTTCTCATCTATTTTGTTTAATCACTATAAAAACATAACTGTTAGCTGGGCGTTGACAGAATAACTTTGACAGCTGATGTGTTAGTTATAAAGGCTTGAACACGAGTTATTTTGTTGAGGAGGTCAGAACTTCTCCTTGTAATATTGCTCACTCAGTAGTGTGAGGTGTTGTAGCTGACGGAAGGTGTGAAAAGGGCTATCACGGCACCATATAAAACTTTCAGTGACTACGAATCTTTTATTTACTGTCATCCTCTCCTTGTGTTCAGTTATCACAGAAAACAGCTAATATTAACTCTTAATAAATTGTTCAGCTCTTTCAATTTATATTGATGCGTGGTAACCAGAAACGCCAAATTGACCTGCACATATTTGAATTTTCTCAAACAACCATTGTTATATAAGATAACTGGGTCTTATGACCATGGACTTGAAGAGGGGCATTAAGCTTTGGTGTTTGTGGACCTTTGTACTGATGTTAATGGTGATCCTGGTCAAATGTGAGAAGACAGATCATCAGCACCACCATCACCACCAGGTGTCTCTGACAAAAACAGCCATATGTAAGGCTCACTGTGTGGCGTCACTGATGGCGTCGGCAATGTCAGATACTGACTGCATTCATTCTACTGAATGCGCCACCTGCTGGTTAGCATGTGAATACTTGGTGAACAGACCACGTGACCATGCCTTTATTTGCGGTCCTGACTACAGAATATTCTGCTTGAGAGGATGTCACACCGCGTGTCACGTCATCAAACGTCATACACGTCAAGACGTCATCTCTGCTGATTACAACAAGTGGAGTTTTACTACAATGGCTGGAGTAGAGATGATAGGACTAAACACATTGTATTTTTCCTGGGCGAGACCTGTCAAACATCAAAATAATGAGGTATCAGGCCAAGACAGTGACACTGATCAGACGATTATTTACGTCATCATACAGAGGTCATCGCGTGACGCCTCTTGGCTTCATTTACACAGTACCACAGAATTACAGGTTGCTGTGAACGTGGTCGAGGGAGCTCAAGGCGACGTCTATTACAGGATTCTGGCTGTTACAAGAGATGGATTGCTGGCTGACATGGATGTTACATTTTCACAGCGCGATCTTCAATCACAACAAGTGTTTATGAAGTTTACAGCAGAAGTCACGACTGGTCAACAACAAGAACACGATGCATTTGAAACAAGTGAATCTCCCACTTTGAAGGTTACTACTGAACAAGTGACATATTTGTTTCATGACGGTGTCTCAGGCACAGAAGATTCCCCAGAGATATTGAGGAGAGTTGTTGATCAGCGACAAGGTTTGTCTTCTCTACATTACTACCTGTTGTTGACAGGCTGCTTGCTGCCACCTAGTGTCCTCTGTTTCGTCACTGTCATTATTTACAGAAAGAAGAATAGACAATTGAATAGATTACTGTGTGGTAAAAGTAAACTAAACAACGCCTTTCATCAAGAGAATAACAGTTTTTCTGAAAGAGACATTTTCAATCCAAGAGATCCATTGTTAAAAAAACACATTCGGTCACAGATGTCGCGATCAGTCAGAACTGATATGAATGTGCAAACTGCTTATCACCATTATATTTCTAGTTTAATTAAAACTGGAACCGTCAACAAGAAACTGCTGAAATATATAGACGATTATAATCCCAGTAGTACAGACGTGTTGAATTGCTAATGTGCTCCTCAGTGCACACTATAATTTTGTTCATTTTGTTATTGTTCTAATGTTTATTCTGTTCAATTTGTTTATGTGAATTAAGAATAAATCTTACTCTAAGAACTATTTATTTCTTGTATTGACGTTTACATCATATTATACTACGACACAGTGGAAACCTACTTGAAGTCTGTCGGGAATTAAAACGACTAAATTTATTCAATGTTTTTGAAGAAGTTAAAGCTCGTGAAATTGATATTGCTATCGAAATTGTTAATACATATACATAAGGTCGGCATTTCAGTGGCTTATTACTGGCGAATTTTGAGTGGATTAAAAACATTCTTACCATAAATGTGGTCTCACCACCCCAAATGTCAGTCCGATTGAAACACATGTAAACAGCCTCAATTCGACAGGCCGATTGTACTATTTTAGCTCTCTCAACCATGCAGTGTTGCATATCAGAATAAAGCCTGGTTGGTTATAATTCAAAAAGAGGTCTGATAAAGGTAAGCTGAACAGAACGATTTTGCGCTAGGCCCCCTAGCATGTAGTAATGTCACCACAGTTCAAATTCGGCTAAAATTCATGTCCTCCACCACAGCCCAGACACACATCCTTTTCACCCACAGTATCCCTGCGAGATTATCACAAAACAGTTATATCTAATATACTGAGTAAAGCTAACAACATCAGCTAAATAAATATCTACAAGATTATAACTTCTCTAAATCTTTTTTTTATTCACTAGAGGTTGGAACAGACACAAAAAATATCTTGTGTGATGATTCCATCATTAGTAGACACCTACATGCATTTCCCTTTTATATGATCACATTTTTATTCGCCAGGGGGCTTGACTTGAACTCGGTCCGGCTGTCATAGACATGTCGGACCTCTTTATGAACAAGGGTCCTCTAACGCTTTGTCATGTCATATTCTAAAGTCAAGACATAATTTAATAGTTTTTTTTGCATCTAAGTATTTTACATGCATCCCTCTGTGAGAACCATTTCAGGTGATAAGACTCAATAGTCTATAAATTTCGAATTAGCCCCAATAGCCGCAAGTAACAAAAATATGAGTCATCTGACATGATTTGGATGAAAATAATTCAATAGTAAATGTCACTACTTAATAAAATCAGGACGCTTGGAGCTCCGACTTTAAATATCACACTTGCGTATTTTATGCAATTTGATAAATTATTTTTTTAATTCAGGTGGGGATTGCATACAATTTCACACCTCGAATTGAATAAAAATTAAACAAAATTCCAAGACAGTTAAAGGGCTAAGCATCAGATATATAATTATATGAGGTGATACTATGCAGTGAATTATTTTTAAATAATTTATAAATACAATATGCGATCTTGTAATAATAAAATCAATAATTATATAAATATATCGGTTCTTGTTATATTGAATTAATCAATTGTAGACGTAGATATTTGTATAAACATTTAAAAAAAAAAAATAATCTAAGTCACCTATTAAAAGTGAAATTCGGATTAAAACTGTTCAAATGATTATTACTCCCATGTTATCGAGTTGTTTCCACATAATGTGGTTCTCATCTATTTTGTTGAATCACTATAAAAACATAACTGTTAGCTGAGCGTTGACAGAATAACTTTGACAGCTGATGTGTTAGTTATAACGGCTTGAACACGAGTTATTTTGTTGAGGAGGTCAGAACTTCTCCTTGTAATATTGCTCACTCAGTAGTGTGAGGTGTTGTAGCTGACGGAAGGTGTGAAAAGGGCTATCACGGCACCATATAAAACTTTCAGTGACTACGAATCTTTTATTCACTGTCATCCTCTCCTTGTGTTCAGTTATCACAGAAAACAGCTAATATTAACTCTTAATAAATTGTTCAGCTCTTTCATTTTATATTGATGCGTGGTAACCAGAAACGCCAAATTGACCTGCACATATTTGAATTTTCTCAAACAACCATTGTTATATAACATAACTGGGTCTTATGACCATGGACTTGAAGAGGGGCATTAAGCTTTGGTGTTTGTGGACCTTTGTACTGATGTTAATGGTGATCCTGGTCAAATGTGAGAAGACAGATCATCAGCACCACCATCACCCCCAGGTGTCTCTGACAAAAACAGCCATATGTAAGGCTCACTGTGTGGCGTCACTGATGGCGTCGGCAATGTCAGATACTGACTGCATTCATTCTACTGAATGCGCCACCTGCTGGTTAACATGTGAATACTTGGTGAACAGACCGCGTGACCATGCCTTTATTTGCGGTCCTGACTACAGAATATTCTGCTTGAGAGGATGTCACACCGCGTGTGACGTCATCAAACGTCATACACGTCAGGACGTCATCTCTGCTGATTACAACAAGTGGGGTTTTACTACAATGGCTGAAGTAGAGATGATAGGACTAAACACATTGTATTTTTCCTGGGCGAGACCTGTCCAACATCAAAATAATGAGGTATCAGGCCAAGACAGTGACACTGATCAGACGATTATTTACGTCATCATACAGAGGTCATCGCGTGACGCCTCTTGGCTTCATTTACACAGTACCACAGAATTACAGGTTGCTGTGAACGTGGTCGAGGGAGCTCAAGGCGACGTCTATTACAGGATTCTGGCTGTTACAAGAGATGGATTGCTGGCTGATTTGGATGTTACATTTTCACTGCGCGATCTTCAATCACAACAAGTGTTTATGAAGTTTACAGCAGAAGTCACGACTGGTCAACAACATGAACACGATGCATTTGAAACAAGTGAATCTCCCACTTTGAAGGTTACTACTGAACAAGTGACATATTTGTTTCATGACGGTGTCTCAGGCACAGAAGATTCCCCAGAGATATTGAGGAGAGTTGTTGATCAGCGACAAGGTTTGTCTTCTCTACATTACTACCTGTTGTTGACAGGCTGCTTGCTGCCACCTAGTGTCCTCTGTTTCGTCACTGTCATTATTTACAGAAAGAAGAATAGACAATTGAATAGATTACTGTGTGGTAAAAGTAAACTAAACAGCGCCTTTCATCAAGAGAATAACAGTTTTTCTGAAAGAGACATTTTCAATCCAAGAGATCCATTGTTAAAAAAACACATTCGGTCACAGATGTCGCGATCAGTCAGAACTGATATGAATGTGCAAACTGCTTATCACCATTATATTTCTAGTTTAATTAAAACTGGAACCGTCAACAAGAAACTGCTGAAATATATAGACGATTATAATCCCAGTAGTACAGACGTGTTGAATTGCTAATGTGCTCCTCAGTGCACACTATAATTTTGTTCATTTTGTTATTGTTCTAATGTTTATTCTGTTCAATTTGTTTATGTGAATTAAGAATAAATCTTACTCTAAGAACTATTTATTTCTTGTATTGACGTTTACATCATATTATACTACGACACAGTGGAAACAAACTTAAAGTCTGTCGGGAATTAAAACAACTAAATTTATTCAATGTTTTTGAAGAAGTTAAAGCTCGTGAAATTTATATTGCTATCGAAATTGTTAATACATATACATAAGGTCGGCATTTGAGTGGCTTATTACTGGCGAATTTTGAGTGGATTAAAAACATTCTTACCATAAATGTGGTCTCACCACCCCAAATGTCAGTCCGATTGAAACACATGTAAACAGCCTCAATTCGACAGGCCGATCGTACTATTTTAGCTCTCTCAACCATGTAGTGTTGCATATCAGAATAAAGCCTGGTTGGTTATAATTCAAAAAGAGGTCTGATAAAGGTAAGCTGAACAGAACGATTTTGCGCTAGGCCCCCTAGCATGTAGTAATGTCACCACAGTTCAAATTCGGCTAAAATTCATGTCCTCCACCACAGCCCAGACACACATCCTTTTCACCCACAGTATCCCTGCGAGATTATCACAAAACAGTTATATTTAATATACTGAGTAAAGCTAGCAACATCAGCTTAATAAATATCTACAAGATTATAACTTCTCTATATCTTTTTTTTATTCACTAGAGGTTGGACCAGACACAAAAAATATTTTGTGTGATGATTCCATCATTAGTAGACACCTACATGCATTTCCCTTTTATATGATCACATTTTTATTCGCCAGGGGGCTTGACTTGAACTCGGTCCGGCTGTCATAGACATGTCGGACCTCTTTATGAACAAGGGTCCTCTAACGCTTTGTCATGTCATATTCTAAAGTCAAGACATAATTTAATAGTTTTTTTTGCATCTAAGTATTTTACATGCATCCCTCTGTGAGAACCATTTCAGGTGATAAGACTCAATAGTCTATAAATTTCGAATTAGCCCTAATAGCCGCAAGTAACAAAAATATGAGTCATCTGACATAATTTGGATGAAAATAATTCAATAGTAAATGTCACTACTTAATAAAATCAGGACGCTTGGAGCTCCGACTTTAAATATCACACTTGCGTATTTTATGCAATTTGATAAATTATTTTTTTAATTCAGGTGGGGATTGCATACAATTTCACACCTCGAATTGAATAAAAATTAAACAAAATTCCAAGACAGTTAAAGGGCTAAGCATCAGATATATAATTATATGAGGTGATACTATGCAGTGAATTATTTCTAAATAATTTATAAATACAATATGCGATCTTGTAATAATAAAATCAATAATTATATAAATATATCGGTTCTTGTTATATTGAAGTAATCAATTGTAGACGTAGATATTTGTATAAACATTTAAAAAAGAAAAATAATCTAAATCACCTATTAAAAGTGAAATTCGGATTAAAACTGTTCAAATGATTATTACTCCCATGTTATCGAGTTGTTTCCACATAATGTGGTTCTCATCTATTTTGTTGAATCACTATAAAAACATAACTGTTAGCTGAGCGTTGACAGAATAACTTTGACAGCTGATTTGTTAGTTATAACGGCTTGAACATGAGTTATTTTGTTGATGAGGTCAGAACTTCTCCTTGTAATATTGCTCACTCAGTAGTGTGAGGTGTTGTAGCTGACGGAAGGTGTGAAAAGGGCTATCACGGCACCACATAAAACTTTCAGTGACTACGAATCTTTTATTCACTGTCATCCTCTCCTTGTGTTCAGTTATCACAGAAAACAGCTATTATTAACTCTTAATAAATTGTTCAGCTCTTTCAATTTATATTGATGCGTGGTAACCAGAAACGCCAAATTGACCTGCACATATTTGAATTTTCTCAAACAACCATTGTTATATAAGATAACTGGGTCTTATGACCATGGACTTGAAGAGGGGCATTAAGCTTTGGTGTTTGTGGACCTTTGTACTGATGTTAATGATGATCCTGGTCAAATGTGAGAAGACAGATCATCAGCACCACCATCACCACCAGGTGTCTCTGACAAAAACAGCCATTATGTAAGGCTCACTGCGTGGCGTCACTGATGGCGTCGGCAATGTCAGATACTGACTGCATTCATTCTACTGAATGCGCCACCTGCTGGTTAACATGTGAATACTTGGTGAACATACCACGTGACCATGCCTTTATTTGCGGTCCTGACTACAGAATATTCAGCTTGAGAGGATGTCACACTGCGTGTGACGTCATCAAACGTCATACACGTCAGGACGTCATCTCTGCTGATTACAACAAGTGGAGTTTTACTACAATGGCTGAAGTAGAGATGATAGGACTAAACACATTGTATTTTTCCTGGGCGAGACCTGTCCAACATCAAAATAATGAGGTATCAGGCCAAGACAGTGACACTGATCAGACGATTATTTACGTCATCATACAGAGGTCATCGCGTGACGCCTCTTGGCTTCATTTACACAGTACCACAGAATTACAGGTTGCTGTGAACGTGGTCGAGGGAGCTCAAGGCGACGTCTATTACAGGATTCTGGCTGTTACAAGAGATGGATTGCTGGCTGATTTGGATGTTACATTTTCACTGCGCGATCTTCAATCACAACAAGTGTTTATGAAGTTTACAGCAGAAGTCACGACTGGTCAACAACATGAACACGATGCATTTGAAACAAGTGAATCTCCCACTTTGAAGGTTACTACTGAACAAGTGACATATTTGTTTCATGACGGTGTCTCAGGCACAGAAGATTCCCCAGAGATATTGAGGAGAGTTGTTGATCAGCGACAAGGTTTGTCTTCTCTACATTACTACCTGTTGTTGACAGGCTGCTTGCTGCCACCTAGTGTCCTCTGTTTCGTCACTGTCATTATTTACAGAAAGAAGAATAGACAATTGAATAGATTACTGTGTGGTAAAAGTAAACTAAACAGCGCCTTTCATCAAGAGAATAACAGTTTTTCTGAAAGAGACATTTTCAATCCAAGAGATCCATTGTTAAAAAAACACATTCGGTCACAGATGTCGCGATCAGTCAGAACTGATATGAATGTGCAAACTGCTTATCACCATTATATTTCTAGTTTAATTAAAACTGGAACCGTCAACAAGAAACTGCTGAAATATATAGACGATTATAATCCCAGTAGTACAGACGTGTTGAATTGCTAATGTGCTCCTCAGTGCACACTATAATTTTGTTCATTTTGTTATTGTTCTAATGTTTATTCTGTTCAATTTGTTTATGTGAATTAAGAATAAATCTTACTCTAAGAACTATTTATTTCTTGTATTGACGTTTACATCATATTATACTACGACACAGTGGAAACAAACTTAAAGTCTGTCGGGAATTAAAACAACTAAATTTATTCAATGTTTTTGAAGAAGTTAAAGCTCGTGAAATTTATATTGCTATCGAAATTGTTAATACATATACATAAGGTCGGCATTTGAGTGGCTTATTACTGGCGAATTTTGAGTGGATTAAAAACATTCTTACCATAAATGTGGTCTCACCACCCCAAATGTCAGTCCGATTGAAACACATGTAAACAGCCTCAATTCGACAGGCCGATCGTACTATTTTAGCTCTCTCAACCATGTAGTGTTGCATATCAGAATAAAGCCTGGTTGGTTATAATTCAAAAAGAGGTCTGATAAAGGTAAGCTGAACAGAACGATTTTGCGCTAGGCCCCCTAGCATGTAGTAATGTCACCACAGTTCAAATTCGGCTAAAATTCATGTCCTCCACCACAGCCCAGACACACATCCTTTTCACCCACAGTATCCCTGCGAGATTATCACAAAACAGTTATATTTAATATACTGAGTAAAGCTAGCAACATCAGCTTAATAAATATCTACAAGATTATAACTTCTCTATATCTTTTTTTTATTCACTAGAGGTTGGACCAGACACAAAAAATATTTTGTGTGATGATTCCATCATTAGTAGACACCTACATGCATTTCCCTTTTATATGATCACATTTTTATTCGCCAGGGGGCTTGACTTGAACTCGGTCCGGCTGTCATAGACATGTCGGACCTCTTTATGAACAAGGGTCCTCTAACGCTTTGTCATGTCATATTCTAAAGTCAAGACATAATTTAATAGTTTTTTTTGCATCTAAGTATTTTACATGCATCCCTCTGTGAGAACCATTTCAGGTGATAAGACTCAATAGTCTATAAATTTCGAATTAGCCCTAATAGCCGCAAGTAACAAAAATATGAGTCATCTGACATAATTTGGATGAAAATAATTCAATAGTAAATGTCACTACTTAATAAAATCAGGACGCTTGGAGCTCCGACTTTAAATATCACACTTGCGTATTTTATGCAATTTGATAAATTATTTTTTTAATTCAGGTGGGGATTGCATACAATTTCACACCTCGAATTGAATAAAAATTAAACAAAATTCCAAGACAGTTAAAGGGCTAAGCATCAGATATATAATTATATGAGGTGATACTATGCAGTGAATTATTTCTAAATAATTTATAAATACAATATGCGATCTTGTAATAATAAAATCAATAATTATATAAATATATCGGTTCTTGTTATATTGAAGTAATCAATTGTAGACGTAGATATTTGTATAAACATTTAAAAAAGAAAAATAATCTAAATCACCTATTAAAAGTGAAATTCGGATTAAAACTGTTCAAATGATTATTACTCCCATGTTATCGAGTTGTTTCCACATAATGTGGTTCTCATCTATTTTGTTGAATCACTATAAAAACATAACTGTTAGCTGAGCGTTGACAGAATAACTTTGACAGCTGATTTGTTAGTTATAACGGCTTGAACATGAGTTATTTTGTTGATGAGGTCAGAACTTCTCCTTGTAATATTGCTCACTCAGTAGTGTGAGGTGTTGTAGCTGACGGAAGGTGTGAAAAGGGCTATCACGGCACCACATAAAACTTTCAGTGACTACGAATCTTTTATTCACTGTCATCCTCTCCTTGTGTTCAGTTATCACAGAAAACAGCTATTATTAACTCTTAATAAATTGTTCAGCTCTTTCAATTTATATTGATGCGTGGTAACCAGAAACGCCAAATTGACCTGCACATATTTGAATTTTCTCAAACAACCATTGTTATATAAGATAACTGGGTCTTATGACCATGGACTTGAAGAGGGGCATTAAGCTTTGGTGTTTGTGGACCTTTGTACTGATGTTAATGATGATCCTGGTCAAATGTGAGAAGACAGATCATCAGCACCACCATCACCACCAGGTGTCTCTGACAAAAACAGCCATTATGTAAGGCTCACTGCGTGGCGTCACTGATGGCGTCGGCAATGTCAGATACTGACTGCATTCATTCTACTGAATGCGCCACCTGCTGGTTAACATGTGAATACTTGGTGAACATACCACGTGACCATGCCTTTATTTGCGGTCCTGACTACAGAATATTCAGCTTGAGAGGATGTCACACTGCGTGTGACGTCATCAAACGTCATACACGTCAGGACGTCATCTCTGCTGATTACAACAAGTGGAGTTTTACTACAATGGCTGAAGTAGAGATGATAGGACTAAACACATTGTATTCTTCCTGGGCGAGACCTGTCAAACATCAAAATAATGAGGTATCAGGCCAAGACAGTGACACTGATCAGACGATTATTTACGTCATCATACAGAGGTCATCGCGTGACGCCTCTTGGCTTCATTTACACAGTACCACAGAATTACAGGTTGCTGTGAACGTGGTCGAGGGAGCTCAAGGCGACGTCTATTACAGGATTCTGGCTGTTACAAGAGATGGATTGCTGGCTGACATGGATGTTACATTTTCACAGCGCGATCTTCAATCACAACAAGTGTTTATGAAGTTTACAGCAGAAGTCACGACTGGTCAACAACAAGAACACGATGCATTTGAAACAAGTGAATCTCCCACTTTGAAGGTTACTACTGAACAAGTGACATATTTGTTTCATGACGGTGTCTCAGGCACAGAAGATTCCCCAGAGATATTGAGGAGAGTTGTTGATCAGCGACAAGGTTTGTCTTCTCTACATTACTACCTGTTGTTGACAGGCTGCTTGCTGCCACCTAGTGTCCTCTGTTTCGTCACTGTCATTATTTACAGAAAGAAGAATAGACAATTGAATAGATTACTGTGTGGTAAAAGTAAACTAAACAACGCCTTTCATCAAGAGAATAACAGTTTTTCTGAAAGAGACATTTTCAATCCAAGAGATCCATTGTTAAAAAAACACATTCGGTCACAGATGTCGCGATCAGTCAGAACTGATATGAATGTGCAAACTGCTTATCACCATTATATTTCTAGTTTAATTAAAACTGGAACCGTCAACAAGAAACTGCTGAAATATATAGACGATTATAATCCCAGTAGTACAGACGTGTTGAATTGCTAATGTGCTCCTCAGTGCACACTATAATTTTGTTCATTTTGTTATTGTTCTAATGTTTATTCTGTTCAATTTGTTTATGTGAATTAAGAATAAATCTTACTCTAAGAACTATTTATTTCTTGTATTGACGTTTACATCATATTATACTACGACACAGTGGAAACCAACTTGAAGTCTGTCGGGAATTAAAACAACTAAATTTATTCAATGTTTTTGAAGAAGTTAAAGCTCGTGAAATTTATATTGCTATCGAAATTGTTAATACATATACATAAGGTCGGCATTTGAGTGGCTTATTACTGGCGAATTTTGAGTGGATTAAAAACATTCTTACCATAAATGTGGTCTCACCACCCCAAATGTCAGTCCGATTGAAACACATGTAAACAGCCTCAATTCGACAGGCCGATTGTACTATTTTAGCTCTCTCAACCATGTAGTGTTGCATATCAGAATAAAGCCTGGTTGGTTATAATTCAAAAAGAGGTCTGATAAAGGTAAGCTGAACAGAACGATTTTGCGCTAGGCCCCCTAGCATGTAGTAATGTCACCACAGTTCAAATTCGGCTCAAATTCATGTCCTCCACCACAGCCCAGACACACATCCTTTTCACCCACAGTATCCCTGCGAGATTATCACAAAACAGTTATATCTAATATACTGAGTAAAGCTAACAACATCAGCTTAATAAATATCTACAAGATTATAACTTCTCTATATCTTTTTTTTATTCACTAGAGGTTGGACCAGACACAAAAAATATTTTGTGTGATGATTCCATCATTAGTAGACACCTACATGCATTTCCCTTTTATATGATCACATTTTTATTCGCCAGGGGGCTTGACTTGAACTCGGTCCGGCTGTCATAGACATGTCGGACCTCTTTATGAACAAGGGTCCTCTAACGCTTTGTCATGTCATATTCTAAAGTCAAGACATAATTTAATAGTTTTTTTTGCATCTAAGTATTTTACATGCATCCCTCTGTGAGAACCATTTCAGGTGATAAGACTCAATAGTCTATAAATTTCGAATTAGCCCCAATAGCCGCAAGTAACAAAAATATGAGTCATCTGACATAATTTGGATGAAAATAATTCAATAGTAAATGTCACTACTTAATAAAATCAGGACGCTTGGAGCTCCGACTTTAAATATTACACTTGCGTATTTTATGCAATTTGATAAATTATTTTTTTAATTCAGGTGGGGATTGCATACAATTTCACACCTCGAATTGAATAAAAATTAAACAAAATTCCAAGACAGTTAAAGGGCTAAGCATCAGATATATAATTATATGAGGTGATACTATGCAGTGAATTATTTTTAAATAATTTATAAATACAATATGCGATCTTGTAATGATAAAATCAATAATTATATAAATATATCGGTTCTTGTTATATTGAATTAATCAATTGTAGATGTAGATATTTGTATAAACATTTAAAAAAGAAAAATAATCTAAGTCACCTATTAAAAGTGAAATTCGGATTAAAACTGTTCAAATGATTATTACTCCCATGTTATCGAGTTGTTTCCACATAATGTGGTTCTCATCTATTTTGTTGAATCACTATAAAAACATAACTGTTAGCTGAGCGTTTACAGAATAACTTTGACAGCTGATGTCTTAGTTATAACGGCTTGAACAGGAGTTATTTTGTTGAGGAGGTCAGAACTTCTCCTTGTAATATTGCTCACTTAGTAGTGTGAGGTGTTGTAGCTGACGGAAGGTGTGAAAAGGGCTATCACGGCACCATATAAAACTTTCAGTGACTACGAATCTTTTATTCACTGTCATCCTCTCCTTGTGTTCAGTTATCACAGAAAACAGCTAATATTAACTCCTAATAAATTGTTCAGCTCTTTCAATTTATATTGATGCGTGGTAACCAGAAACGCCAAATTGACCTGCACATATTTGAATTTTCTCAAACAACCATTGTTATATAAGATAACTGGGTCTTATGACCATGGACTTGAAGAGGGGCATTAAGCTTTGGTGTTTGTGGACCTTTGTACTGATGTAAATGGTGATCCTGGTCAAATGTGAGAAGACAGATCATCAGCACCACCATCACCACCAGGTGTCTCTGACAAAAACAGCCATATGTAAGGCTCACTGCGTGGCGTCACTGATGGCGTCGGCAATGTCAGATACCGACTGCATTCATTCTACTGAATGCGCCACCTGCTGGTTAACATGTGAATACTTGGTGAACAGACCACGTGACCATGCCTTTATTTGCGGTCCTGACTACAGAATATTCTGCTTGAGAGGATGTCACACCGCGTGTGACGTCATCAAACGTCATACACGTCAGGACGTCATCTCTGCTGATTACAACAAGTGGAGTTTTACTACAATGGCTGAAGTAGAGATGATAGGACTAAACACATTGTATTTTTCCTGGGCGAGACCTGTCAAACATCAAAATAATGAGGTATCAGGCCAAGACAGTGACACTGATCAGACGATTATTTACGTCATCATACAGAGGTCATCGCGTGACGCCTCTTGGCTTCATTTACACAGTACCACAGAATTACAGGTTGCTGTGAACGTGGTCGAGGGAGCTCAAGGCGACGTCTATTACAGGATTCTGGCTGTTACAAGAGATGGATTGCTGGCTGACATGGATGTTACATTTTCACAGCGCGATCTTCAATCACAACAAGTGTTTATGAAGTTTACAGCAGAAGTCACGACTGGTCAACAACAAGAACACGATGCATTTGAAACAAGTGAATCTCCCACTTTGAAGGTTACTACTGAACAAGTGACATATTTGTTTCATGACGGTGTCTCAGGCACAGAAGATTCCCCAGAGATATTGAGGAGAGTTGTTGATCAGCGACAAGGTTTGTCTTCTCTACATTACTACCTGTTGTTGACAGGCTGCTTGCTGCCACCTAGTGTCCTCTGTTTCGTCACTGTCATTATTTACAGAAAGAAGAATAGACAATTGAATAGATTACTGTGTGGTAAAAGTAAACTAAACAACGCCTTTCATCAAGAGAATAACAGTTTTTCTGAAAGAGACATTTTCAATCCATGAGATCCATTGTTAAAAAAACACATTCGGTCACAGATGTCGCGATCAGTCAGAACTGATATGAATGTGCAAACTGCTTATCACCATTATATTTCTAGTTTAATTAAAACTGGAACCGTCAACAAGAAACTGCTGAAATATATAGACGATTATAATCCCAGTAGTACAGACGTGTTGAATTGCTAATGTGCTCCTCAGTGCACACTATAATTTTGTTCATTTTGTTATTGTTCTAATGTTTATTCTGTTCAATTTGTTTATGTGAATTAAGAATAAATCTTACTCTAAGAACTATTTATTTCTTGTATTGACGTTTACATCATATTATACTACGACACAGTGGAAACCAACTTGAAGTCTGTCGGGAATTAAAACAACTAAATTTATTCAATGTTTTTGAAGAAGTTAAAGCTCGTGAAATTTATATTGCTATCGAAATTGTTAATACATACACATAAGGTCGGCATTTGAGTGGCTTATTACTGGCGAATTTTGAGTGGATTAAAAACATTCTTACCATAAATGTGGTCTCACCACCCCAAATGTCAGTCCGATTGAAACACATGTAAACAGCCTCAATTCGACAGGCCGATTGTACTATTTTAGCTCTCTCAACCATGTAGTGTTGCATGTCAGAATAAAGCCTGGTTGGTTATAATTCAAAAAGAGGTCTGATAAAGGTAAGCTGAACAGAACGATTTTGCGCTAGGCCCCCTAGCATGTAGTAATGTCACCACAGTTCAAATTCGGCTCAAATTCATGTCCTCCACCACAGCCCAGACACACATCCTTTTCACCCACAGTATCCCTGCGAGATTATCACAAAACAGTTATATCTAATATACTGAGTAAAGCTAACAACATCAGCTTAATAAATATCTACAAGATTATAACTTCTCTATATCTTTTTTTTATTCACTAGAGGTTGGAACAGACACAACAAATATTTTGTGTGATGATTCCATCATTAGTGGACACCTACATGCATTTCCCTTTTATATGATCACATTTTTATTTGCCAGGGGGCTTGACTTGAACTCGGTCCGGCTGTCATAGACATGTCGGACCTCTTTATGAACAAGGGTCCTCTAACGCTTTGTCATGTCATATTCTAAAGTCAAAACATAATTTAATAGTTTTTTTTGCATCTAAGTATTTTACATGCATCCCTCTGTGAGAACCATTTCAGGTGATAAGACTCAATAGTCTATAAATTTCGAATTAGCCCTAATAGCCGCAAGTAACAAAAATATGAGTCATCTGACATAATTTGGATGAAAATAATTCAATAGTAAATGTCACTACTTAATAAAATCAGGACGCTTGGAGCTCCGACTTTAAATATTACACTTGCGTATTTTATGCAATTTGATAAATTATTTTTTTAATTCAGGTGGGGATTGCATACAATTTCACACCTCGAATTGAATAAAAATTAAACAAAATTCCAAGACAGTTAAAGGGCTAAGCATCAGATATATAATTATATGAGGTGATACTATGCAGTGAATTATTTTTAAATAATTTATAAATACAATATGCGATCTTGTAATAATAAAATCAATAATTATATAAATATATCGGTTCTTGTTATATTGAATTAATCAATTGTAGACGTAGATATTTGTATAAACATTTAAAAAAGAAAAATAATCTAAGTCACCTATTAAAAGTGAAATTCGGATTAAAACTGTTCAAATGATTATTACTCCCATGTTATCGAGTTGTTTCCACATAATGTGGTTCTCATCTATTTTGTTGAATCACTATAAAATCATAACTGTTAGCTGAGCGTTGACAGAATAACTTTGACAGCTGATGTGTTAGTTATAACGGCTTGAACACGAGTTATTTTGTTGAGGAGGTCAGAACTTCTCCTTGTAATATTGCTCACTCAGTAGTGTGAGGTGTTGTAGCTGACGGAAGGTGTGAAAAGGGCTATCACGGCACCATATAAAACTTTCAGTGACTACGGATCTTTTATTCACTGTCATCCTCTCCTTGTGTTCAGTTATCACAGAAAACAGCTAATATTAACTCTTAATAAATTGTTCAGCTCTTTCAATTTATATTGATGCGTGGTAACCAGAAACGCCAAATTGACCTGCACATATTTGAATTTTCTCAAACAACCATTGTTATATAAGATAACTGGGTCTTATGACCATGGACTTGAAGAGGGGCATTAAGCTTTGGTGTTTGTGGACCTTTGTACAGATGTTAATGGTGATCCTGGTCAAATGTGAGAAGACAGATCATCAGCACCACCATCACCACCAGGTGTCTCTGACAAAAACAGCCATATGTAAGGCTCACTGCGTGGCGTCACTGATGGCGTCGGCAATGTCAGATACTGACTGCATTCATTCTACTGAATGTGCCACCTGCTGGTTAACATGTGAATACTTGGTGAACAGACCACGTGACCATGCCTTTATTTGCGGTCCTGACTACAGAATATTCTGCTTGAGAGGATGTCACACCGCGTGTGACGTCATCAAACGTCATACACGTCAGTACGTCATCTCTGCTGATTACAACAAGTGGAGTTTTACTACAATAGCTGAAGTAGAGATGATAGGACTAAACACATTGTATTTTTCCTGGGCGAGACCTGTCAAACATCAAAATAATGAGGTATCAGGCCAAGACAGTGACACTGATCAGACGATTATTTACGTCATCATACAGAGGTCATCGCGTGACGCCTCTTGGCTTCATTTACACAGTACCACAGAATTACAGGTTGCTGTGAACGTGGTCGAGGGAGCTCAAGGCGACGTCTATTACAGGATTCTGGCTGTTACAAGAGATGGATTTCTGGCTGACATGGATGTTACATTTTCACAGCGCGATCTTCAATCACAACAAGTGTTTATGAAGTTTACAGCAGAAGTCACGACTGGTCAACAACAAGAACACGATGCATTTGAAACAAGTGAATCTCCCACTTTGAAGGTTACTACTGACCAAGTGACATATTTGTTTCATGACGGTGTCTCAGGCACAGAAGATTCCCCAGAGATATTGAGGAGAGTTGTTGATCAGCGACAAGGTTTGTCTTCTCTACATTACTACCTGTTGTTGACAGGCTGCTTGCTGCCACCTAGTGTCCTCTGTTTTGTCACTGTCATTATTTACAGAAAGAAGAATAGACAATTGAATAGATTACTGTGTGGTAAAAGTAAACTAAACAACGCCTTTCATCAAGAGAATAACAGTTTTTCTGAAAGAGACATTTTCAATCCAAGAGATCCATTGTTAAAAAAACACATTCGGTCACAGATGTCGCGATCAGTCAGAACTGATATGAATGTGCAAACTGCTTATCACCATTATATTTCTAGTTTAATTAAAACTGGAACCGTCAACAAGAAACTGCTGAAATATATAGACGATTATAATCCCAGTAGTACAGACGTGTTGAATTGCTAATGTGCTCCTCAGTGCACACTATAATTTTGTTCATTTTGTTATTGTTCTAATGTTTATTCAGTTCAATTTGTTTATGTGAATTAAGAATAAATCTTACTCTAAGAACTATTTATTTCTTGTATTGACGTTTACATCATATTATACTACGACACAGTGGAAACCAACTTGAAGTCTGTCGGGAATTAAAACAACTAAATTTATTCAATGTTTTTGAAGAAGTTAAAGCTCGTGAAATTTATATTGCTATCGAAATTGTTAATACATATACATAAGGTCGGCATTTGAGTGGCTTATTACTGGCGAATTTTGAGTGGATTAAAAACATTCTTACCATAAATGTGGTCTCACCACACCAAATGTCAGTCCGATTGAAACACATGTAAACAGCCTCAATTCGACAGGCCGATTGTACTATTTTAGCTCTCTCAACCATGTAGTGTTGCATATCAGAATAAAGCCTGGTTGGTTATAATTCAAAAAGAGGTCTGATAAAGGTAAGCTGAACAGAACGATTTTGCGCTAGGCCCCCTAGCATGTAGTAATGTCACCACAGTTCAAATTCGGCTAAAATTCATGTCCTCCACCACAGCCCAGACACACATCCTTTTCACCCACAGTAGCCCTGCGAGATTATCACAAAACAGTTATATCTAATATACTGTGTAAAGCTAACAACATCAGCTTAATAAATATCTACAAGATTATAGCTTCTCTATATCTTTTTTTTATTCACTAGAGGTTGGAACAGACACAAAAAATATTTTGTGTGATGATTCCATCATTAGTAGACACCTACATGCATTTCCCTTTTATATGATCACATTTTTATTCGCCAGGGGGCTTGACTTGAACTCGGTCCGGCTGTCATAGACATGTCGGACCTCTTTATGAACAAGGGTCCTCTAGCGCTTTGTCATGTCATATTCTAAAGTCAAGACATAATTTAATAGTTTTTTTTGCATCTAAGTATTTTACATGCATCCCTCTGTGAGAACCATTTCAGGTGGTAAGACTCAATAGTCTATAAATTTCGAATTAGCCCTAATAGCCGCAAGTAACAAAAATATGAGTCATCTGACATAATTTGGATGAAAATAATTCAACAGCAAATGTCACTACTCAATAAAATCAAGACGCTTGGAGCTCCGACTTTAAATATTACACTTGCGTATTTTATGCAATTTGATAAATTATTTTTTTAATTCAGGTGGGGATTGCATACAATTTCACACCTAGAATTGAATAAAAAAAACGAAATTCCAAGACAGTTAAAAGGCTAACCATCAGATATATAATTATATGAGGTGATACTATGCAGTGAATTATTTTTAAATAATTTATAAATACAATATGCGATCTTGTAATAATAAAATCAATAATTATATAAATATATCGGTTCTTGTGATATTGAATTAATCAATTGTAAATGTAGATATTTGTATAAACATTTAAAAAAGAAAAATAATCTAAGTCACCTATTAAAAGTGAAATTCGGATTAAAACTGTTCAAATGATTATTACTCGCATGTTATCGAGTTGTTTCCACATAATGTGGCTCTCATCTATTTTGTTGAATCACTATAAAAACATAACTGTTAGCTGGGCGTTGACAGAATAACTTTGCCAGCTGATGTGTTAGTTATAACGGCTTGAACACGAGTTATTTTGTTGAGGAGGTCAGAACTTCTCCTTGTAATATTGCTCACTCAGTAGTGTGAGGTGTTGTAGCTGACGGAAGGTGTGAAAAGGGCTATCACGGCACCATATAAAACTTTCAGTGACTACGAATCTTTTATTCACTGTCATCCTCTCCTTGTGTTCAGTTATCACAGAAAACAGCTAATATTAACTCTTAATAAATTGTTCAGCTCTTTCAATTTATATTGATGCGTGGTAACCAGAAACGCCAAATTGACCTGCACATATTTGAATTTTCTCAAACAACCATTGTTATATAAGATAACAGGGTCTTATGACCATGGACTTGAAGAGGGGCATTAAGTGAGACTCAATTGGGGGAAATATAATAAAAGTGTTAAATTTTATCCATCATTAAGCGTGTGGAATATGACTTGGGATAATACTATTTAGGTAATGAACTTCTCTAAATTTCTCATGATTACTGAGTTTGGAGCATTCTTTACAGTCTTGTGATCAGTCTTGTGACTGCCTTTTGTCAACCTGGTTAATGCTATGACCCTAATTCTGTCATTGCGAATCAATACTTCAATCAATGCAGTCACTGTGACACACTACTTTTGAACTGTCAGAAAGCTGACTGAGACATTAATTCACAGCAGTTGACCAGTGACCACAGAACATTATCAGAAAAACCAGGCCACTGGTAAGATGACAATTAATTAATAAAGCATTAATATTATCAGCTATATCTTTAAGTAAAATAATATTAATAGGTATGATTAGCAAGCGTCAATTTACTAGAATTGAGGCAGCATACATGCACAGTAAGCTCAGCTACAGGTAGGCACTCAGGTAGGCACTCAGTCAAGCTACATCGTTATTATCAAGTTATCAGTACCACTGTCAGTGTCAGTACTTCCTAATTCAATTAGAACAGGTCACATTTGAATTGGCTAGCTTAGATTTAGTCCTAGGTCAAGGGCTAGTCCCACTCCTAGGACTATAGACTCTGGCAGGCTCAAGCCAAACCCAAGCTATTATTATTCAGTTAATATATATCATTATGCATGACACTGCCACTCACTGACTGAACTGTAAACTGGTCTGGTGCAGTGGTGGGACTGGAAGCGGAAGTGCAGGCAGAGTACACTGCCACAGCCCACACATTTTTTTAACACTCACAGAGTCACACTCAGTGATTCACTCAGCCACAGACGCAGTACATGCAGTAGCTATAATATAATAAGAATTCACCCGTTTCGCCATTCCATACATGGCCTAAGCCTAACATGACAGGTGCAGTAGTAATGTCAGCATTTTCCAAGCACTTTAGCCTTAGTTTAGGTATTTCCCATGGCTAATTAGAAAGCAATTCACAAGACCACGTTTTTAGTTGGCGTTACGATTTAATCCAAATCAGAAAAAATCGCTGATTGGGTGACATAATGAAGCCAAGGGTTACAGTAAAATAAATCTTGATTGGCTCAAAAAAACATGTCAATAAAATAATACTCACCAGGTGTCAGGTTCTGTCAATGTATCTGGCCTCTTTTAGAATAAATAATAACTGACCTGGTTAGACATACCTTGGTATTCTAGCAACACAAACTAGTATTGTTCAGAAATATTAATTAATCACTTGATAATTCTATCGGAATTGTTAATTTTCTGGACAATTATGTGTTAAAACAATATTATTGTATTCCAGGTTTTTATCTACTACTAATGAATGATCTACTACTACTATCATTGAATGAATAAAACAAGTCTGAAAATACTGATTTTGTTCGTGGTTCTCACTGTTGTGACAGGTATATTAACTTTCATATCATGGGTTCAGTGTAATATAGTGTTAAGATGTGTAATTTGGCGTTATTTATTGTGGCTATATTGGATTACATACATAAATATTATTATTTAGCAATCGAAAAGCGGTCTAACAGATTAAATCACATCAACATAATCATGTCGAGATATGCACAATTCTGCTCTCAGATTTTTGTAGTTATGATGTAAAATAATAAATTTATCGGTGTACATTACTCAAACCAACAGGCAAAACAATTTATGTATTCATTGTATACAAGGTTATAAGGCAGGGCCAGGACTAGGCCTACTTTGCACCATTTAAATTTTGATTCCCCTACCAGAATCAGCAATAACCTGGTTCGGGGTGTTCTGCAATACCAATAGATAGTAACTTCTTACTTTTCAAGTAAGCATTTGCTGTCTTTTGGCTATTCAGAGCATTGTCTGTCTATTATTTATAGTCAAATAACGTGTATTTGTCAATGTTGATTCGATCCATCTTCCTCCGCAAGGCCCGCTACTCTGCAACGTCGGGAGAAGCGGGCCTTGCGGAAGAAGATGATTCGATCATATACAATTGTTATAAGAGCGAATCAATCTACATGATATGCTCGTTCATAAGTGATAAGAATACACAAATATTGTCCATGTAATGATGAACGAGCGAACGAGAGAAAAAACGGACGAGCGAACGGTATGGCAAAGAATCTGTATATTTCTGGATAAAAATTATGAAAAAAGTGACAAATGATATGGCTTGTCCTAATAGCACATACCAATACATACTCCTGGTGCGACTCATTTCTTTGGGGTCGGATACCAACGTCGTGTAGTAATCAATAAAAAAATGATAGTAGGCTTAATTTTTGTCACCCAATAGAATAGGCCCTACTGATCTGCAAAGCCAAAAGGCATTAACTGCTAACTTGCGAAGTAAGCAGTTACTGTCTCCTAGTTGTGCACGGCAGAATAAAAAAACATGTAATTCACAAAACATATGTGTATTTATATACTGAAATTGAAAAAAATAAATCTATTTTTTTTTTCATAGCCATATCCGAGTAGAGACATACTGAATAAAAAAACAAACCCGTTTGTGAAAGGTACATTCTTTTTAATACCTATATAGCGACCCATCACATATCAATGTAATTTATATAAAGAAAAACTTCCCCATATTAGCAATATCCACTTTTCTGAGTGTAAACTGGGAAGAAACAAATATTAATAACCCTTGTATGGATTCCCCCGCTAAACTTGTCCTTGTGGGACATACCAGGTGGTGGTTGTAGTGGTGGTGTAGCATATGGTAAATCCAAGAATAACCTTGATTCTTAGTTAGGAGTTTCCCATGGAAGCTTGTTCCTTCTTAACTGGTTGTTTGGGTTAAAAACAATAATTTGCTGTTGATCAACTGAGGATGCTGTGTAATTTTTTGGGAGAGATACATTTTTGGAGATACATCTCAGTAAATGAGCCGCTTATGGTGTTGCTGTGAGACATTGCCAGCGACGTTGCGACGTTTGTTCTTTTTACTTAGGCCTACCGTAACATAATATGCTACGAGAGAACTACATAAAACAAACTAAATTACATTTCGTACTACTCATATAATAGGTAGTTAAGGAATTTCAGTGTGTTGATGACAGTTATCATTTCCAAGAGCGGGAACATCTGCAACACCTCTGTTTCTGGTTTAAAACTTATTTGAAGTGTCCCATCGTGCTTTTTTATCTAGTCCCACTATGTATGGTGAAGTCACAGGAGTATTAGTTCTTGATCGATTCACCTCCTCTGGTTGTATGATCGTTTTCTGCGTTGTGAATCCCCAGTTCTGAGGGTTGTTTGACCCAAATACAAGCATACTTTAACTCTATGAATTGGCAAGGCTTTCCGTTCATGTAACTCTTTTTGGTCAAGCCGTGCAGTCCTTTTTGTATGATAACCCGGCGGCCACATTATTTCTTGTTTTTTGTTTTGGCAGATCACTTCTGGTTGTTTGCATATGTTGCCTTTTTATCTATGTACATCTGAGTGGTGGAGTCTTGCAGGGTGTGTGTGTTTCTCCGGATCTGGGCATTGGGGTCTTGGCTGCGGATGTACATCTCCGTAACAGAGTCCTGCAGTGTGGAGTACGGGTTATCCAGCTCCGACATACCGGAGTCAGTTCTCTTGATTATCTCCATCAGCGGAATTTCCAAGGAGGGAGCCCAGAGGGAAAACTTCCTTGCAGAAGGTGCTTCAGGGACGACGTCCACCTCTTTTGCCTGGAATAAGAACAACAAATTATGAAAATGTAAGCACGAATCAACTGACTTGCATTTTAGAGATAGTTGCAATCTTTTTATTGCAACATCAGATCACCACATTACTCACCCCTGTCAACATCAGATCACTCCATTACCCACCTCCGTCAACATCAAGTCATTTCAGTACTCACCTCTGTCAACATCAGGTCACTCCAATACTCACCTTCGTCAACATCAGGTCACTCCATTACTCACCTCCGTCAACATCGGGTCACTCCATTACCATAGGTTAACCATATCCACTTGAATAGATTATCCATAAAGTTTGCCAGAATAGTTTTGGTCCATTTTAACAGCAGCTCCTTTTTCTTGGTGGTTATTATATGCCATTACTCACCTCCGTCGACATCAGGTCACCCCATTACTCACCTCAGTCGACATCAGGTCACTTCATTACTCACCTCCGTCAACATAAGTTCAACCCATTACTCACCTCCATCAACACTAGGTCACCCCATTACTCACCCTTGTAAACACCAGGGCACTACATTATACACCTTTGTCAACATAAGGGCACTCCATTACTGACCTCCTTCAACATCAGGTCACTCCATTACTGACCTCCGTCAACATCAGGTCACTCCATTACTCACCTCTGTCGACTTCAGGTCACTCCATTACTCACCTCCGTCAACATCAGGTCACTCCATTACTCACCTCCGTCAACATGATCAGGTCACTCCATTACTCACCTCCGTCAACTTCAGGTCACTCCATTACTCACCTCCGTCAACATCAGGTCACTCCATTACTCACCTCCGTCAACACCAGGGCACAACATTACTCACCTCCGTCTACATCAGGTCGCCCTCATTACTCACCTCTGTCAACATCAGGTCACTCCATTACTCACCTCCGTCAACTTCAGGTCACTCCATTACTCACCTCCGTCAACATCAAGTCACTCCATTACTCACCTCCGTCAACACTAGGGCACTCCATTACTCACCTCCGTCAACATCAGGTCATCCCATTAGGACTACTCGCCTCCGTCAACATCAGGTCACCCCATTACTCACCTTTGTCAACATCAGGTAACCCCATGATTCACCTCCGTCAACATCGGGTCACTCCATTACTCATCTCCATCAACATCAGGTCACACCATTACTCACCTCTGTCAGCATCAGGTCACTCCATTACTCACGTTCGTCAACATCAAGACACTCCATTACTCACCTCCGTCAATATCAGGTCACTCCATTAATCACCTTCGTCAACATCAGGGCACTCCATGACTCACTCCATTATTCATCTTCGTCATAATCATCACGTTGACCCCATTATTCATCTTCGTCAACATCAGGTCACTCCATTACTTCTCACCAATAATACTTCCATGTACATTCTCCCTCATCATGTCAAACCACACTCATTAATACTTACATATAGGCTTACATTAATCCTCGTCATACCACATCATATCTATTGCTTACCTTTTTCCATTGCCTGTAATGAGCCACCAGGTACTTCCTAACACCACAAAGTACTACAAGAGCCACCAAACTGAGTATCACAGTAAACGTGGTGATCAATATGACGAAGAGCACGCTAAAATCTGCAACAAAGACATTATAGTCAATACCACACTTGAATATGGTTTAGACCTTTCAATGCGGGGACCGACTTCAGACGTCAGAATCAGACGTCTATAGACGTTCAGACGGTTAAAGTCTATCCCTGTATTAAAAGAGTAAATTATTTATAATGGCCGTAAATCATAGGTATTCAATGAAGCGGAAAGAACTGTCTAAGACAATTTATGATGATTTTGAAATTTAAAAAATGGTCTTTTGGTTTGTATAAACATTTTCAGCGCTGGGTTAAATCGTTAGAATGAGCGAAATAAAACAATGGGTATTTCCATTCACTTAAGTTGTCTCCCCACCATGAACGATAAACCGCATTTAAATTTATTTTTAAAAATGTGTGGGCGGAAAAAATATTCAGAGCTTTTATACCTATATTATGTACGATGCAAATTTTGGGGTTATTTTTCAAGTGCATAATTATACTACGATGTAAAAATTGTGCTGAATCTGAATCTATACGTGGCAGTACACACATGTCATTGTCACGAGTGTTATAGCGCCACGGGAGAGGGGTTGGATGGCATGCGCGGGTTTAGGGGGAACGTTGCAGTCTGTACTTTAAAGCTGCTGCAGAAGGCCCTGACTTGAAGTCCTGGGGTAGTTTGTTCCAATCCCTGATGGTTCTGACGTAAAATGTATTGTAAAATGCTGATTTATTAGTTCCTATGTAATGCCTAAAATTGTTAGCACATGACCTTCTGCGTGCATCTGCTTTCTTCATGTGGTGTGTAGGTTGGGGCCACCTCACCGCGAGTTGCCTTTTGTACAGCATTGTAAGTCTTGCTACGGTCCGTCTGTTCTGGAGTGTGTCCCATTTCAGGTTTTTCACTATCTCCGCCGGGGTTAGTTTGTAGGATCCTGACTTCGTTTAGTTCAGGTGGCAGTTATCCCCGGCTTCTCGGACGCGGGTGACGGGCGCACACAATTGCAGCCCGTGCGGCATTGGTACTTTTCCCGCACTTCAGACGTTACACTAGGCGACCACGGACGTGCCGTAGGTCGCTCTCGCTAAGTCAAACAGGACGTGCCGTGCGCGGGGGTTGTGCTTTGTTGTTGCCAGATGTCTAACGAATAAACATGACAAGTGGAGAAAGAGTTTTATGATTTATTTGGAACCGTCGACTCGACGGGGAAGGAAGTTTGAGTTGAAATGGTGAAGATTGGGCAGTTTCCCTCGTCCGCCATTGCGACCCTACACTAGAGACTCCAACGGTCACTTACAGGTACTTTCGGCGCGAGGGGCTCTCCATCTCCCCATAAGTTCACTGTCATGCTTACGTCTATACTGGTGTATCACAAAGCGTTTTTTCTAGGTTGTACCTTCTCCAGTCTGTTGATTTCAAATTGTGCACTATGGTCCCAGACTGATGAAGCATTCTTCATATCAGACCTCACCATGGATATGTATACGAGTTTTTTTAGACTAGGAATATAATGCAAAACAATCAAGTCGATGGGAATGTTACAAGCTGTCACCCATTAATATTCGGTTCCATGGTTCCTACTGGTCAACTTAAGCCGGTATTACACTTGATATTTAGATTTTCCTCTTAATTATTGCCTATTTTGTGAAAGCCAGTCAATACGAATTAGCCGATTATATGAAAAAACACGAAATTGCAAATACAATTGAATATAGAATTACTAGATCCTTGAAAAAAGTAATAAAATGTGCAGATTAATGAGCCACATCATATTATTATACTTTTTTTTCTTTTTTTTTGTAGTGTAAATGACCAGAAAAAATAACAAAAATAACAGAAAACATGTATAATTTCATGAATATCACTTAGAAAGAAACCCTTAAACCTGACTGACATTGTTATATGCTGTCAAACATTTTATTGTTTTGCCAGGACGCTTTCTGGGTAAAAAATAGGCAAAATGACCCTTGATATTTAGATTTTTCTCAAAATTATGACCTGGTTTGTTAACGCGAATTAATACGATTTAGAAGATTGTACATCAAAAACAACAAAATCGTCAATATAATTCTCTCTAAAATAGCTATAGCATTCATAAATATATCAAAATGTGCAGATTAGTGGGCCACATCACATTATTACAGTAAAGGCAAAAAGATAACGCCAACAAAATATAATTATGTGTAATTTTACAGCCAAATATTCATGTATTTCTTTAATACTTTGACTCATATTTGTTGTAATAAAGGTAAAAACGTAGATAATATGCCAAAAGTGAGATGGTTTAACCCTTTGAACACGAGATTATTATGCTACTGATCTGTTTCTGAAACGGGATTATTTTATGACGTCACAGTTATCTTATGTATTCAGACCCGGAGATCTCCGGGGCTCGTATCTGAATGGTCTCCATATAATCACGGAGATCTTCGGGTCTCGTCACAAACGGGTTAATAAACACAACTTAGACGATCGAATATTTTTCTTGTTATTTTATGTATTATTTTAAAGAAGCCTATAGAGACATACACATAGTATAAATTAGCGTTGTTTAGCCTCTGTACTTCACCCAATTCATTTTGTAAACCTACATTCTCAATATTTTAACACCCGTGTTAAGATATTGGACAACTTAACGAAATGTATTTAAGTACATGTAGGCCTATATTAAATAAATGTTTAAATCACTAAAAATGTTAGTAGGCCTATATATCACGCAGTATGAAGGACTACTTCAATCAAGAATGAATATTACTCAACTATAGAAATAAAATAAACGGCATAGCTATCATGTAATGTTAACATAATGCTGTATAGTTAATAACATAATGCTGAATAGTTAATTCGCAGTAGCCCAACTCTGAACTGCTGCTAGATTTCTGGGTAAGATATTTCTAGCTTGTCTGTGTCAGCAGCATAAACAGTACCCCAGATTGTATATTTGGTTTGATCATATCAGGTAAACCACAGCAACATGTCGCAACATGGAGTGTAACTGCATGTAATGATGTATTATGTCCAGTCAGTTTTTACCTGTAGTTCATTTTCTGGTGCATTCACCAAAATGTGCAGTGCCACAATTGCACAGTCATCATCAAAATATTGTAGGCCCTACTAGTTAACCCATAGTCATAACATTTTGTCCTATGACTTTTTTAAAATTCTTAGCTATGTGGAAACCACCAAGATATAATTACGGAAACTTGCAGGTGTCTGAATATTCCCACTGGAGCTCTTTTATGAATAGGGCTATGAAAATGTAATGAGTCAGCTATTGGATTTATGTCATCTGAGGGTCAATGAAATCCCACGACGTGTTTCAAAGATAAGGTTTGAAGACTGATGTGCTTCTGATTGGCCGAGGTGGCGTTGCTACTTTGTGAGGTGGTGCTGCGGTGAGGTTTTCAGATGTAGGCACACAAGTGCAGTGTGTTTGAAGTGTAACTCCTGGGGTGAATGGATACACGTTGAAATGATACATCAGGGAGTCTTCCAGCACTTACTGCCCGAAACAACGTTTACTATCACTTTTCACCTACCATCACTGGACGTCTGGTATCAATCCTGGCACTAGCAGCAGGGCAATGGGTTTCCGTCCATTCGTCCTCACAGGATTTTCTCTACTACTGACTGCCCGGGTTTATTTCTTGCATAGTTTTCATGCATCTCAATAGAACTGTCAACAATGTGTATTTTATTTATTTATTTTGTTTGCATTTCAAAACACAGAAAGTAAGAAATTATTGCATAACATTTAATAATATGATGTATCATTTTGGCATTTACAGTGTTTTTATCGTATAATCATTTAAATCAACATCAGATTATGACGTCTAAAGTCGACCCCCGCACTGTAAGAGAAAAAATATTTCTAATGGCCGTAGACCCATAACATAGGTATTCAAATGAATCGGAAAGAGCTGCATAAGACATTTATGATGATATCAAACTGGTCTCCATTTTTTTTATTTGAAAAATTAGGCGCTTTAAGGTTTAAGGAATCTTTCTGAGTAGCATTCAGCATTCATACATGTTTTGTATTTCACTGTTATTTTCTGTCTTGTAGTATTATGATGTGAATCATCAATGTGCACATTTTGACACCTTTATTAAGCCTGTAGCTATTGCGGATGAAATATTATTAACGATTTAGTGGTTTTCGTATAATCGGCGCTATCGTATTTTCTCACATTTAGAAAATAGTTCATACTTATGCGAAAAATCATAATGTCAAGTGTCATCCGGGCTCATATGATGTGATTTATTAATCATTCATTAATCTGCATATTTTGATACTTTTATGAATGCTCTTGTAATTTTAGCATAAATTCTATTTACAATTTCGTGTTTTTTCATATAATCGGCTAATTCGTATTGACCGGCTTTCACTAAATAGTTCATAATTATGAGGAAAATCAAAATATCAACTTGAGGTATACGGGTTTAAATTGAAATAGGTGACAGCTTGTAACATTCCGTTCCCATTGACTTGATTTCTAAGCCCCTTTTGGGATTAAATCCCTAAGTTAAAGTATATATCACATAACTTAGCAGATTATTTCAGTCCACTAATTATCAGTTATTTTCAAAAATTAAAACTGAAATGTGCACATTTCTTGGGCTGGGCGGATCTCCCACCTTATGACTTCACACACAAAAACCGCCCATTATTGAATCTGAATGAACATTGAAACTGCATCAGGTATATGTTTCATGTTTCCTGTATTTGTACATGAGCTGAACTAGATTTATATTCATTTCAATATGCCCGCATCGACAGGGTGAACAAGGAGCCAGTGAATGCTAGACGCTGACCAGAAGCGGTCGCGGTGATGGCCATCAATTCTAGTGCTGCACCTGCATTCAGGCAGTGTTGGACCGGCGTTCCGTGTTGACTTTGGTCAGTTTTATAAAATCATACAATACATCATCAGGTACATTGTACATGTACATGTATTATAATCAGCCAAGCAAATCTCTGCCTTTTGACGTCACAAATTAGCTCCGCCCCCCCCCCCCCCACTTTTGTCTTTGGGAAAATCGTTCCCAGTGGTTTGAAAATGGGAGCTGAGCACTCTAATATTTAAAAAGTCATCTAAAATACTATGAAATATGACATTTTGCAGAGTAGGTCTGGGTACTCCAGAATCAACAGCTATTTGTGGAGATGAAAAACCATCAATAACCACAGACTGTTTTCCGTGCTGCAATAATCTAATTCCCTATATTTTGAACTAAGTCACACCATCGAACAGTAACAACGACAACATAGAGTAGCCATGATGTGTTTTACTAGGACTTATCTTTTTGAGTTTAAACATTTTCTGTCAGCGTAAGTTTCTGATCCTGGTTTATCAAACATGTAAAAAAATACTAAAACATGCATAAGAGTTCGCCTTTGCTACAATTTCCAATTCAAATACAAAAAAAATATTATTTGCAAACAACACTATTATACTAACCAGTGCATTGAATAGTGATGTAATTATTGAGGTCCCAGTCGCCAAGGGAGGTCAACTCTGTCCATTTTCTATGCTGGTACAGCTCCGGGCTGGTTGATGTGGGAACGTACTTGTCCTTTACAGTACCGAAGGTTATGTAAGTCGTCTGGCATATCTGTTTACCAATAACCCAGGCCGGACATCCGGTACAGTTGCCGGACAGGAAGTATATATAGAATGGGTCATTGGCACTCTGTACGAACACACTCCTGTTAATAATAATGAATTGACAATACCATGGTTGATCATTTTGTAAGACTTGAATTATTATCAGTGATAAATAATCAAGGGGCCAAAGCCCATTTCTGGGGCGAATAGATACGGCTTGCTGTAAAAGGTTGGCCAATGGAATTCATATCTACAGATGTTCAGGAACACAACGTAGGTGGACTACCTCGTCAACAAGCTGCTGAAAACTTTTGGGAAGCAAAATTCAAAATGGCCGCCAGTGGCCCATTCTGAATCTGAATATTTTCTATTTTTTTTCTAAATAAAAATCCGATCTTTTTATGCAATACCCCTTTTTCGCCTAAATAAATGACGACACATTCATTACAACTGCTATTTTTACATTTCAATTCCATAACAGGGTCAAATCCAAAATGTCCACCATTTTTCGATCTATTTGATTCTTAACTTTGAAATGTAACTCCCATCTTGTAACACCCCCTTTTCAACACTGCTGTAAAATGTGGGCCCATGGAATTAAAATACACAGGTGTTCTTCAACACAAGCTAGGGTGACTACTTCGTGGAAATGCAGCTGTAAATCATGGAAATGTATAAGAGCCTTGAAAAAAAAGTAATGATTTAGACCAAAAATTTCATTTTCACAGCTTCATTATGATTGGTGTTTTATCATCCAAACACACTTATGTGGTTCCTAAGCAATTTGGTGTGAATTTTTAGGTAGCTAGGTGTCAGTGGCATGGCGGATATAGTGATTTATACAAATATTATTTTTTATCTCTTTTTATTGGGGTACTGGGATGATTGCTAGTAGTAGTACTTTTCGCCCCCATTCGGGGAGGGTCATTAGGGATCTGTTTCGTCTGTTGGATGCTGTTACGGCATTGTACGGAAGCACTAGTCTACAGCAATCATCCAAGGGCAGCTGCAGCCTCCTCGTATCTGGCTATAATCTTCGGGCGGATTGCCAGTGGCGTACCCTGGTTCCTCCGCTCAACAGCGGAGCCAATGCAGCACCCGCATCAGTGCTGGCGCTGATGTAGGCTGTGGTAGCCTTAAATAACCGGCAATAGCGTGTTTGACATTAGGTCTCTCACGTGGGATGAATGGAGTTACCCAGAGGGAGTGATCCTTCCTATTGTTACTCTGGGGACTATCCGACCCGAGGATAGCGGAGCTGCGCAAAATGCCACAGAGTTTCATCATTAAATTGTACAGCGAAACTCAAGTCTCCGGCCGTCTGGTCATGTCTGGGGGTATATCCCCTAGACATGCCCAGAACCCCTTATCGGGCGAGCGAAGGAAAACGCTCTCAATAACCCACCATGCCCTATCACCCCCACCCTCACATTATCATCTGTACATCATTCATCTCATTAATTGACTACAACGTTTTTATCGTATTACAATGTCACTTAAAAGACCTTTTGTGCCGAAAAGTGACGTAAAGCAAATATTTACTACTACTACTATCTCTTTTTATTATTATCGGCAATAGTCATATTGTGCTTGGCTAGCGTCAGCTAGTGGCTCTGATTGATTGCACTGTAAAATGTGTTTTGTAGACGTATTCATGAATTGGACCTGATTTGGTATCTGGCCAATAAGGCAATACCTGACACAAATGGTGTCCTTGACATTCTAAACCACATGGTCAATGTTGATTTTATGTTGGGCCAGTGTCGTAGACAATCGGCATACATCAATCCAGCATTGTTAATCCTACAGCGTAAACAGGATAAGTCTACACCGGCCCAATGTTTTCTTAATGTTGGGCCTGCGTCGCAAGCGATGGACCAACATTAAGCCAATATTGGGTCAGTGTGTCGTACTGACTGAGACTGCACACCGGTAAGAACAATGACCCAGCGCTGGGTTCATGTTAATCCACAATATGAGATGCTGTCCCAACGTTAAACAAAGAGTGGTTGTTAACATCACTTTGGACATTCTGCTGGTATCATGTCCTTGCACAAAAGCAAGTCTACAACAACACAAGTAAAAGACGCACAATCAATGTTGTTTTTATGCTGGGCCGTCATTGTATAGGATGGACCAACTATAATACAACACAGGTTGATCGCATGTACTGGTTTTAATAATACTAGGCATATAATGACAACCTTTGCCCAGTATAGGGGAGACATAGTTATATAAACTTGTCTCTCATAGGTGCAAATAATCCTCGAACTTGACATAGTTTCAGGGCCAGGTGTGAGTCACGGTACACCAGATTTTGATGCCCTATCAGAACGCAGCAATTACAGAAGAGAATCTCAAAGCACTGTAGCAGGGCAACCTAGCTTATTGCTAGTGTGGCCCTGCGAAAAAAGCTGCATCGGACCCTTCATCCAGACCCTCAGCCGGCAGGTGAATGATTAATCAAAATGACATTTTTGCCATGGTTGTCTGTAATTGTATGAACATTCTAAAATAACACTTATCATGCTTATTGGGTACATACTGTAGATTTTAACGTGTTTAATTTTCACGAATTTATGATTTTTGAACTTTTTGCGATGTCTAAAATTCGCGAATTATTGATTTCGATGATAGGTAGATCTAGCACTGCTATAATAATTTTGCCGAAAATCTTAAATTAGCAAATTTGACCTCCTCGCAAAGGTCACGAAAATTAAAACCTTGCGAATATTACCAGATCTACACTACATTATCTCTTTCAAATGGAGGGTGGAGAAAGGCAATATAGATTTACGATGATGAAAGTCTAAATAACACTAATTGAAACTTTAAAACTGTTCAAGTTTGGGGCACTTGGGCATGGCACTTTAATATTATTTATTTACTTTGTCTCTAATTTGACAGTAATGTTTAAGTACGAGGATCGACTTTAGACGTCAGAATCTGACGTCTGTAGACGTCAGATTCTTACGTCTGAATTAAGTCGATCCCCGCACTGAAACGATTTAAATATTTATAATGGCCGCAGACCCATAACATAGGTATTCAAATGAAGCGGAAAGTGCTAACTAACGCATTTATGATGATTTAACATTTAAAAACCCTTTGGTCTCCATAGTTTATACATAAATATTTCAGCGTTGTGAGGGTTGAGCATATTTATGGGATAGATAACAGTTTTTATCATGCAAGTCTCTCACCAATCTAGCATATTATTACTCACCTTCTAGTGCAGGTGGTGCTCGATAGGCGGCGATAATATCCAGTCTGGGTTGAATCATGATCGAAACCGTTGAGGTACACCGTGTAGCATTCTGAAGTCAGAGAGAAAAATGATTAGGCCTACTTACAACCACTGAGCCAGTGTCTCAGAGATAATGGTATTAGGGCTTATCTAGATCACCAAATAAATAGAATGATCACAAGGACACTATGGCTATGTTATTGGCCTAGAGGAGACTGGGGACCGATTGGCCGTGGGGATCAAAGAACCACCGATTTTGCTGTTCGATGAAAAATTGCAGTGGCCTCTAGCGACCATTAGTCAAAGTAACACACGTGCAGCTGTCGACCATATTGTTTTAAACTCAATTCACAAAGAAGTTATGGAAATGCAGTGAAAGGTAATTTTTTGGTCAGTGAAAGGTAAGTTTTAGTAATTTTTCCTAGTAGGGCCTATCAGTAAAAACATAGTTATGAGGAACTAGGGGTTTACTCATAGACGCAAGGCATGACGTTGTTTTTCTTTAATTTCTTCTAAACGATGATAAATAGTTTTATTAGATCAGGTTTCTGATTCAGGCACCATAGGGTTATAGTGGAAAGGAAATGGTGGGGACCGATGGGCTATATTTCATGACGTCCACTGATCCATGGCGGGGTCCTATGGGCAGGTGGCTCATGGGACCTCGACATGGATCAGATAAACATTTCAGACCTCGTTTTATTTTAAGACAATGAACCACAAATGTTTTAAGTTTTAATTAGTAACTATATTTTTATATATATACAAAATATATTATCTCAAGAATATTCTTGATATTATATATATATATATATATATATATATACGGTATGCATATACATAACATATAGTTACTAAATAAAACCTAACAAGTTTTATAATAAGTCATTATAGAAGGACGTCACAATTAGACATTTACCATGTCATATGGTCCCACTTTTGAACTATACAACTACATGTAGGCTTAGGCTATAGATCTACAATATGTTTAAATAGGAAAATTCAGAAAATATGTCAAATAACGAATAACGAAAAGCAAAATTTCATTTTTAACAATCGTCCTCCGTAACCCCGTTGGAAATCATATATATACTGCTCAGCTGCTAAACCAAAAAAGCCGTATCTGCTTACTTGTAAACCAAGCAGATACTGCCCTTCGGCTTTGAACGGCAGTATAATATAGTGAAAATTGTAAGAAACTATATAAAAAGTGTTTCTTTTTTATCAACGACCATCCCAGCAAACACAAACACAGTTGTATAGCATTTGTACAACGTCAGCCGAACGTCTTCGACGTTGGTCCAACAATCAACATTGTACAAATGTTATAAAAATGTTTTGTGTTTACTGGGATGGCTATTGTAAATAATTGTAGACTTACCGCCAGTCATAGGATTAAATTTTAATGTTCATGCATTAATGACATGTCCACCGTTTTCGACGCTGGCTTAACATTTAAACAGCATTAAGATAATGCTCCGTGTTTGCTGGGCTGACCATCAAAGCCAAAAGATCGAAGGTGTTTGGCCTAGGGGGCCTGACAATGACTTGTTTTGATACTGTTTAGGCTTTAAGATTTTAAGTCGCGTCTCATTGACCATAGATAACGGTAATTAAAGTGCGTTGTTCTTCACACATTGAGCTGTATAAACAAATTAATGCCTGCAACTGACACGCCTCACAGCAAACATGAGATGTTGTTTTAATGACGGCCCGCCCTGTACAAAACTGGTCCAGTAAAAA
This sequence comes from Flabesymbios commensalis, assembly GCA_964017125.1. Taxonomy (NCBI): domain Eukaryota; kingdom Metazoa; phylum Annelida; class Polychaeta; order Terebellida; family Flabelligeridae; genus Flabesymbios; species Flabesymbios commensalis. Next base: position 47,433,778 of record OZ024910.1, on the reverse strand, counting down.
CACATCGTTTGTTTGGAATCTGCATAATACACTGTGGGCGTCAAGAGAACTAACACAAATCATCATCTTATATAAAATTACGTCTAGTGGCATAGGTTAAGTTGATGTTTGTGAATAATCAAGCGAAAATAGAATAGTTTAATATAAAAATAATAGACTATTATCTATTACTTGGCCATCTATTACTATTACTATATGCCTAACCATTACTTTCATTTTTTCGCGATCTATTACTATTACTATTACAGTGAAATTGACCCCGTTACCTATTACTATTACCAGAAATAGATTCTCTCTTTATCTATTTCTGCTATTACCTATTACTATTACCCCATTCCTGGTTTGTAACACCTTTAAAGTCCTGAGTCACATGATCTACCATAAAAGTTTGAAACGGATTGCCAAACGACCTGTAGGCCTAAACACACATCGTAGGGGCCTAATCTTAGAGATTTAAGCATCACATTCTCACGCATGGCCTTCAGTTAAAACGAATTAAGTAGTTGTCACTGGTGAGGAGCTTTCATATTAAACCGTCAAAAAGAGGTCTATCACAAACTGCGAATGCCTGTATTTTTATTTAAATTAAAAAATGGATACTAGTAGTCCAGAACTACCAATACCGTATGAGACCCACATGACTGTCCGTGTCAAGTGCTAGTCAAAACTTTACAACTTCGCAGGCCACCACTTATTTACATAGACTTATATTCTTATACAAACAACACATTTAAAAAAATAGCAGCTACGGCTATTTTGTTCGGGCAAAAATCGATTTAAACTATGTAGGCCTAGTTTATAAATGTATAATCCAATTAGGATATTGACCATTTCTAGTCGTACTTGCATTATCGCTTTAAATAGCTGTGTGACCCTGACGTGTCCGTGACCTAAAGAGGCCAGGTGAACCGGTAGGAATTCCTACAGGTAAAAGAATGTAAAATGGAGCACATTATCTGGCCCAATATCAGTGTTCAGGCTACAGCTCAGTGAGCTGGGGCTACACAGGGGGCCTACCTATTAGACTTGACTACAGCCTGACCAGTATCAGGGCGTGGAAGTGACATAATAATTATACTCTATAGGCCCTATTTTATCAGTTTATAGTCTATAGTAGGCCCTATAACTATAATAGAGGCCCACTACCAGACTACTGGTAGATCTACGGTTACCATGCTTGGAACTTTAGATATTTTTCAGGCTAGTCACTAGTGATATAATATATTACCAGATGTCATATCGTCTTCCGTGCCTGTCTCGCCTAAAGTTTCTGATACCGAAAATAACAAAAAGATAAATATAAACAGCAAATGCAGCACTCTGTTGAACTCCATTGCGAGCGTTCAGCGCTAAACTGTTCTACACACTCAACACGTTCTGGCCTAAATTATCTATTGTCATTTAATTATTGACTTGTTACAGCAGTCATCTAAACAATCCTGGCATAATCGTGAAGTATGACGTCATATTATATGAATAATAAATAACATTATTTTATAATTATTATATTTATGTTAATTAGGGATGGTAAAATCATTATAGTAGGCCTAATTACATGTAGGTCTTTGTATTTTTTGAACTTTTATCTGCTACTCAAATTTTAATGGCGGAAACACGACACAAAGTAGTTGACAGAAGAGCAATCTCAAATAAACAACTCTATGCCACTTAATTACTAGAACGTTTATAATGATAATGATCTATCATTGGTAGACTCAAGAAAATATTTTTTTTGTTGTAAATCACAAAAATCTAAAAGAAGTCGTTATTTTTCGGCCACATTCCATGAAAAACCAACATTTGTTATCATAATTAGGCCTATACCGTTGGAAAGCTTGACATCTCGAGATTATGGCTAGGGGGGGTACCAAGGTTACCAAAAATTTGGACAGATTTGGAAAATTAACCCTTTGTGAACCAACATCACATTTTCATTAATATTTATTTTCTTCTATGGTCATCGATAAACACCTGAAATAATATGCAGCAAACTGTCATTTAGTTCGTAACACTTATATTTACCCTAACATGACTTAAAAAGAAATATATGTGATGATTTGATTATTCCAAACACCCTTTTACTGCCAGAAAACACGCAAAAAAGAATGTAATGTCCTTAAAATTGTGAAAATGTTGTCTGCGTGAAGATATCAATCAATAGTATGCATTAAATAATTATTAATTACCATAATGTATCTGCCTCTGCTCTACTGAAATATGGCCAAGAATGTGCATGACTTACAGTATGTGCGATTTTGGTCCGATTTTGCGAAATCGAGCGTATTACAAACTTTTGCCCACTGAGTAGTCTCATTGTGTGCAATATATTTAATATCAATACAAAGCTATTGACACAGGCGTTTACATGGTTGTCCCATATTGTGTGTCAGATCATTGAGTAATTTGCCAGAGAGCTTTCTGGTGGTACTTTAACCCTCAATTTTTCCTATTTTTCATACTTTTTTCTGTAAATAGTCAACATATTTTCTCTCGGCTGATTTGTGTATGGTATAAATGTTTATTTTGAATTCAAACATGTTCTAGAGCAATTGTTGACTTAAAATAAACCTATTTGGAATAAAAAATAAGGCGTTATGTGAACATATTACATCTTTTTTGTTAGTGGTAATAATTGGCGCACTTTTCTTCCGGCTCGCGAAAATCGACCATATGCCACTTCTGTGCCCAATGAGTAGGTAAATGTTCAGCTATATCAATATATTTGATATCAATAGCAAGCTACTTGCACATGGATGTAATATATTGTGTGTCCGATAATTGCCAAATGCACAAGAGAGCTGTATGTTGGTATTAATTTCATCTATTTTTCATATTTTTTCAGTAAATAGTCAATATACTTTTCTCTCAGCTGATTTTGTATTTGGCCTCAAAACAAATTGGTGTCAGCGACTAAAACAATATCTAAGCCACTACAAAGTGATTTTGGCCACTGAAGAAGTGATCACAGCCACTGCAAAGTTATCTCAGTCGCTACAAAAGTGATCTTGGCCACTAACAATCTTATGTTAGCCCCTAAATAGTGATCTCGGGCACTGCAAAAGTAATCTTGGCCACTCATGAAGCCATCACAACCACTTTAAAAGCCATCTCAGCAACCACGAGGGTGAACTGGGCCACAAAAAATGATCTTTTCCACTGAAGAAGTGATCAGAGCAACTTTGTAGTGGCTGGGATAACTTTTAAATAGTAGAAGAGCTGGACCTGAGAAAAATTCGGTCCATACAACCCACCATACTGACTAAATCTAATTATATATTCTTCCCAATCATTTATAGGGTGGGCGTAAAGTCGCATTGTGGTATCACTTTTTTATGAGTCATAGTTTAGCACAGAGGTGTAATGATTTATACACTCAAAATCGCATTATTATTGCTGGAGCACTGAGCTAAAAATGGTCATAAATAGAGGTCTGTGTCTTCAAAATACACATAATTATGATATACCAAAATGACCAGAATAAAAGTATTCAGTAAACGAAATTAATGGACAATTTTCTTAAAAATTGACATTAAAGGGGGGGGACGGTAGTAAATGACTTAATATACCTTATATACTGATCGCATTAACGATTCTATTATGATAACACCTGTCACTGATGTCAGGTCGCCGAGGGCGGAACCTTGCAAATCTATTTTGCGGATTATTGATGCATGATATGTTTAGTTTGCCATGAGCAAGCATGCCATCTGACATCTTTGAACATTTTTAAATATCACTATTATTCGAAAAATGGCCGCCGTTAACTCGTGAAAAAATAGGGTTTTGGGTAGAAATGTGTGTTTCAGAGCCTGATTATCCATAAATGACCATATATCGCTCTCATAAAATTTCCCATGAATCCTATGCCGCGTTTGGCTTTACAACGGCAAAAATCAAAGATGGCCGCCATAAAAATTATATTTTAAACTAATTAATTCGATAATTAAGTGTGATATGTGCGTTCTGACTAATGCTGGGATGTGAAACCTATTCATGTATCTCAAATTACAATTATATGTTTCTGCGACCTTCAAGCAACACAAGAAGGTTAACCATGATCACCAGCGGTTATAGTGAAATACAATTTCTACTAATAGTCCAATAGTTACATGTGATATGTCGTTTTTGACGTACTTTCTGGCTTAATTCATTTCTGGTATAAAAGATGTTATTCTATCAATCAATCAATCAATCCATAAAACTTTTATAGCGCATATATCCTCAGCGGACCGAGCTCAGAGGCGCATAAATCCTTAGCGTGATCATGTGTCATAATGGAGGCCAAAGCAGGTTCGTCAACAGGGAGCCGGGCTGCTGAGGGACTAGGGTGGGAAAGCCAGGTCAAATAGGGGGGATTTAAGTGATTTCCGGAATGTTAAGATTGTTTTGGCATTACGTATTGGCACAGGCAGGGCGTTCCATAAGGCTGGACCAGATATCATGGATATAGAGAAAGCTCTTGACCCAGTCTTAGTCTTCATACGAGGAACAACAAATCTATTCGAAAAAGTGGAGCGTAGATATTTTGAGCATTTTGGCCGAACAAGTAAATCAGCCAGATATTCAGGTTGGTTTTCTTCTAGGGTTCGGGAAGTTATTGCGCATATTTTAAAATGAATGCGAAACTTGACAGGAAGCCAATGTAATCGTTTTAGAATTGGAAAAAGAACGACTAAATCGTGGGGCCTTGGTTACTACTCTTGCAAGGCAGTTTTGAACGCGTTGTAATCTAGCGATATCCTTTTCTAACATATTGTAAAAAAGTAAGTTACAATAATCTAACTTACTACTGACGAGTGCCACTGCAATTTGCTTGGCAAGATCTAAGGACAGACTTTTTCGAATTCGACGCAGGTCACGGATATTATGGAAGCATGCCCTACATGTTTGGGATATATATTTTTGGAAATTCAGGCTACTGTCGAATAGTACACCAAGATTCTTAGCTGGTGTAGATGGATTTTTGTCTTGACCAAGAAGTTAGCATGGGACATCATTCAAGAATTTTTCTCGCTGAAGTTTGGTCCCAATAAGAAGAAATTCTGTCTTGCTAGGATTAAGCTTCAGCTTAGATCCTGTCATCCAGGCCAACACACCTATTAAACAACGTTGCAACTTCTCAAGAGTTTCCTTTGCGTTTGAAACTGATAGAGACATGTAAATTTGAGTATCATCGGCATAAAGGTGGTGGTTTATGTCAAAACCGGAGATGATAGCGCTGTGTGGTGTAGTGTATAAAGTAAAAAGCACTGGTCCTAGCACAGAGCCCTGTGGAACTCCATAGGAGAGTGTGACTTTATCTGAAAAAGTGTCTTCAATTTTTACGAACTGTTGCCTATTTTGCAAATATGAAGAAAACCAAATTTGAGCCTGGCCAAGTATCCCATACCAATCAGAAAGTCTATCTGTTAATGTGGCATGGTCAATGGTGTCGAAAGCGGCCGACAAGTCAAGCAAGGTTAGAGCCGTAACTTCACCCTTGTCCGTACTAATAATGATATAGTTATGTACTTTCAGTAGAGCCGATTCTGTAGAATGATGTTTCCTGTAGGCCGATTTTAATGGACTAGATAGATGGGTATTTTTTATACGAGCTTGCAGCCTATTGGCTACTATCTTTTCTAAGATTTTGGAAATGAAACTTATGTTGGATACAGGCCTGTAATTTTTCAGCTCGTTTCTAGGAAGAGATGTTTTTTTCAGTAGTGGTCTTACATGAGATTCTTGGAAATTTTGAGGGAATTTACTAGTTTCCATTGAAATGTTACTTATGTCAGTGATGAGAGTTATTAATATGTCAAGACAATTTTTCAACACGCTTGTAGGAATGGGATCCAGATCAAATGATTTTGACGATGAACTCAAAATAAACTTTTTAATTTCATCTTCAAAAACATTAATTTTAGATCTAATTTCTGTTTTTTTGCACTTGTGGAATATTCTGTACTTTATACGGAAATTTGGAACGGATAGTTTCAATTTTATCCACAAAATACCTGGAGAAATGATGACAAAGTGATTTTACTGATGTGAATTCTGGCAGAGCAGGAGGTGGAATTCTATGCAGAATTTTATTGATTGAATTCCAAAGACGACGGGGATTGTCCGAATTTTCTGCAATAACATCAGCTAAATATTTCGATTTAGCTCTTGTCATCATTCCATTACACAGGTGGCATTGATGTTTGTAACGAGAACGATCTAGATGTGTGCGAGATCTGCACCATGTTCGTTCGAGATTGTGGCGAAGGGTTTTAGCCTTCATTATTTCCGGAGTCATCCATGGAGTTGGTGGTTTTCTGGGCAGAGTCTTTGTACTTACAGGAGCGTGTTTGTCTAAAATAGAGTTAAGAACAGAATCATACTGTTGACAAAGTGCCGAGAGATCTTTCTCTGGTTTCTTTATTAGATCCGAACTGAGAATATCTGAATGAAACGATTCATAATCAATTTTGTTTATTTTTCGAAAAGATATTTTTTCTTTGTTCCATTTCGTCTTACAACAGTCAATTTCTGATATGACTGCAAGATGTTCCGAGATACCTGCTGCCGAAAAAACTGATTTGATAGAATTAGAAATACGTTTGGTGATTAGCAGATCTAGCCAATGACGATGAACGCGAGTCAGAAAGTAACGTGCTGCTTCAGATTGAAACATGTGAGGATTTCATTGAATTTGTTGGTGTTTCCATTTGAGTTATCTAGATGTAAGTTGAAATCTCCCAATATATACAGATTGTCATGCAGTGAAATTATGTTCTCTAGTAGATCTTGAAATTCGTCAAAAAATTGATATGTACCGTTTTGAAGCCTATACAGGCAGACAACGAGACCACTGAACGAATTGTTCCCGATATGTGCAGAAATCGCTTCAAACGTTCTAAATGATGGCAGAGGATGAATCTCAGTTTTTAATTGGTCAGACACTAGTATGCCTACACCTCCTCCTGCCCGCTGATCTGCGCGAGGTTCGTGAGAAAACGAATAGCCAGGAGGTGAGATATCAGCTATCGTTGATTTCGTTTCATCATGTTTATACCATGTTTCTGTCACTGCCACAATGTCCAAATTTTTAGATGTTACATATTCGGAGAAGGTGCCAGTTTTAGGTTTGATAGATCTGACATTCATTGTTGCAATTTTGATTCTTTCATTTGAGCCGGAGGGACCCGGATCTAAGCTGACATCTCCTGCCAGTAGAAGTAAGATAGCCAATTTAAAAGATGGTCGAGAAGGTGGTGGTGGAAGTAATTTCCGATTGAAACATACATTTGAAAGAGGTAATTTTGCTTTGACCAAATTAAAAAAACATGATGTTTGTTAGTAATGAAGGTTGGTGACAATTTGTTTCAAATATGGTTGTACCACGGGAGGCCAATTCATCGTCCTTATGTATAAATGACACTGCTGTTATGAAAAGAGTGAATATGAAAAAAGGAGACATGATTTTAGAGATGGGTCGATGTTTGTGCTGATTGACGGCGGCCGCAATGCAGCACGCCTCCGATATCTAGGATACCTGTAGAGAGGATGGTTTTGCCTAGTAAATGTCTATGGTTTGATCGTCAGCAGCTTGTAGGCCGCCTACGATATCTAAGATTCCTATGGGTAATGTTTGGCCAATATGATGCCTATAGTTTGATCGTCAGCTGCCTGTAGGCCGCCTACGATATCTAAGATTCCTATGGGTAATGTTGGGCAAATATGATGCCTATAGTTGGATCGTCAGCAGCTTGTAGGCCGCCTACGATATCTACAATTCCTATCGGTAGTGTTGGGCCAATTTTTGGTGAAGATAACTAGGCTTATAATTGTTTATGAATATTATACTGGTCACCTACGGTCCTACATATTATGACACTACGTTTATTTATTTACTTTAAATTGTCTCCGCATACTATATCTAAGTTTTCTAAGAATTATGTTGGGCCAATGTTGGACCAATGTTAGCGAAAATAACTAGGCTTATTAGTGTTTATAAATTATTCTGACCACCTACGATTCTACATATTATGATACTGATCCTAATTTCCTCATACTATTTAGAAAATTATACAATAATTTGTGTAGAAATGGTGACTTATCCGTTTAATCCAACTAAGTGTCGCCGCATTGAGTGTCCATTGAGTGTTCCTTGTTGATTTCCTGACAGTCTCCTAATCCGTTTTAATCTTGTGTTCTGTTTTCCATCCGTTGTTTAATTACACATTTTTTAATTCTGCATACTATATACGTGATGTTTAGCTAATTATTTTCTAATTTTGCAGTCTACTTATGGTAGAAATGTGTGATTTAATCCCTTGCCGGAAATAATTTTTGCATATGGCGTCTAGTCCTCAAGCTATCCAGGCAACTATCTAGGCATCAGCTATCCGATAAATATTAGCTGTAATGTATCATTTTAGATGAATTTGGTGACTGAATCTATTTGAGGGCATAAAAATAGGCTGCTATTCGAGTCCTAGGAATCTTTCAAATATAAAATGGACATGGATAAAATTCGAACTTTTGTTGTTTAAAACTTGATAATCTGTCGCTCGCAATATGTTCGCTCCTTTATATAGGGGCGGACGTGTAGCCTACGTACCATCATCACGTCGCCCCGTGTCGTGTTTTCTAGACCCGTTGAGCTACGACGCTGGGACAGCATTGAGCCAACATTGGTTCAACTTTGGGTCAGGTTGGAGACGTGTATCCATCAATGTTTTGATCCACAAAAGGCCGCAAATAGTTTTTGAGCGAGGACACGTAATGTCAGATAGATAACACTTACATCTCACTAAATTCACAAGAAGAAGGTATCCAACCCACAAGAAAACATTTTGTTCCCAAATCTATTTACAATAAAAGTTAACAGCATCGACAAATCTATTTACAATAACAGATAGCAGCATAGTGAAGGCTACCCTGATGACATCGCAAGGCTTCCTCGACGTGAGTAGCCTGATTGTGCCGGGTAAGTCAAGGCCTCGCCAGCAGTCATCGGGAAATCGTTATATCGTCACTTTAGATATAAAAGGGTGTATCTGCCACTTAAAAAATGGCAGATACACCCTTTTAAATCCAAGGGGACGATATGTAGACGAATTTGTTTTTGTTTTTTAAATCCAGTAACAGGACTATTATTGAACAAGTTGTTTGGACAAGTGGTTCCTTGTGAAAATACCGTTAAATGTTCTTCCTAAAGAACTGTGTGTGTACATTTCTCCAACAACAAATGGCTTACACCCTGAGCCTCTTCTCAATCTATATACATAACCATTCCCTGCTGAATAAAATGTCAAATTCTTTAGAGCTTTCTTTGAGAGTAAGTTAAATTGTATACCGCACATTACATATATTATTTGGAAGTGAAGAAAGAAAATTATATTCAGCAAGGGCAAGGGTGGTGATCGGACCACCATACTAAGAATATACTGATCACATATCAGATCCAAACTGTATTATTGCTGTATTGTATATGGATCGGGGAGAACATTGTACCTGAATAATGTACTGAATCTGATCGCCAACCAAGGTTTGAGATTATGCTCATCGGCATTTAGAACCTCTACTATTGAAAGTATTAAAGTGATGACCGGCGAACAATTATTTCAGGCTCGCCGGTTGAAGCCGATTTTTTTTACAAAACCTTTACGGATATACGTCTCCAACAAAACCAATATGTTTAGGCAAATGATCTGTTGTGATTTTACCTTTTTGAATACCGCACTGGTATTTAGTAAAGATTGCACATGACGAAGGCTCTCTGATGCGAGAGCTACAACGTTCAGGGGAACAACCAGCGTAGCGCTATTGGCAATGCACCCAAAGAGTATGGCCGGACTCGTGGATGCTTCAGCTTCTCTTTGCCACAAAAACATTTTGAGCGTATAAAATCAATATACCCCTGTGTCCAACTATGGCTCATAGAAAATAACTGATACCACCATTCCACTTCACGCCCACCCTAGAAAAGATCAGGGAGGTTTGCTCTAGCATAATATACAATGAGATTTTGTCAGTATGATGTGTTGTACCAACACCTTAAATAAGGGTCCTACAGGAACTAGCTCTTTCTACTATATAGTGGATGTGATCACTTCTTCAGTGGTCAAGATCACTTTTTTAAATAATCAACAACATTTCCCGAATTTAAAGTTAGTATTTCAAAAGTGAGACCATTTTGACATGCAACACAATTCTGAGAAACAGGAATGAAGTTAACATGGTTAATGGGTTCATAAAGGCAAACGAGTAGAAAATAGTGTTGACAAAATTTCATGAAGAGCGATTGGGAATTAACAGAGTAATCAACGAAAAACTAACTTTCATTTTATACCATCCTCCACCGTTGGACAGACTATACTTTAGGTTCCTCTGGCTCACATCATGTAGTGGCAGCATCGGGAGCCTTCACATATAGGCTACATTTTAGAAAAGGATAGTCTTGAAATTAGTATATGAATCAAGTTTGGATATTGACCATGCTAAGCCATATATATTAGCCAATATATATTGGCAACAGAGATCTCTATTTATATTGGCATGCTGATATAATTAAGTTATATGTCTAAAAATTATTAATATCTTGCAGTTATTTGACATAATGTGGACGGATCATTCAAGATTTGAGAAAGAAAACAAAATCCCCAGCGCCCAGAGCAAAAACTAAGTGATACCAACGTACACTGATCGCACACCGCCTGGCAATGACTGCATGACATAAACTATTTATTTTAAAACTATTTCTATTGAAAACACGTTATCTGTAAAATTTATTACACATTTAATAATACGTAGGCAATTTTAGTGCTAAATATGTTTACTTCTTCAAGCTACATAGTAATTTAACAATACGTAAGCAATTTTAGTGCTAAATATGTTTACTTCTTCAAGCTACATAGTAATATAGTTCAACTTTTAGTTGCCAATAATTAGAGATTATACCATGGCTAAAGTTGTATCGTCCCACATATCAGCCCGACCTAGTTGTATTATCCAGAGGGTCATGGGTCTTGTATCGCCCGAAGACCGCAGGTCTAGGGCGATACAAGACCCATGACCCGAGGGAGAATACAACTAGGGAGGGCTGATGTGCGGGACGATACAACATTAGCCATGGTATTGTCTTTTTATCTCATACCAACATTTTCAGTCAAAGTAGGCCTAGACTAGTTTAGAAGGTAACTCACCATAGCCTAGGCCTATGCCTGTAACATCACTTATAACTTCATACTATAGTTAATGATGAGATTAGTAGCAATAGTCTAGCCAACTGATATATTCACATATTCAAGTTCAATGGCGAAATAATTATTTCCAATCCATGACCCGTGATCTGATTCAATAAAGTGTAGGCCTATGAATTGTTTTCCGTTTTGTCACACGTCTGAGCAGCTCAGTGGCACACCTGGTGGGCGCGCAGTAACAGACGAGAGGGAGGAGGAAGAGGGTCTGCCCGCTGTAGGAAGCGTGGCGGTCACAGTTACGTCAGGTTTATGCGGGCGTGCACGAGACATTGACCCAATGTTGCTGTTGTATTGGGCCGATGTCCTGGACGCTGGGCCAACAATGAGCCAATCTTTGGTAGGGGCATAAGTCTGTGTAGCGTGTGTACACTTTCAGGTGGTGTGATGAATGTATCCTGACTCTGAACCAATCAAACTCTAATCTGGGCATATAGGCGGTAGATAACATGCAATGACCAACCTTCACCGCGGGGAGTGACTAACGTATAACTACCCTTACATAGTGCACACAAGTTGGCTCCTCCAAATCTTCATAGCTGTATCAGCCGGGTAAAAAAAGCTTGTATTCGTTACAATACAACCCTTGGTATGAGATAACTGTTATTATTATGTATGGCGCATATAATATAAATAACATTCTATTACATTAAATGTGATATTTCGGGGATGATTCTGCAGAAACGTTGTTTGTCACTGGGGTGTGGAACTCAAATTTTGACAATAATGTGTGGTAAATTGCAATAAATTAGGATGTTCGCGTGGTTCCATTGACAAGTACTTCCGCATCGTATCATTCCTAATTTCATGGCGTCAAGGCACAAAATCAATAATGTTCAATAATCAATTTACCTTTTTATCACTGATACTGTTTTATTTATTATTGGTGGGCCTGTGATGATGATTGTTGTACTTGTGTGGAAATGATTGACAAACGTGTAGTTATGTGACATAATATGAACAGATCATGATAATTAAGCGTTGTGCCAATAAATCACAGACTAATGTGACATTTTGGGGATAGGAAACTTAACACATGTTTTAAGGCACAAAGAGATCATCAACATGATCAGAAATGATATCATTCCTTTTCTTATCACCACAAATCCAAGATGGCGACCATGATGTCAAGCATTCCTCCCCTCCCCCCTCAGAAAATCACTTACATGCCATAATCATCATATTGTTGAAAATTTACAAAATATCATATAGCAGAAATCATTGATTAAAAATTCTAACAGGGCTAATTTTAAAAAATAAGTGTATTTTTCATTCATTTGAAGCTTGAGGTAGCGTAAAATATTCCCGTTTCAAACCCAGCGACTAATTCCAAAGTAGGTCTTTCATATAGTATATCAAATATTTTTCGATTTTGGTTTTAGTTGTGATTATTCTAGGATATGAATATTAGCTAATTTTGTGTGAATGTACATAATAACAGAACTAGGTACAAAATGACACCAGCTTGAACACGTGTCCTATGAGACTGATGGTTATTGACACATGTACTAGTACTACTAAATCACATCATTTTGCTGGCAGAGTTTGGCCATCTATAGGCCTACGTAAATTTGTCAATTTCCTGGAAATGAGAATATTGTATTTAAATACCCTTCAATCATTTTACATTTGCATATTCAGATATTAAATTTGAATATTAGTATATTATGTAATAAATATATGGCATTGTGTGATATTGTAATGTAATATTACATTAAAATGTCAGAATTTGACATCATAAGGATTTGGCAGTTTAACGTCAGGATATGAATGTAAAAAAAACACGCAAGATGTTAATGTGTTTTTTCCCTTGAAAAACGTTTCGGCCAACACGGCCTTCTTCAGTTAAATGAAGATTAGTCCACGTGTCCACATGTTGGTTGCTATGTGCACCGCTGCATTGTGGGAGTGTATTATATACATTTTGGCCGGAGATGGAGCAGTCCGGAGCAGCTAATAATCGTTTTTTTTGTGTGCGCTAGTGCTAAGAGGGTGGCTGGGAGGGTGATGTATGGTCATAGTCACGGCAATGATTTTTATTTGGTTCGGGGTGATTAGAGAAATATTAATGTATAATCTGATAATGCCAGGAATGTGAATTTTATTATTACGGAGTAAGGGCGGAGTGACTCCGGGGGGGGGGGGGGGGTGTTGCGGAGTGCGTCTCCGGGCCGAGTTAAGTAACGATTATTAGATCTTCCGGGCGTTAAAATATGCCGGTGCGTTACCTAAAGTGTTAGCATTGTCAACGGTTGATATGATTAATAGCATAACATATGTATTTATATGAGAAAGCGGATATAGTTGCTTTTAGAAACGTCTTAAATATAAGATGTTCGTCTTGAGGGTAGAAGATGCGATTATGGGATGTTCCAAGTGGATGAATAGCTCTGAGTGGAACATCCGAGTGAGTTCTTGAGAGGGTGGGTGGTACGTATTTCTACCTATTTGCGTTAAGTGAATTAACTTATGTAATATAATAATTAGATTTTTCATAACTATAATCTACTTATTATGCATTATTATATAAATATATGTGCATATGGTATATAAAAAGAGGATCAAAGAAAAGTGGCATATACATGGAATAGTGCAGTATAAATTTGTTTAAATTGTCACTGTTCGTGGGTATATCCAAGGAAAATAGAATTACAATTTCCTTGGTATCATATAATTATGTGTATATCCATGTTTTAGGCATGTTCAGGTGTAATGGGCTGGTTATGGTCACAATGTTTTTGACGTTGGGTTTCACATCTGGCCGGAGCTGGTTAGGGCAGAGTATTTATAATCTCCTCTGGTGTTGTCAGGGTGCTGGTTAATGCTGTTGTGGATGAGATGCCTGATCTGGGTGGTATGTTTGTTGGTGCTGTTGTTGTTGCTGTTTTCGTTTGAGTGCTAGTGTCTATGGTGACTCCGGCGTCTCCGGTGATTTCTGCTGCAGGGTGTTCTGCTTCATTTCAATGGGTTGTATTAAAATATTCATTTCGATCGGGGGCGGGGGCCCTAGGGTAGTGGTTAGCACCGCTGCCTTTCACGCCAGAGTCCGGGGTTCGGTTCCCGGTCTCGGCGGTTTGAAAGAAACAAAATTGTTTCTTCCCCATCCACGTGTGAAAGTTAGTATTGTGGGGAGCCTCCGTGACCGAGAGGTAGCGTGCTCGGCCTCAGACCGCCGGGGCTCGAATTTCGAATCCTGTGTCTGGAGGACAGTGTCATCTCAATCATCTCACCATCCTCAGGAGGTTCTCCTGGCCCAGTTTAGCCTATATGTGCACAAAGGTGGCCTAAAGCCCGATTCATTTCATTTCATTTCATTTCGATCGGTTGTATTAAATTCTTCATTTCTGTGGGTTGTATTTATTTTAGCATTCAATAGGTTGTATCAAATAATTCATTCCCGTAGATTGTATTAAGTTCTTCATTTTGATGGGTTGTGTTGAATTCTTCATTTTGATGGGTTGTATTAATTTCTTCATTTTGATAGGTTGCATTAACATCTTAAATTCGATGAATTGTATTAAATTCCTAATTTTGATGGTTTGCAATAAATTCTTCTTTTCGTTAGGTTGTATTGAATTCTTCATTTCCATGGGTTGAGTGCTAGTGTCTATGGTGTCACCGTCTCCGGAGGCTCCGGTGGTTTCTGCTGCAAGATGCGCTATTTGAATCTGCTTGATTTTAATGGATTCTATTAAATACTTCATTCCGATGGGTTGTATTAAATTCTTCATGTCGATGGGTTGTATTAAATTTTCATTCCGATGGGTTATATTGGATTCTTCATCCCGATGGGTTGTATTAAATCCTTCAATTTGATGGGTTGTATTGAATACTTCATTTCGATGGGCTGTATAAAATTCTTCAATTCGATGTGTATTATTATTGAATTGTATTAAATTCTACATTTCGATGTGTTGTATTAAATTCTTCATTTTGATGGGGTGTATTAAATTCTTCATTTCATGGGTTGTGTTATATGCTTCATTTTGATGGGCTGTATTAAATTCTTAACTTCGATTGGTTGTATCAATACATGTATGGAATATAGATCTAAATCTTGTGTTGTAAAGAGATTGAGAGGTGGGTTCCAACGTTTAGTTGGTTTCTTACCTTTGCGAGAAGGTTTTATGGCTCTAGTCCGAGTTGGTGCGATATTGTAGGGCTAGTTTAATATTGATTTTTCACATGAATTCCGGGACTTCAGCTTTCCATGTTTTAATGTTCTAGCATCGGGGGTTGGAGATAAATTAAAAGCCTTCATTTAGTAGTGAGATGTCTTCTGGTCTGAAGGCGTAGGTAAATAAGTTGTATATTCTGTTACTCGTACTTGTATTAGAACAGGTTCCGGCCTGTATATCTCCGGGCGGAGACGAATCTTCGTTGGTGAATAAGTTGTAGATTCAGTATAGTCATACTGGTATTGGAACTGGTTCCGGTCTGTACGTCTCCGGGTGGAGACGATTATTCGTTGTTGACGGAGCTGACACTGTGGCAGTGGTCGATTCTCCGGAGCTCCGTTCTCATCAGCAGGTTCTTTTAGGATTCTAATATTTTCGTCGTCTGTGCCAATTAATTCAATTTTTCGGTTATCTTATTTTTGATTTTTTTCTGTGAAAATAATATTTTTATGTTCAGATTAATTTCACTACTGAGGCCCATAGTTTGGTAAAAATGATGAATTGATCTTCTGACTGTGTAGATGTTTCTGACTACTTGTAGTAGGTTGGTAGATTCGTTATTGCCGAATATTGGTTTCTATAATTATTACAATTCAAATGCTACACTAGCTGATATTTTCTGGGATGGTGTATAATACCTTTGTGTCTTTTCACAACTGAAGAAGTTTGTCACATCATATACATGTACATGTACTGGTTCCTGCGATTCCTTGAGATCTTGAGATTTGATTGCTTGTTGTTAGAGCTAAAAAGTTCACGTGAAGCTGTTCTCCTATAGTGTTATTCACTACCGAGATCAATTGATATGACAGCTGGTGGTTGACTGAAACGTCTTGTGTGTATCATCTGGAGTTGATGAATGTACAATCGTGTTGTAGCAGTTATGTGAGACCCTCCAGGTCTGTCTATCTGAGTTAGTAGAAGTGTTGTAGATTGATATCATGCATGACATGGATATCTGCCGTTCTATTAGTTTTATGTCAGCATTGATTACAGTATCAGAATATGACATTTTAATATCATGATATGTAATATAATGTACAAACATCGGTGCTTTGTATAGCAAAATCACGTTATGATGGCTCAATACAGCTTTATAAAGGCTGGATATCATGTATATAGTGGCTCAACATCACGTTGTTGTACTAAAATGACAAGATATGGCATTATATTATCACGAAATGCATTACAATATCGTGATATAGCATTTTTAACATCACTATTATATTTTAATATCAGGATATGACACTTTAATATCATGATATGTAATATAATGTCCAAACATTGGTGTTTAATATATATCAAAATCACGTTATGATGGCTCGATACAGCTTTATAAAGACAGCATATAGTGGCTAAACATAACGTTGCTGTATTAAAATGACGCTATTTAGCATCATATTATCACGAAATGCATTACAATATCGTTATATGGCAATTTAACATCACTGACATTTTAATGTCAGGATATGACATTTGAATATTAGGATATGACTTTCTACATTGCTGAAATGACACATTGATGTCATAATATAACATTGTAATGTGATGATGTGTCATTATAATGACAAGCATATTATTATAATATAAAATGTTGTATAGTAGACTTGTCGGAATATGACATTAAAATAGGAGTTTGAATTCAGGATCTGGCATTTGTATGCCAGGATATTGGAGTGTAATATCAGAATTTAACGTCATGATATAGTATTATAATGTCCACATATAGATAATCCATTTTTTTATAATAGGATATGACATTATCAAATCAAGATATGGCAGCATTCTAATGTGACAATATAATGACGGAATATAACACTATAATATTATAATGTGACCTTAGAATGTCAGGATATGTCACCTTGAAGTCGGGATATGGCATTTAAATATCAGGATATTATATTGTCATGTCAAGGTATAACATTTCAATATTATTATATTGACAGACGCACGTTACCATAATGGTAATACAAAATCGACATAGAACAATACAATATCAGGATGACACATGTCAGTTCAACATTAATATTGCAATATAATTCAGGAAGGCCTCTACATTGATCAAATAAACCAAAACTGCCAACAACAAAAGCCCTTCGGAAGATTTAACTAAATGGAAAGTAAGATAGGGTTGAGACACACGTTCTTTGAGCAGCATGTATCCTTGCCCTCTCTTACTTTTAATTCCTATTACACTAAAAAGTCATATTGTGATGTTAATATGCTATATCATATTATAATAATATCGTGACAACAATACACTATAAGATCCTGTCACTTAAATACCATAACGTGATGGTTAACCACCATATCCTGCCTTTATAAAGCTGTATCCAGACATCATTTTACTATATCAAAGAGCAATATTTGGACATTATAATACCATATCATCACGTTAATGTGTCATGTCCTCATATTATCATATCCTGATATCATCCTGACAGGAAAAGATCATATCCTGACGATAAATTGTCACATCAATTAATTTAATGTCATATTCTGATATTCTGATGTAAAATCATCTCGTTACAATACCATGCAATGCCATTATTTTATCACGAAATAGATATATCCTAATATTTAAAATGTAATATCTTAATATTCAAATGCCTATTCCATGATAATAAACATATTGACAATCGCAGATCATGGACAAAAGTAAGTATTTGAAAGAGCATTGTTACTGGACGATTATCGAAGATGTCATGTACGTACATGTAACATGTAAGGCGCAAGTCCAGTTCATTTAGTTTATTTTTGCTAGAAAGCCTCTCTTCAACGTCACCTACTGCCCCAGCCAACACGGGGCATTAATTTTCTCGACTCCATGGGCTCGGCTGAACAATAAATTTTAGTTTCAACAACGAGATAGGTATCGCATATTTTCGTTTTTTTAAGAGCTCGCTCAACAAAATATTATGGCGGCCATCTTGGATTTGTGATATTAGGAAAAGTACTGATATTATTTCTGATCATCTGGATAACCTCCTTGTACTTTAGGTAGAGACACCAAAATCATTGTTTTAACTGCAAAAGTGAGGAATTGGGGTATATCCCTGGTTTCTTTAAAAAAATGGCGTTACATGGTGTTACATATAATTAACTACTATATGAGATTTATGTTGATAAATTCAATATAATAAGATACTGGTGATCTAAATAAGTGATAGATGCCATGGGTTAGGCTAAAAATACATTTTAGGTTCAACAACGAGATAGTTACCTTATCTTTTAGTTTTTTAAGAGATTGCTTAACGTACTCAGAACAATATGGCGGCCATCTTGGTTTTTGGTAGTGATAAAAGTACTGATATCATTTCTGATCATCTGGATGAACTCTTTGTGCCTTAAACATAAGTAGAAACACCTAAATACTTTTTTCTAACTGCAAAAGTGAGGAAATAGGGGTATACCCCTGTTTTTTCGAAAATGGCGTTACATGGTGGCGGCCATCTTGAATTAAAAAAAAATGCCCAAGGGGGTTTTTGGGGACTCCTCGGCATTTGTCTGGGGAGAAGTCCAGGTATCATTCGTGAAAAAATAAGCTTTCTGCAATTTTATTCCAGGTTTAATCCTAATGCTCTTGCATTTTATGGTGGTTAACTGAGAAGAACGTAGAAGATAAACTGTATGTTAGACGATGGATAGTTTCATACAAAAAAGGCTGTAATGCATGAGCTTAAACATGGTACAGTTTGATCTCAGTGACACATCGTGTAGTATTCTTTATCGTGTTGATTTAGATGGCAGGTCGACACCCGGCCCGCATTGTAATTGTCTGACTCATATGTTGTCGAGTGGTAAGAAACATGGATTTGGATGCCGCCATAGTCCAGATATGCCGTTATAATTAATAGAACCCAGAACACGTACACGAGACGTTGGCGGTGTTCACCTTATGTTGGCCAGTCTTTAAGAAGCTGGGCCGACATCAAAGCTAGTATCTCACCAAGAAACGACTGCTTGGCAACTGTTAGCGACTCTGACGACTGCGTTTTTAAACGACTGCTTAACAAGTTTGTCAAAATATTGAGCGATTGTGTCGATAACGACTGATCAACAACTGTGGGGCGTCATACTAGCGACCGCTTAACCAATCAGACGACGACTTGGCGTCTGATTGAATTCTTTTGACGAATGTTCGCTAAGGGGGCGCGCATGTCTGTCGTCGTAGATTCCATCGTAACCATGCAGCGACTGTATTTCGACAATGGTCGTCCGACCTTGTAGCAAATGACGACTGCAGAGCGAGATCCTAAGCAATCTGTTGACGAGCTAGACGAATCATAATGTTGGGCATATTTTATCTCTCCTCCTTCCTCATCTTTTTATGATTATGGGTGGTAGCTGCAGTGTCTGAATCATCAGGTGATTCACCCTGATCACTGGGTGGAGTTGGTGTATCATGTTGATATTATAATTAATTGGTAGCCTATCAATTTTCGTTGAGTTGTCTGTCAGTCGCTGACTTGTCTATTTGTGTCTTAATATTGACGTTATATATGACGCGATCACCAAACGAATCTACCAATCACCGACTGACTAACAACCTCCTAACGACCAGATAACATGTTGCTATCTGGTTGTAAGCATTTGCTAAACAATCGTCACACAGTCTTTCAAGTCGTTACAAAGTCGTAGCATTCGTCAACTAGACAATAATCATTCGTTAGTCAGTCGTTAGTCAGTCGTCTTCCCAGCGAATCTGTGTCGTTAAGCAGTTGTTGGTGTCTGTTATGAGTCGCCTCACACAAGTAGTTAAATTCGTCACAGTCTGTAGAGGCGTCCCTGAGGCTGGGGACGTTCGCTAAAGATTGTTAGACAGTCGTTTCACAGTCTGAAATCAGTCGTAATTTAATCGCTAGCTGTTCGTCATATTCGCTACATGATTTCTAAAGTCGCTAACTATTTTTTCAAGGAGTACTGAACAGAACTACGTACGACGTTGAAGCAGCCACTGAAGATTTCTTGGCAAGTAAAAAATCTGATTAGAGAGTTGTTACAGACCAATTAACGACCAATTAACTAAATTAATTCGTCTATCAGTCGCCGCCAGATTTTGAACATGTTCAAAATCTGACGGCGACTGAAATCGCGGTGAGCAACCAATTTACGAACGAGATACTGATTCCGACTTCTTGACGATTAGCTTCAGACTAAATACAGATTGAAAAAAGAATAAGACAAATTTCCATTCGTCTCAGTCGCTAATCAATCGCAAGCCCGGTGAAATACTAGTTTAAGCAAACGTATCTTATGCTGTGCATGTTGTATTCATTGTGACTTGATACAATGCCGCGCGGCAGTTCAAGAGAGTTGTGTTTAATAACTAATTAGTTATTACACATATCTGCCGCGCTGCGCGCGGCATGGTATTAAGGCACCGTTGTTGTATCTGCTCTCACATGGTCGTGAAATTTTAGGGCATTGGCAAAAGTAATGGGAGATTCGATTTATTTAATATAGACCTAATATAATATAATATAATATAATATAATATAATATAATATAATATAATATAATATAATATAATATAATATAATATAATATAATATAATATAATATAATATAATATAATATAATATAATATAATATAATATAATATAATATAATATAATATAATATAATATAATATAATATAATATAATATAATATAATATAATATAATATAATATAATATAATTTTTTTTTGTTGGTGTTTCAATTTTAAAACCTATATACGTCATAGATTTTATAACAAAATTAGATATGTCTCGCTCCCGCGATCCGCGACATTAGATGGGCGAAAATGAGTTACCCTTTAAAGTGCTAATCGCAGTGCTACAGTTGTTTATAGTCTTTCTGTTTGTCCTTTAAAAAAATAAAATTTGTAAGATAAAATTTATGTGCATTACATTTTCAAAATTAACATATATTTTCATGAATAAAATATACGCTAATTTTGAAAATTGTACACCTAATTATATGTATTTTTTAGATGTAATATTTAGATGCACTCTTTACCCACTTGAAGTTGTGGGTCGCGGTAGCGAGACACGTCTTCAAGTGGAGAATTTTTTTTAAAATTTAGCTTAACTTTTACAGCGCGGCGATAGATTTTAGATTTCAGAATCTGCTGTCCTTAGACGTCAGATTGATCATTTTGACGTCTAAAGTCTACACCACGCTGTAAGAGTAAACATATTTATAAAGGCCGTTGATCCATAACATAGGTATTCAAATGAATCAGAAATAGCTAACTAAGACATTTTTGATGATTTCAAATTGAAAAAAACCTTTTTGTCTCCATAGTTTTCACAATAATATGTCCGCGCTTTAATGGTTAACTAATAGCTTAAATTGGTTACAGTGGGATCCAAATCTTGTAAAATATTGTTGATTGAAGGCACTTCCAGCTATCAGACGCCGCCATTTGAAGTGACAATGGGACAAAAGGATTACAGACAACATGGATAGTCTGTCACATCCGGTGGGCACATCCAATTCCCGGCTAATCGTCACCCCCTCCGGGCTTTATATGAGCGCTTTTGTCAAACAATATAAGTGACACTGGGGCTTTGACAACCGTTTCAATTACTCTAGGTGGCTTTGGGGTAGGTGAATAATCTTTTATACTCTAAATGGCAATCTTGTTATAAAACTCTTATATTAAATGCAAAATCCAAAAAATGGCTTTAGAAAGTAAGAAATAAATGGGTGTGCATAATGTAAGAAAATTGGAAAATTGTTTTGCTGTTTGGTGCGAAAATCTATAATTGTTTCTTTTTCATTCTTGGTGCTTGCTATTTTTTTAAATTGATATTTATTAAAATTAATTTTGATTTGTGAATTTTTTTAATATTCTTCAGAAACCTGAATATTTGGAAACCCAAACGCTTAGGTGGAAAATCAGTCTCTCCACTGTTCAGGTGTTGGGAATGTTTAATAAAACAACAAATGTAAAAGGACGCTACATGTCACAATATAGACGCTATTAAAGGGACTAACTCAGGCTGAAATCATACAAAAATCGGTGATTTTATTTTGGCTTAATAATATGACCATATGATGTAAAAATGTTCTGCAAAAGTTTTTTAATTTTTATGCCGCGCATTCACTAGTTAGGCTAGATGTAGACGACGAAATTCCCGTATTTTTTTTTCACATGGTTGTGCAAAAAAATAAATCAGGAAATTTGTCTCTATATCTAGCCTAACTTGTAAGTGCGTAGCACAAAAATTAAAAAAAACTTTTGCAGTTCTAGTCTATGGACATGTTTACATCAGGAGCCAAAATAAAATCACCGATTATTTGATGACTTTAGCCTGGGTATGGGCCTTTAAAATTTTAAAATAAAAGTTATGCTATATATGAAAACATGAATAGCGATTCTATAATTATGTAAAAACTTAATATTTATCTTGAATGCAAAAAACTATGCTTCGTTTGTCTGTCCGTGCGTCATTGCGTCCATGTAATTTGCCTGATTTTGTAAAAAACATTGGTCTAATCAAATCTCCACCCCCCCCCCCCCCGTTCGGGGATCAGGGCTGCTCTATAACAATAATGGGCTACCACAGCCTATTGTTTACATCGACATTTCTCGTAAACACGATTATAATTTTATATATATCCAACTGCTTTTTCCATGGGTCCAACTCCCCTATAGCTTAGTTCGGAAATGAGGGCTGTTCCATAATATTCGGCCGATTTCAAATCCTTCTAGTATACACTTCGGCTTCTTAAAACGTTTTGATGGTATTTATCTTGGGCTCCAGGACATTTCGCACCATAGACGTCTCGCCCCCCGAGACGTTTCGCACCCATCTTCAAGACGTTTCGCCCCCGTCGCCGTGACGACTTATCCCAGTTTAAGACGTTTCGCCCCCCTGTGAGACGTTTCGCACCCACAGAAGACGTTTCGCCCCCAATGTGAGACGTTTCGCCCCCTATGTGAGACGTTTCGCCCCCCTATTGAGACTTTTCGCCCCCTAGGGAAGACGTTTCGCCCCCTGGAAAAGACGTTTCGCCCCCTTTCTAAATTAAGACATTTCGAACCCTTATGTGAGACGTTTCGCCCCCATTTTTATAGCGGCCAACAAAACATTTCCACACACCACAAAACATATTATGTAGACCATCGACATCATCACAATTAATTGCAGACTATTATTATTTTTACTAATAAATAGTAGTATTTCTATCTATGAAACTTGCGTTTATATTTAGGCCTACCGTATTCTGTTTTGTAAAATTGATATTGTATAACATACATATAAATATATACGTTCATAGAGTAGAGTAAGAATTGCATACTTGCATTAGGCTGCATGTACATGGAGAACGAATCTAAATGGGGGGGGGGGGGGTGGTTATTAGGCTGATCCTGCTCAATTGCAATTAACACGGCGTGATCCACATCAGGCGTGAGGACGCTATATTGTTGTGCTGTATTACGAATAATTATTTTTTCTCTATCCAAGTAGGCCCAGATATTTTCGTTCGTTTTAACCGAGACGTTGAACCAATGTGGGCATGTAATCTTCACGAATATTATACAGATTTTAAGAGTAGGGTGCAGAACGTCTTTCGTAAATATAAAGAGAGGGCGAAACTTCTTTCCGAATAATACATGGGACGGCAATCTTATGATGTTTTATAATTAGGGTGCGAAACGTCTTTCTTAAAAATGAATATCATGCTGATTGATGAATAGCGGGCGGAACATCTTTCCTAATTATGAAAAGGGTGCGAAACGTCTTTCCAAATTATAACTATAGGGGACAAAACGTCTTTCGGATTAGGGGGCGAAACGTCTTACCAAAATATGAAGATGGGGCGAAACGTCTTTCCTAATAATGAAATGGGTTCGAAACGTCTTTCCTAAATATGACTTGGGGGCGAAACGTCTTTCTGAAATATGGTTTGGGTGCGAAACGTCTTTCTGAAATATGGTTTGGGTGCGAAACGTCTTTCTAAAATATGGTTTGGGTGCGAAACGTCTTCCTGAACTATGAAAACGGGGGCGAAACGTCTTTCCTATTTATGGGGTGGGTGCGAAACGTCTTTCCTAAGTATGAGTTGGGGGCGAAACGTCTCACTAAAAAATGGTGCGAACTGACTATGGGGCGAAAAGTCTGTGTACCTTTATCTTGGGGGGGGGGGGGAACAAATGAAAATATAGCTTACCCTTTCTACCTTTTAATTGATGAACTGATTCTAAATTTAGTTAGGTATTCTCTTTGGCGATTCCATGATGAAATTATAATGATGCTGATCCAAATCATTTTGCAGGATCGAAGCTTTGTTTTCACTCTGTATTGCGAAAACATGTTTTGATGCTTACATAGTTCAGCTTACAGAGTTTAGCTTACATGTTTTAAAAAAGGTTTTACTAATGCTGTGTATAATGATGTGATGTTTATGTTGTGTATCTCTATTAAATTATGTATTGGTTGAAAGCTAAATAAAATCAAATTAGTCAGAAGGTTTTACTGTGATCGTTGATGGTGCGAAATCATTATTCGTAATTGAAGGGGTCAGAACAAAACCAAGGCTAAGTCATTTTTTCTTTTTTTCAGTTATTTGAGTTTGCGACTATGGGGCGAAAAGTCTGTGTACCTTTATCTTGGAAAATGATTGACTTAGCCTTGATTTTGTCCTGAACAAAAAATGGCCGCTTATGTCATCAAAATTGGTTATTTCCATGATATGTGTGGTAGACACATGGCACACTGTTTTTTATGGTACCCCAAACTCGAATAGCTGAAAAATTGACTTAGCCTTGGTTTTGTTCTGACCCCTTCAATTTAGGACGGGCCGATGGACGGAAAGGCAGTCATACAAATTTATCCCAGATTGTTATGTATTCCAATTTCACACATTCCAACACACAGGGGACGTTGACTCGACGTAGCCGCAAACTTTTTGGCAGCACCGGAATCGCTTTATCGTGTTGTCCTACGTCTAGATTTCACATGCACCCAACTAAGTCAGTAAAACACACAACATAATTGAAAAACAATTAAGTAAAATAATAAACTATATCTGTGGCTTCATGTTTGCAATACCCATGAATAACCATGAAAACAGAGTAACACAACTTTTAAAGCACACCATTTCTCAGATTGCATAAATATAGGCCTGTCGAATTATAATAAATCCGGGAATGTCGCGTAGGTTTGAATCATACCGAGAAAGAATAGCGTAATTGCTATATTATTATGAATACATAGATGGATGAATCTGTTCTATTCACTGATTATTAATATTTTTTTGCGAACCCATGGCCAACCGGGTTCATTTGTATTATATGCAGTGTATGTAGTGTATTGTTTAATGGTAACCACCTTGGAAATAGCCATTGTATTACTAGATTATGCTGAAAATCATTATAAAAGTATAGGGATACACTGAACATGATTTAAACGTTCCCAGCAAACACGGCACGTTAAATCAATGCCGATTTAATGCTGGCCCGTCGTCTCTAACTGCGGCCCAGCATTAAATCGGCATTGATTTAACGTATCGTATTTTCTGGGTCATGCCGTACAAAGCCAAAAGGTAGTAACTGCTTATCTTTACAAAGAATACCTCGGTAACGATGATGTATGCGAACGCCGAACCAACTATTTTTGGAAAATTTTGGCCCATTTATTGCGGGGCGTGAGTAAAAACCCTTCGTATACCTTTCGTATTAAGTTCGTAGAAAAGTTATGGAAATGTCTCAGAACGCTGTGAACATCTCAAGAAAACCCGTCGTCGTAAGGTTGACGTACGCTCGCCTTAGAAGCCCCAAGGCTCCCACACACCGCACCGACTGTCACCGATTGCTTAAGACGCGACTGTAATCTTAAACAATCGGTGCGGTGTGGGTACTCCCACGACTACGATTTCGTCAATTTCCGTCGCGTCGGACGCTGTCTTCAAGACTGTACATGTTCAGTTTTAGTCGTGGCCCGTCTTAGCCGTCGAAGACCGTCGTTGCGATGTGGCATGTCGTACGACGCGATTGAGCTGTCGGAGTTTGTTTATCCGATCCGAAAGTAGCATTAAGTCATGTTACCTGCAAGTCATGTGACCTGATTTCATAATAATGATAACTGAAAATGTTCCCACTAGAGGGCCTACACAGTCACCACTAGGATCGCTGCGATAGCGTACAACGCAAAGTCCGTAACATTCTTTTTAGTGTGCCATGCTGCCGTCGTAGACCCAGCTTGTCTGCGATTCTCTCAAGCCCGCCAGGACGGTCGCGTTTTAAGCAATCCACGGGAGTCTTTGCGGTGTGTGAGAGCCTTCAGGACTACCTATAGGATCGCTATAAGAACAGTGTAAGAACGGCTTGATGATACATTAATGGGCTTCGACACAGAAAAATCTGCTCCAAAGGCGATCGTATGATGCTCGTAGATTTTTTCATTTTTTTTACAATGTTATTACGAAGCTGTTAACCCTTACAGCGCAGAGATCGACTTTACTCGTCAGAATCTGACGTCTAAAGTCGATCCCCACACTGAAAGAGTTAGCATATTTCTAATGGCCGTAGACATCTAACATGGGTATTTAGATGAATCAGAAAGAGCTAACTAAGACATTTATGATGATTTTATGTTGAAAGAAACTTTGATCTCTATGATTTAAAATAAAAAATCAGCGCCTAAAGGGTTAATTCGAAGAGTAGCTTGGGACACACTTTAGAATATGTTGAGATTGTATTCGTACGATGGCTGTAGAGCTACTACGCTTCTCGTGTGGATGTCGCGCAGTTGTTTACGAACGATTTCAATTTTATGAACTGAAAATTTGTACGGCGACGGTATAATGCTGCTCTCACACATAGGCGAATATGCTAGCGAATGTGCTTACGAATGAAAATATTTGACATTCGCTCGAAATTCGCAACACTCACATGGTATTTGTAAGCGTTGGTAACAAATTCGGAACATTCGCAAGTCATTCTCCGCCTGCTTACGAATATCGACCAATTTAGGAAGCGTCTCCTAAATTTCAGCGAATGTTGCGAATGCCGTCATTCGCCGTCAATATCCGTAAGCATTCGCACGCCATTGGTAACGTTGGTAAGGCATTCGGAAGCATTTGCAACGTTCGTAAGGCATTTGCAAGGCGTTTGTAACGTTTGCCGTTTCCCATTTCTTGCGAATGTCTTACTACCGTCGACAATGATTTAAATTCAAGAAAACAATAAGCCCAGCGTCATATTTGCTCCGTATTTATACCAATCACAGCCTCGTCGTCAAATATTCGCATCATTTGTAAGAAAATGGCAAGGCAATGGCGACGTTGGTAAAACACTCGCATCATTCATAAGTACGTTGGCAACGTTTGCAAGCCCATTTGTAAGCATTTGCAAGCATTCATAACTCTCGCAAGGCAGTCGCAGCATTTATTTGATATTATTCTTAAGCCCATTTGCAACGATGGTTAGCAATTCGTAAGGCATTTGCAAGTGTTGGCAAGCATTCACAATGCATTTGTAATATATTCGCAAGGAGAGGTCGAGGGATGACCGAGTTGAAAATATTCGCTATCTATTCACAAATTTTGGGCGAATTCACTGCCAATTTCATAGATTCATAATCGCAAGCATATTCGCCTATGTGTGAGAGCAGCATAAGGCTGTAAGAACTCCTCAAGAACAACTTAACATCGGACGTAGTTCTTGTTGCGTTTATAGAGTTGTTAAAGATGCCCAAATCCTGGCTGCGAGCGTAACAACATGATAAGTGTATTTTTTCCTACGACCGTCTTGTGAAGGCCGAAATAATTCCAAAATTATCGGTACGGAGCTCTTACGAATCATTGTGACCAGGGTGTAACAGCATATAACTACAGAGCTCAATGATAGTCCTCTATTGTTACGATGATCATGAACATGCCGCAATAATTCATCAAGTTATTAACCCTTTAACCGCCAAATTATTCAATTGGAATTTTTACCCACTTGAAGTTGCGTCTCGCTGACGCGATCCACTACTTCAAGTTAGTGAAAATTATTAAGATTTGACAAAATGGAGGTCAATTGGTCCTACAAACCTGACCGATGCTGCCCGATGCTGTACCCTTAAAGCGCCGAAATATCTTCATGCAAACCATTTTACCCATAGTGACAAAATAATCATAAATGTCCTAGTTAACTTTTTCTGCTTCACTTGAATACATTAAGTTTACTCTTTCAGTGCGGGGATAGAATTTAGACGTCCTAATCTGACGTCTATAGACACCAGATTCTGACGTCTCAAGTCGGCCCCCGCGCTGAAAGTGTTAAGAGACACTGCCTTTTTATACCGTCAAAGTGACCATTTTTGTTTTTTTAAATAAATTGATAAATAATATTGTTATCTACATGTGTAAAAATACATATTTTTATAAAATCAACTTTTTGCGTGGTTCATTTAAATTTATTGACAATTCTTTTTAATGATAAATATATAAAATAGAGGGGCTTAATGTTAATTTTAAGCACTTTCCCATTTTTAACAATCGTAAACTAATCGTAAACTAATCCGTTTGTTTTCTTCTGCATTCATGTATTATCTCATTGGACCCCGACCAACAAAAGAGTGACCCAGCATGTCACATGACGAGAACAGCAAATCACCGCCGTGATGCGGTTGTTATTTAAATTAGCGGATACAATACGATACTTGGGCCGACTGAGTTTGTACAGATGTGTCACATAACAAACTTTGTAGTGCTAAGCCCTACGAAAATATAATATCTGTGTGCCATTTGGCTTTTTGTCAACAGGAACATATCCCATAGAGCAATGATTTCGACTACAGTAGCTTTTGTGTGTTTCATTATTTAACACCTGCATAATTAAAATAAGTTATTAAAAGTAAAATATGTCTCACTTCTCTAAATGCTGAAATATGTTGGGTTACATAAATATACAGTCGCTTGTATTTGTGTATCGCGGTATCGAGACAGAACTTCAAGTGAAAGAATATTAAGGTTGTATAGCTCTGTGCTCTATGTGATATGGATCAGTACAAAGCCAAACAAAAGTAACTGCTTACTTGAAAAGCTGAGACTTACTACCATGTGTCTTCGTCGGAGAGTGCGCTGTCGCAGACAAACTCAATGACCAAAAAATAATGAATGAATAAATGAATGGATGAATGAATGAATGAATGAATGAAAGAATGAATGAATGAATGAATGAATGAATGAATGAATGAATGAATGAATGAATGAATGAATGAATGAATGAATGAATGAATGAATGAATGAATAGGGTTTTTGTGTACATATAAGCTATACTGGACCAGGAGAACCTCCTGATGATGGTAAGATGAATGAGATGACCTGCAGTGTCCTCCAGACAAAAAATTCGAAATTCGAGCCTTGGCGGTCTGAGGCCGAGCACGCTGCATGTACCTCTCGGTCACGGAGTTTTCCTTCAATATTGCTTCTTTACAAGTGAGCGAGGGAGAAACCTTTGTTTTTTTAAACCCGAATTCCAGAGCGGGAAGCCCGGTCGTCGATTCATCAAGCAGGCAGATTCGACCACTGCACCAGAGCCACCGCCACGCGATGATCAAGTGCTGGTCCACTACCACAGACTTGAGCCAGCGTTATTATTACATTGGCTGGGGAGTTTTCTTGCTCGGCATCCCAGCACACACTAGACATTGACCCAATGCTGTTTTAGCGTTGACACGCCGCTTCGACGTCGGCCCAACATTAAAATAACATTGGGTCAACGCCTCGATCGTGTGTGCTGGGATGCTTTAAGCCAGTCAGTCACTCTCATGCACTATTTTTTTTAGACAAGAACACACCAAATTTTAAAACTTTTTCAAACTGTTACCCAACGCCAGCTCAATATTGACAAAATTAGAAAACACTGGCACAAATATTCACCCAGCGTTGAATTAAAGTTCCGTGTGGTTTTTTCGTGGAAGGATTTTGTTTGTTACCTATAATTATATATTATAATAATAATATCTACATGTACACTGATGTGTAAAGTCAAAAGGCAGTATCTGCTTAATTAACAAGTAAGCAGGTACTGTTTTGTGTCTTCGCAGGGTAGCATAGATACATTTTAGACACAAACCGATACCTGGGTACGGATAGGGTTTGTTTTCTTAAACCAGGCTTGCCTCGGGCCAGTTTCATCAGATATTACGTCATATGAGTGCAGCGAATGAGTGTTACAAAGTGTTTTACACACTATCAATCACAATAGGCTGTGTTGAATGCCACGTGGCAATTAGTGCAAAGGGGCGTAATGGCGCCTTCTAAATATTGTAAGAGCTGCATGGCGCTGACGAATAACAACATGGCCTCAAGAAGGAGAGCATGGCAGAGCGCCATGTTTGGAAACTATGTTTTTTCTCTGTTTTAAATGAATAAAATCCAAAAATCTAATGAGGGAGGGCGGAAAAAACATTTAAGAAAAAAAACATTGAAGCTCTTTCTGGAAAAGTTAATCATTGCGACAAAAAAAACATTGGAAAATTTTTTGGACAAAGTTAATGAGGGCGACGAAATAAAAACAAATTTTGAGCTATTTTTAAAAAAGTTAATGAGGGCGACAAAAAAACAAGCAAAAAAAACTTAGTTGGAGAAATGTTTTTTATGTCCTGAAATTAACTGTTTTTTTAAATATATTTTTATCTGAATTTTCTTTTCGGAAATCGGCAACAATCCAATGCGCGCGCTGGGCAGAAGGACACACATGTTTTTGTTTGGGTAATGCTCATATAAAACAGAGAAAAAACATAGCGGCCTTCCTCAGAAATGGCTAGATGGAACACTTTGTGAAATTCTAAAAATATATTTCCTAATAAAAAAATATTTTTTTTTTTTTCAATTTCGCAATCCACCGTTTTCTGCGTCCCTGTCAAATATAATAAGCCTATTTAATAATAATAATAACTATTTATCCCATGTATTTATAATATGCAATTATTAAAAGAAAAAAATGTATGATTTAGTAAACCATACAATAAACTAAGCCGAAGAAACTTTTCATGATTGAGAGATGCAAATTTATTATTCACCAAAAGCTATACGTGTGTTTACATTACCACTTATTCCATTAACTGACATTTATGTGCACAACACGGTTACACAAGCAAACACTAAAACTCTCACAGAAATTTTGATAAAGATCTGTTCTGACAAATATCTGAATAATTACATTAAAAGCAGTTCTCAGGTACAAACATCAAACTAGCGTTACAAATCCTAAACACATTTACTTAATTAAATACGTTCGTTGTAATTGTCATTGAAGAAAGTAGTCAATAAAGATAGATGGCTAATAAGAATAACACGACTGGTAAAACAAACTGTTAAAATCCCGCTAAGCACAAAACATTTGTACAACATTTGTACAACGTCCCAACGTCGAAGACGTTGGGACGACGTTGTATAAGTGTTATACAAATGTTTTGTGTTTACTAGGATTAGAGCACTAATTTAACCCTTTCTCCGCCAAGCACGACTATAGCTATAAAAATTATACTATAGTATTCTCTAGTCATGCTACATATGCATGTAATACATCAAAATAGGGATTTTGGAGGATACTTCATTAACCCTTTAACCGCCAAATTTTTCAATCTAAATTTTCACCCATTTGAAGGTGTGTCTCGCTGACGCGATCCACACCTTCAAGTGAGTGAAAAGTATTCCGATTTTACACATTAACCCTTTAACCGCCGGTGCCGCAATATTCGGGGTTTTTTTATTAGCGCATTAAGTACCACATATTAAATATGTTAAAGATAAATGTGACATCAACCAGCAAGATTTGAAAAGAGGTAACCTCTATTTTGTCAAGTCTGAATAATTTTCACTCACTTGAAGTTGTGGATCGCGTCAGCGAGACACAACTTCAAGTGGGTGAAAATTCAAATTGAATAATTTGGCGGTTAAAGGGTTAAAACAACGTTTGCAGTTCTAGTCTATGGACATGTTAACATCATATGGTTATATTTAGAAGCCAAAATAAAATCACCAATTTTTGATGATTTTAGCCTGGGACTGTCCCTTTAAGTATGGCTATAATGCCGCGCAGAGCAAAAATGTAGTATCTCTGCAAATGAATGCAGTAATTGCTTACTTTACAAGTAAGCAATTACTGCATTTTTCTTTTGCAGAGTAGAACAACACTTTTCCTAAAATTGTTAATTTGTTTTCACGAAATGATGTATCATTTCCACAAGTGGTGGTTTAAAATATAATGTTTAACATAATGTTTTCTGTACCTCAGCTGTTACAAATGGTCGTATGTATACGTATTCTATACAGTAATTTGTACAGTACAAACTGTTTGTGGAGGTAATAATTCTTCGGCGGAACAACGCACCTCAGCGGCTGAATGGAGTATGTTTGTCTCAAACATTTAATAAACAGTTTTCAGGATGATGATGTACACTCCATGCATTGTGCACACACTGTGGACTTGATGGGTGTCTCGAATATTGTACATTGCAGACATTTAACTGACTCTAAAAATGTTTACCAGTGTTGTCTCAGTCCATGTTAGGTCACAGGATCATCAAAATTGGCCGTACCGTTCAGTTGTGTGCAGACGACTGTGTTACTTTTCGTCGGGATATCGGAGCTCTAGATGCGTCCAGCGATTTAGAAAGAACGTTCCATTGTCGTCGCAGACTGTCGTCAAAACGACGTAGCTGTTCTTCTGCTACTCTGGGATAGCGACCGTGACGACACCGTGTGACGTTACGATTTGGAAGTCTGATGCGCCACGGCATCGAGCTGACATTCTCTACCTGGAACAAGCAGCCGATCAACGTCACCAGGGTCACCAACATAGCAATCTTCATCTTCTTGACAATTCAGCAGCTATATACCGGACCGGAACACTGTGATCGTACAGATAGATTGACAGGAAATTGTCCTTGTCGTAGCCGTGTATTTTGTCAGAAGAAAAGTTTCTACATGCACTGTCATAAAGCTCACACGTAGCCTATATCTGTGTAATCAACGAGGCGATTGATCTAGATTCGACACAGTGGCTCCTGCAGTCGTCAGCAGATGATCGGATACCTTCACGACGCCAGATACACCAATCGCCTTCAGATGGCATGCAGCATGCTTTACACTAACTTTTATACACAATGCAGGACATGACGCAGCTCCCAATTATCTCAAAACCTGGCTGGCGACAAGAATAAATCACTCACTTGAAGTTGTGTCTCGCTACCGCGACCCACAACTCCAAGTGAGTAAAAAATATTTAAATATACATAATTTGAAGAAAACATATGGCAATCAAGCAAATCTAATGCTCATTTGTCTATGAATTTATTTATCTTGAAGGATAAAACTACAGGCGCGCCATTACGTTCCTCCCTGGGTTTTGTGTTAGCTTGCTTCTCAGGTAAGCTGATGTGGAGTATCCGCTTACTTTTCAAGTAGTCAGATCCCTTTTGACTTTGCAGTGTCGTATTTATAAACGTGACTTTATTGTCTTGTATTTGAATCTGTGCTTTTCATTTCAGTTTATTTTTCACTCATCGCTGCTATACTTGGAGATTAATAACAAACATTTTGTGGTGCATGGTGGCTGACGTGCGGTATTCGACGCGCGCAAAATAACAAAACAAGGCCGGTCCTGGTATATCTGTACATGTATATACATTGTCAACAGGGCGTGGGGAATCGACAATTCAAACATTTCACATTGAGATAAAATTAAACTATGAGGGTCTACTTTTTTGTGAACAAAAAACTGACGATGTCTCCCCTCCAGCAGCATAACCATAAAGGTTGATAGATAATAGATGTAGTGTCAATGGCTTTTGTAATTAATGTTATTAAATAGCTCATGTAGACAGTAGAGACTATGTATTAAGCGGAATTTATTATTCAGTTTTGGTGCGAAACACTCGTCAACACTCCCATCAAACACGACGTTGACCCAATGCTGGCCCACCATCTGCGACGCTGGCCCAGCATCAAACCAGCATTGGTTCAACGCCTCGTGTTTGCTGGGTGCTGCGTTCAATTCCCAGTAAACACAAAACATTTCTATAACATTTTCACAATGTTGCACTGGCGATGAAAATTACCTGTTCTGGTGGCGATGGGTGCCGATGTCGAGCGTGTGGTCCCACGAGAAAACTGACACGCGATGTCTTGACGAACCTTCGAGGAACCGTCGGGGAAGCATCACCGATGCATCGCCGATTATTTGGCGATGCATCGGGGAATATTCGGGGATTAATCGGCGCTACATCGGCTAAGAGTTAACGATGTACTTTTAGAGTCGGCGACGGTCGGTGATCCTTCGGCTATGCGTCGCCGTGTAATGGTGATGTCTTGACGATATCGTGCCGATGTCTTGACGACGTCATTTCGATGGTATATGGAGCCTTGTTGAGAGCAGGGATTGGGTAACAGTAGGCTAATATAAAGTAATAGTAATAGATATATAGATGGTCAAGTAATATGTAATAGTCTATTACCTTTATATTACACTGTTCTATTTTTGCTAGATTATTCACATCAATTTCACCTATACCAGCAATCTCAGAAAATATATTTGATTATAAAATTATATTGATATTTTGTCAATTATTTATAAAGTAAAATGCATAATAACATACCATTATGATTTGTATTAGTTCTCTTGACTGGACTAATATTGCAGAGGGCGTGTCAATATTAAAATAACATATATCTCTCTTCTGGGAGGCGTGTCAGTTGTCGGCGTTAATATTTTCGTTTATCCAGCTTAATGTGCGGAGAACAACATTTAATTACCGTTATTGGTGGTCAATGAGGCAAAACTTAAAATCTTAATGCTTAATCCCCTCAGAGCCACTCCCCATGCTCCCAGGAGACGACACACCAGTACCGTACTCTTATCAGTTGCACAAACATTTTTATTTGCGTATTTTTTTATTAACTTGTATCACTATATATGACAACATATGCACGTACTTCACACAAACAATACTGTGGCAATCCTGCATAACAACTTTAAATAGAAAACCGATTTCGTATGAAATATAATACAGTTGCTGAATATTCCAAAAAAGCCTACATTCGATTATCCTCTTTTAATTGGCACCTTACTTGAATGGCCCGGAGGTGAAGTGATCCAAGTCCAAAATTCGATTTTTTTCTGTTTATGTGATTTTGGGAAAGTTAAATATATAGGAAATAATATACTAAAATATCTAAGCCATTCGTTTAAAATTGGAAGACTTATTAAACAAAATATAATTTTTCACTTTCAAAATTGATACTTTTCTTCAATGGTAAATTGATCCAAGTCCATCAGTTTATATAGGGAAATTTTGACTTGGATCAGTTTACCTCTGAGACATACGAAAAATGGCTGCTGAAATGTTTAAAAACACCCCTTCTATGGATCAGTTTGTGCATTACCAATCATTACCAAATTTTTACTGAAGCAAGATGATGAGACACTAGGCAGTTTCTATACTAATTTGTGACTTTTAGAAATAAATTTATATATCTAAATTTCAAAAGTTTATTAATAAAATAAAATGAAATAAAAACTGTCAGAAATGGGTTTTACGACATTGATAATTATATACCTGCGAGTAGGAATGAATATTAAACACCAAAGCAAAATTTTCCATTTATTTATAATTATGGACGTAACAATTTTGTATTAAAAATGCAATAAATATTTTTTTTAATTGATTTTAACTTTAAAGCCTTCTATAGGAAAATGAGAAAATGCGGACTTTACCTCTAAGCGAATGCGATAAAATAGTTTTTGCATTTGTTTTGATAAAGACGCAATGTCCTTACGCATAAAATTTATTCCACAAAATTAGAATAAATAAAAATAATTTTAAATACTTATATCAGATTCACCAAAGCCTATATATGAAATGAATGGGGTTTTAGGCCTCCGTTGTGCACATATAGGCCAAACCGGGCCAGAAGAACCTCCTGAGGAGGATGGTGAGATGAATGAGATGACACTGCCCTCCAGACACAGGATTCGAAATTCGAGCCCTGGCGGTCTGAGGTCGAGCACGCTATCTCCCGGTCACGGAGGCTCCCAACAATATTAAAGATTCACCTTTGAGCATTACTCAAGGTCATAGAACTTAAGCAGCTCGGTGATCATTTCAGAGAAATAAAACTGATTTTGCTTATTAGATTATATATTCTTATCTTGATTTTGGGATGAAGTCATGACACACTTTGTATTTATAGGTTTTAGAAATGATATTGTTAATACCTGGTTGCAATCACACACAACCTACCACGACTTCACTTTCAATGGGTTATAATACTGCTCATGTGATCATCGGTGACCAATCAGAAGGAAGATTTCTAACGCTCAGCGAAGCATCGCCGTAGCACCGCCGATGCTTCGTCAAGCAGCTCAAGAACATCGGCGATGGATCACCAAACCATCGGCGATATTATCACATCGATTATGCATCGCCGATGTTTACACGAGCATCGCCGATGTGTCGCCGATGTGTCGCCGATGTGTGGACGATGTGTCTGGGACATTTTTGGCCTTGGTGTACATCGCCGAATGCTCGCCGACTGCTCGGCGCTGTTTGGCGATATATCGCCGATGGTATTTGGCGTCAAAACATCGGGAGAAAATTTCAATGTATGCTTTGAAATTTTCCTCGATGTCCCGATGCCTTAGAGAAGCATGGCGATTACTCGCGTACGTCGCCGATCATTCGCCGAACCACTGGTGCATGGTGGAGCTGCACTGGCGATGCCCAAATTTGGCATCGCGAGAGCATCGGGAGGCTTAAAAAGCCTCGTGGGACCGTAGCATTAAATTACGGAGGTCTCCGGGGCTCGTCACAAACGGGTTAAATGTTGGGCCAGCGTCGCCTTGTTTAAACTTTTTTTCAGATTTCATATATATATATATGCGGGAAACTTAAAAATATAATTACAATGCTGTTTAACTGTAGGTTATTTTAAATAGTTCTGATGCAGATTTTAGTATATAATTTAGTTTGATTTTTAGTTAACTTAGCATGCATTTGTGATTTCACCGAATTAATCCTGTTGTATATAGTCATGTACATGTTCATTTTAATGATGCATACGTCTGCATAGACTTACCGTCGTCAATAAATATTTATCTATCTACATTCACAGTAGATACAATATACAGTACAGAACAGATGAAAACAAGACAATACGTAAGACATGATAAAAAAGAAAGAAAAAACAGAGCAAAAACAAAAATATGCTATATCTATGTGAAGTGTTTGTATGTGGTTATTATCATCTGGTTAGTTAATAAGAATTGAAAAAAAGAGTAATATTATATTCACGATAATATGAAAGTTCATAATCTATATTTTTGTCATCTGATCACCCAGAAAAAAAGAGTAACAAGCCCAATGCCGATGTAAAGCCGGTCCACCGCCTACGACGCCGGCCCGGCACCAAATCAACACCAGGCCAATGCGTCGTGTCCACTGTGCAATAGCCCCATCGTCATCACAACAAAACATGATATACATCCACCCAACGCCGGTACAACGCCGATCCAGCGCCGCAGACTGTGGGCCAATACTGTGCCAACACCGGGCAAACGCTTTGAGCCTGTCGGGACGATCATAAGCCACATAAATACAAAAGGTTGGCAGTACGGTCACGATGCTTTGAACCAAAGCTGTGTTAATGCTGGCCCGCCGTCTGTGATGCCGGCCCACATTCAGCGTACGTGGCGTCAAACACGACACGGTAAACCAATACTGGGCAAATGTTTGCTCAGCGTCGTAGACGGTGGGCCAACAATAGCCCGACATTGGGTATATGTCCCGTGTCTGACCACTTGCATGATAGACGGAGATAATGCACAGACACAAAACTGATGTGACGAACAAATGAGCGGTGGAAGTAAAGCAATATATATCTCCCCTCTATAGAGGGGAGACATAATGAATGGGGTTTCAGGCCACCTTTGGGCACATATATATACTAAGGTGGGCCAGAAGAACCACCTTAGTTTGTAAGATGAATGAGATTATACTTCCAGATACAGAATTTGAAATTCGAGCCCTGGAGGTCAGAGCACGCTACCTCTTAGTCACAGAGGCTCCCCACAATAATGAATCTTAACGAGTGAGCGGAGAAGAAATATTTTCTTTCTTTGAAACTTGGAGGCCAGGGTGGGGTTAGAAGAGATTATACTTCCAGATACAGAATTCGAAATTCGAGCCCTGGAGGTCAGAGCACGCTAACTTTTAGTCACAGAGGCTCCCCACAATAATGAATCTTAACGAGTGAGCGGAGAAGAAATATTTTGTTTCTTTGAAACTTGGAGGCCAGGGTGGGGTTGGAAGCCGCGATCTCCGATTTTCCGTAGAGGATAAAGTCCGAGGAGCTCTACATTCTTAGCTTTGAGAAAGGCCGAGGCCGTTTTCAAAGCTAAGAATGTAGAACTCCGAGGGTTTTAACTGACTTAAAGCACAGCCGACCATATTGAAGATCCCTCATTATCAACAGTTTGGCCGCGCCTAACTGATTATAATCATGATATTTGATCTGTACTGTCTTGATGAACAAAGTCGGACAAAGAAAATAATGTAGTGGTGTGTTTTAAATGCAGGCAGCTTTAACCACTGCACCAGGCGCCCTTCACATTAAGATAAATATCACTTATAGGCTGAGATTGACCAGTGAATGTACGTATAACACGGCAACAAGACCGTGATCACTAGACTTATTACTTCACCAATTAAATATCATACAGTAATCTTAAACGTATATATAATATCGCATCACAGCCTAAGCCTGAGTCCAGTTAAATGAATATTTTCAACAGCCTGTATCTCCTAGAAAATGTGGTTTAATAAAAAACAAAATTGATAAGGACACGCCCCCTATATATACTGTCACGATTATTTTATGTGGAAATGTTACGATGTCTTAAGGAAGAACCTAGCGTCGTAGGCGATGAGAGCATTTGGCTGTGTACCTGTGGGGATACATTCATCAATCTTGTGTTTTATATTTTTTGTTGTCTTCAAAGGCAAGTCGGCAGCAGAAGAGGGTGGGGCAGAGGCATAGGTACAGAGGCAAAGGCTCGTCCGATGTCTTGCACATATATTTAGTATAATATGTAGTCTTCAGTTATCAGGGCTCTGGAACCCGTTACCATGGCTACAAACATTTGGTATATCACTCTCCTGTCACATGCCTGGACAACGACATCCAGGATTTGGCGGGGACGGAAGAATAGAAGCAAGATAACGGGAGCCACTGGGAGTGTGAGAGCTACTACATGCTGTATGGACGTAAAATAGTACCACAATAAGAGGATAACATGAATCTACGTATTTAAATCTTCTTCCTAATTATATATATACCACGCAATAATATCCTTGCCGGCACCCCTGAGAGGCTCTGCAGGAACCCTGCCGGTGTCAACGAATATTAAGCATCCCCATATATTAGGCATCCCTGACAATTCAAAAAGTCACGTGACTGTGTTGGCATGCGCAGAGTGTCTACGCAGCGGAAGTCACACAAAGGTGTCTTGAGCAATCCACCACACTTACATATTATTCTCTTTTAAAATGATTTAGTTTTATTACTTAGTTTTATTAGTAGCAAACTTAGTTTTACACACTTAAAGTTAAACACGTTAACCAATGTGTTAGAAAGTATAATCCATATCCCAGCTAGTGGTCGCTAAAAT
The DNA here is from genome assembly GCA_964017125.1 of Flabesymbios commensalis. Lineage (NCBI taxonomy): Eukaryota > Metazoa > Annelida > Polychaeta > Terebellida > Flabelligeridae > Flabesymbios > Flabesymbios commensalis. Next base: position 47,393,711 of record OZ024910.1, on the reverse strand, counting down.
ACTATTCATTTCGAGACAAGAGGGAATGCTTAATATTGCAATAAGAAGAACAAGACAGATCTGGTGGAAAACTAGATTCCCACGCCATAATTTCTAGCCTATTAGAAGAAAAACGATAACTTTCACATTGACATATTAATATATTAGATTATATGTTAACGATCTTTATACAGGGAATGCTTTACAAGGTTAATACGTATAAGACATGGTTATATTAGGCATCCCTTTCGCCATAGTGTAGCGTGGGCCGTTCAGTAAGAGCATACAGAGGGAACACTCAAGAGCTTGGCAAGTCGTTGCCAAATTATACATCCCCGTCGTCCCGTGCAAGCTGGCTTGTATGAACAAACCAATACCATGGCAAACAATTTATATTTACTATTGGGCCTACACTTTATTATCGATTGTCTATATACAAATTACTACTAAGGTTGCGATAGACATAAATTATATATTTGTTATAATTTAAAAAAAAGTAATATAAAAAATATTTTGTCATGTCTTTTTCTGATTGGAAAATGTTATTCCACCGTAATCATTAAGCGATGATATGTTATTCCAGGTCTGTGCATATATATAACTTTTGTATAGAAATACGAAAACAAACTTGAGGAAGTGTAATCAAAACATGACATAGGCTACGTTTTAAAGCGCATTTTCAGATAGGTTTGTCACAACTTAACCCTTTAACCGCCAAATTATTCAATCTGAATTTTCACCCACCTGAAGTTGTGTCTAGCTGACGCGATCCACAACTTCAAGAGTGTAAAAAAATTATTCAGATTTGACAAAACGGATGTCAACTGTTTTCAAATCTTGCTGGTTTATGTCACATTTTATCTTTAACATATTAAAAATGTGGTACCTAATGTGCTAATACAAAATGAAAACCCGAATATATGCGGCACTGGCGGTTAAAGGGTTAATGGAAGTTCTTCAAATTTGTACAGACATGGATTGGTTCACAGCAAACACGACCCATAGACCCAATGTTGGCCCAACGTCTACGACATCAGTGCAGCATTGGGTCTATGTATCGTGTTTGCTGTAGGTTTTAATAGCCAGGCATAATCCTCCTAATAAATAAAGTTCCTATTTAAAATACGATTACACCTTAAAAGTCATATCGTTAACTGGTCATACATATCATATACCGCCGATGACCACATTGAGTCACCCCTTGGTTCCCAAAGACAATTAATAAATTTGACACAAAAAACTTTTCATAGTTGCAATTATAAAATTCTATATCAACATCATGTGGAAAATATTTGTAGTTTTCAGATAATCAAATGTATTCCCGTATTTAATTACTGTTATCCGCTGTACCCATGGTACCCGTGGATACATTATAGACAATACGCGTTAATATACAGTCATGGGCTCACAAGTGTTAATTGCGGCGGGGTTTCAAGAAGGGGTGTTATCACACCTTGTTCTTTGTTTGATCAACATGAGAGGGTGCAGTAGCTGTGGAAGCCAAAGGTGCGAACATTGCGTCTCAGGAGTGTTGTGTTTGCAGTAAATTTAGTGCTAGACAAAAGATTATAAGCGTTCACCACCAAATTTATTGCCAGGTGGATAATATTTTTGTATTATTACTTTTAATAAACTTTGAAGCTTTACAAATGCAGCACATACATAGATTGAAGCCATATCAAATTGCATATTGACTTGCAATTTTTTTAAAGTAAAGATATTTATTAGGGCGGCTGGCATACATTGGGAGTATAATTTAAAATATATTATTTAAATATGAGACAACATCTATTCCAGTGTTTTACAGATGGCGAATTGAAACCCTTTTCATCCAAGAGAAGGAGAAAGCGTACAGCAAAGCTTACTCAAAAAGTACAACTTTACTGTACTTGTAAAACTACAAATAAATCGGACACTATGATTAAATGTTGTTCCTGTGAAAATGTATTTCATACAAAATGTATTAACCTTGCTGAAGACGCTTCTTATTATAAATGTAATAGATGTTGATAATTTAAAATTAATGTTGATGATATTATGTAAAATATTTTGTTCTTATGATATGTACCTGGTTACCTTGTTTTCTTACCTTGTACTTTGCCTTGCATTAAAATTGTACTTTTAATATTGTGATGGTCAGTTTTATATGCTATTATGAATGTGACTACATTATTAAACTGAATTGAATGTACAGTATATTGTAGTAGATTACCAATTATATTGTGATATTTGTATTTTATATGTGAATGTATATAATATATTTAATCTTGTTGTGATGGCAGTATAATATGCTACTATGAATGTGAATATAATTATATTTATAAATGTAATTTACTCTTTAAAATGTACTGCAATAAAATAATAGTTAATATTATGTTAATACTGTTGGAATAATTGTATGATACCTGTGAATACATCTGTAAAGAAATATTTGCATGTCAGTATTGGTTCCGATCATTCATTTACGCGGTGATGTAATATATTAGCACTTGATTTTGTGGCCATACATTTTCATGCGCTTGGTCGCCTAGGGTTAATTGTTTAGATAAGGACATTATAAAACCTTTTTGCATATGCGCTGTGTCCCCTCTTTGATCTTTGGTAATGCCATCACACGTTACAGTAAAAACACCTCCTGAGCGGGGGGGTGGGGGTGGTGACTAACAATTGCAAACCCTTGTGATGTCGGGGACTAAACATGTCATTAAATACTAGTATTTTTTTTTTTTTTAATAAATAAAGTCAGAATTAAAACTCGCTTAACATACATGTATAACTATGCGAACAACGCTGATTATGATGTTTAATAGCACACAAATACGCGTTAATTATCTTCTTTTATTTATATATTTAGTGTCAAACCATGGTAACATAATTCACATGTGATATATTTGGAACACATTAGTGCAATATATTGCTGTAACAATGCGATATTTCCATTTGGAATGTCAAATATAGGTAGATAGATATTTATTGATGACGGGAAGTCTATGTAAACGTATACTTTGTTAAAAGCAAATAAAAATAGACATGATATATTGCTGAAATATCTGTCTAATTACGCTCCCTGAATTTTAATAATTCTGTGTTTTTATATTTGCTAATAGTTTCGGTAACAATTTATTATTCTATGCGATGTTAAATTTAGAAACGACTTGCTAAGCCAGCGATATTAAGCTCCCCCAACCAGGACTGCCACCACACTGTGACCAAGGGGATGTCTAATTTGACAATGGCTTGCCAAGGTCTTGCCAGGGTGTTGGCATGCTTGTACCTGTCAGCAAAATTAGGCACCCCTCTGTATGCACTCTGACTGAACACGCCACGTTACACTATGGCGAAGGGATGCCTAATCTAACCAAAGAATCTATGATCTAACTATATCTTATATGTATCATAGTATATATTCATTATATGCTTTTATTATATTTTTTGTTGCCAAGGCCTTATAATATAAATAACACATAATATGGTTTGAATTACAGTTAGTGTAATATAATAATGTGGTATTTTTTACTTAAGAGTATCATTATTATAGAATTAGTGTATAATTTAATTTAAGATTGCTGTGATATTAGTATGATTATGATGAATTTCAACAAGTGTGTGTATTACATATTTGATAATAGATTTGTGTCCAATTTTATTATTGATTGCAATATTGCAATCGCAGAAGTCATGTAGGCTTTTTCTTCAACTAGCAATTAAATATATAATATATACATCTGCTGATCATTTACCATGAGACACACAGCTGTCTCACTATGACCACATTATGTGCCTTCTTGCGCAGAACCGGAAGGGAAGCCTAATATCGAGGGGATGCCTAATATGGCGTGACACCGGTGCCCGCCCGCCATTCCTTGCACTTAACGGCTCCCTGTCGGGTCCCGTGAGGTATAGGCTGCCTACGAGGACCTGTTTGAAGGAGCGCGCAACGCGTTATGTGGCACCACGTGAAATTAACGTTGATACACGGGTTTCAACCATAACTCGATGAGGCCGCCAATAACTTGATCGCCTAGTAACTTATGGAAGGGAGAAACAATGATTCGATCGGGTTGTAGTTTGAAACTCAAAAGGAATGGGTGCGAATTCTGGCCGCCTTGGTTGTTTCTATTAACTTTTACAAGGCTTGTTGTTTGCAGAGTCGTTTATAGTACTGTACACTTAAAATAATCTTTCGATATGAGTAGGGCATAATCCCGATTTTGGGCTTACTTCTGTCGTTCTATTGTCATGATTTTGCAGACAGCGACTTAATCCTTTAACCGCCGGTGTGGCATATATTGGGGTTTTCATTTTTATTAGCACATTAAGTACCACCTTTTAAACATGTTAAAAAAAAAATATGACATCAATCAGCAATATTTGAAAACAGTTGACCTCCATTTTGTCAAATCTGAATAATTTTCACTCACTTGAAGTTGTGGATCGCGTCAGCGAGACACAATTTCAAGTGGGTGAAAATTCAGATTGAATAATTTGGCGGTTAAAGGGTTAAATCAGCATTCACTCACTCACATATTGCCCTATTTTTTGTACCGTTAAATTTTAACGATTACTGTCTACTAGCTTAATTGTTTGATCATCTGCATGATACACAAGTTTTTTATGAATTACTTATTTAATATAGAAGCTATTGAAGAAGCCGGTGGCAGTCACTTCAGTCCTTTAAAAAACTGTAGGGGGTATTCTTGCGTTGGGGATGGTGATAAGTTCAACAGTAGGCCTAAATAAAGTGGTTAAGTGAGTAGTGAGTACTGCCCGATGTTCCCTCCAGAGAACCTACCCCAACAGTAAAATCAGCATAGTTACATTATATAGTGCAGATCTATATCGGCAACTACAACAACCCTAACGATTGCGGCTATTATGAGCTTGGGGTGGTCATTTGAGGGTTGTACGGTGGCCCAGCTGCTCCAGATTACCTGCTGAGATGATGATGCACAGATTGATGATAAATGAGCCAAATAGGCCTAATCATAATCATCATCAGATAATCAGATTTTGTGCAGAAATTACCCACACATGTATATGGTTGTCCACAAGAATATTTTCATGCCCAGGCCACCAACTAGTCTTGGCGTCCATTTTTAATTTTCGAAGTCAAATACTCCTCGAATCAATTAAATAAATTAGAAAATAGATTCCTTGACCCAGAATTAGTTGGAAAAAGTGGTATTTCTTACCATTGTAGTCCAAAGCATACACAAATTACTTTTTAACGTGGCGTTTAATGGGTCTTGGCGGCCATCTTGAATTCCATTTGTATTCCAATGGTGGATTTTGTTAGCATTTTATTACCAGATCCGGGGGTGCCTGTAGATACTAAAACCGTTGGGAAAACTTTTGTATCAATTTTCCACCCAAAATTGTAATATGGTCGTACTACGCTGTTTGTTTTTTGGTTGGTTGGGTTAGTTAGCCCAGAAACTAGGCTGCCTGGGCCTTCCGATAAACATCGATTGTTCAACATCACCACACGATCACAGCTGCTCTCGTAAGATCGGCGTGATATAAGCCGACTAAACCTTAAAAAACAGTCAAAAGCGCCACGTCCCCTTCTCTATACGAGCACAGGTCGGGTAATGTTTTCAGGGAAATGAGGACCAGTCTCTTCCAATGATCGGTCAGGCACCTACCGGGATCCCCTAGGAATCCGGCAGAATATCTGTAAAATACGATTTGATCATGAAAGGATGATATGGAAGACACGCCCTTTCATACCCAAGGAGATGACTGGTGTTGCAATACACCATCCCCTGGACTTCGGGAATTTAATTAACGGATTGACATTATATAATTATTAGCCATGCAACTGGCTCCGTGTAAGTCGTTTATTAAACTAATCAATTATAAAAATTATCAATATATATATTGGTGGGCGCCAGGCACATGTACTTTAATTTTGATGATATACGACTTTCAGTTTTAATTTCAGGCTACCTTTGATTTTTGAGCTTATTTTACTGTATGACCTTGATAAATGTCGAAAATAGAGTGTTCGTCCCTTTTTTCCGTCGGTTGTGAGGGGGGCGGGGGGGAGGGGGGTGCAGTGGGGTGGTGTTAGCCATGGCCTAGTAGAGCATCCACCCTCTCTGACTATAAATATTAGCTGAGAGACATGTGAGACGTGACTGCTAATTTGGCATTTCAACACATATAATTGCATATAATAATACTACATAAACGTTTTTGCAAAATAAATAATTATTCGGTTAAAGTGTATGTTTTATTGCACAAATAATATAACCCAGTCATAAACTCGGACACCTAAATATTATCAATTTTGCCAATGTTTTTATTCAAATATCACAGATAACTTATTAGTTAACATTCATACTAAAACGCTTGATAAAATAAAACAAAATTGTGTCTGCGATGAGCGTAAGACTTCAAAACAATATAAAGTTTATATAATTAACAATACATAATACTGTCAATTAGGCGGTTGTCGTCAACATAATCTGATAATAATAACACATATAGAATTCACAATCATGCATACAATAGCTAAAAGCATATTATTGAGAATAATTTTCAAAGCAATAAGCGGCATATATTGCACAATATCAATACAAATACTTCCCTTTTGAAGTGGGTTAAGAGTTGTTACGACCAACAACAAATATCATTAAGCGAGCAGGATTATGACAAGCACAGATCATTTCAGATTATGCATTATTATTCTTTAACCCTTTCAGTGCAAGGACCGTCTTTATACGTCGGAATCTGACGTCTGTAGACGTCAGATTCTGACGTATAAAGACGATTCCCGCTCTGAAATATTTAAAGCAACTCCTTGAGATGACATTAATTTTCGTTTTTAGTTTTGTAATGAAGTAGTGTATCCCCCAGATCATGATTTTTTCCCAGAGTTTTTAGATTAAAAAAAATTTTTTTTATCAACATTTCTATGAATCCGCCTAAAACCCAAACAAACTTTTTGTATACCTAAACACTTGCTAAAGGACGGTTGAATGTTTCCACAGCATCGGGCCGAATGTTGATGCCGTCGGCCCAGCGTTTGGCAGACAATCAGAGCTGCAGGTGTATCCCCCCCCCCCCATGTCCTTAATAAAATACACCAATTAGCGGCGATTGACGTGGGAATATGTGGTGTAAAGTGCTGTATATTACTGACTTGTTTTGTTTACATGGCAATATATGACCTGGAAATTTAACTAATTTTTCGGTGCTTGAGGATAGTTTTTTGACTATTTTGTATTTTTAGTTGAGATCACTAGGCTATATAACTTCATATATATATTTTTTTTTTAATTGACAAAATTAAAAATGTCTCCTTTTAAAATATTAATAATGGACGAAGACCAATAACATATGTATTAAAAAGAAGCGAATAGAGCTAACTATTTAAATATTTAATATGATTTCAAACAGATAAAACCCTTTGGTCTCTATGGTTTATACAACATACAAATATAATAGCGTTGTAGGGGTTAAAATATATTGTGAACGAATATAAATAAGCAGTGCGTGGTTAAATAATTAATACTGTTAGCGTTGTGAAGATTTTCGAGTGTTCTTGTCTGACATAACAAATACACAAAACCTTTGCATCAACCGTTTAAATCGCAAAGTTAACCAATTTAAATTCTCACCCCAAGTGATGTTGTGTCTCGCTACCGCGACCCACGACTTCAAGTGGGTGCAAATTACTCATATTTGTGTTAATTTGAGAGCAATCTTTTGCACATTTTGATGTTTGAACACTCATTTCATTCCCAATCACATGCTCACCATGAGAAGATTGGCTAATAAAAGGGGGTAAAAACGACTATAGCAGTGTAAGGTTTAACATTACAAAAACGTTCACAATGAGAAATAGCGTACATCAAGAACGTACAAGTCATGGCTTACATGGGTATTCTTGCTTTTGACCACAATTTGAGTAAAAAGTAAAAAAAAACTTGAATTTGAACCTGCCTTACTTCAGAAATCTACTTTATGGGAGAAATTTCTAGTTATATACGTTTAAACATGCCTATAAAAAGATACACTTCTTGTTTAAAAAAAAACAAATAAATCGCCATCAATTGCTGTACACCCTGCGAGAAGAGTTATAGCCTGAGTTGGGCCTGTAAGGTTCATTGTACGATGCGTTGGAACGGTATGTTGTTGTGTTTGGTCCAAAGTGCACAGTCTGTAAAATTATAGAAAATATCATGATAATATCGAGATAATTAGATGTTTCAACGTTACAATATTATGCATATTATATAAGCCTTACAGAAAGGGTAGAGTCATAACACAGTGCTGTATTAACCCTTTAACCGCCGGTGCCGCATATATTCGGGTTTTCATTTGTTTATTAGCACATTAAGTACCACCTTTTAAACATGTCAAAGATAAAATGTGACATCCATCAGCACGATTTGAAAAGAGTTGACCTCCATTTTGTCATATCTGAATAATTTTCACACACTTGAAGTTGTGGATCGCGTCAGCGAGACGCAACTTCAAGTGGGTGAAAATTCAGATTGAATAATTTGGCGGTTAAAGGGTTAAAATGATTTATGATGATTTCAAATTGAAAAAAATCGTTGGTCTCATGGTGTATATAAAATACATTTCAGCGCTTTAAGTGTTAACCCTTTACCTTCCAATTTATCTTATTTAACCCACAACTTTAACCTTGGTGAAAAATATGTGTTTACCTAGAGACGAACATTTGCAAATCTGGATGTTTAAACACACGTTTCGTTCTCACTAACAGTGATTATTTTACTCACCTAATACAACGGATAAAACATGTTTAACCCTTTCAAGCCTGAATTTACCATTGTCATCTTCATCCACTACAAGCCGCGAATTGCTGTCGCAATTCTCGACTTGTAGTGGATGAAGATGACTTGATGTGGCTTAAAAATTAAAGAAAATTACCATGTATTGGCAAACCAGTTTCATGGAAATTTTCGTTCTAAAACCCTTAGTTGTAGGGAAATTAAGTATGTTTTCAGGGACGTAAAATGATGCTTTAATGCATCGTGGGGGCTTAAAGTGTTAAAACGACTATTGTCGTCCCTGACAGTTTGAAATTCCATAGTTATTCAATAGGGGCGAAAATTAATAGTCAAAATAATGTACGTGGGATTTTATGTGCAATTTCAGGCAATGGGGCTAAGTGGATCAGCTATGTAATAATATATCACATATTATAATAATAATTTTGATGGTAATCTAAACAGGGCTTTTACAAAGGCTTCAATTGTAGTAACGTTAGATGCAGTGTATCACAATCTTTTTGCAAGCACGACTATTCGCTTACAGTACATAATATCCGATGTGAATTTCAGTCTACAGACTGCAGATTCAGACGCCATAAGACAGGTATTCAAGTGAAGCGCAAATAGCTGACTAAGACATTTATAGTGATTTCAAATTAAAGAAAACCTTTGGTCTCCATGGTCTATACACTAATATATCAGCCCTTTGAGGGTTAGTACCCACCTTATTTGTGGTGTATCCAGAGTGTCCCAATCCGAACGGTGTAACCTGTGGTAAATGACCCCCTCCAGATGCTGGAATCAACAAACAGTGACACATTATTAATCCCTTCAGACAGCCATCCTATCATCCAGCTATTTACTCACATTTTCATTCACCCCGAGGTGTGAATTGCTGTTGCAATTCTCACCTCGGGGTGAATAAAAATCGCGCAAAAAATATTATTATAACTAAAGAAAAATTATAACTAAAGAAAAATGAAAATTCGCGAATTCTAAACTTCGTGAAAAGTATCAAAGAGAACCTTGTCCTGTCCCTGCCATAAAGACCTGCTTACAACTCCCATAATACGGCATGTCTCACCTGATTTTGATAAAATAATGCCTTCCCAATAAAAATGACGAGGGTAGACATTTCAAAGCCGGGACGAGAAGCTCTGGGCCATATTAAAAACACTAACAGTAATATCTGCGGAACCCTTTTGTCTATTTTAATGCTTAATATGCCTAACTATATGTGTTTTGGTATTCTGAATCGAATAAAATAACTTTCAAAGCCGGAGCGAGTAGTTCTGGGACGCTATCTTGAAAAATGACCGCCAACGACCTTATTGAAAACACTAATACTAGTATCTCGGGAATCGTTTTGTCTTTTTTAATGATTAATATGTCTAACTGTAGGCTATAATATGTTTTTCGGTATTCTGAATCGATTTTTTTGAAAATTGCTTGTGGTGACTTCTCGCCCCTGCTTTGAGATGTCTACCCTGGACATTTTTCATTGGAAGGGATCTCACTACAAGAATCCGAAGTGACATTTTCTATTATGAGAGTTGTAAGCGGCTTTACATGGCAGGGCTATGATCAACCCTGCGGTTCTGTGCTTTGCATAACTAGTTTTGTAATTTTAAACAGACTCAGACAAAGCTGTTATGACCACACTAGGACATACAATGTCCCTGTCTATGTCGCCAACTATTATGAGAGTTGTAAGCGGCTTTACATGGCAGGGCTATAATCAACCCTGTGGTTCTGTGCTTTGCATAACTAGTTTTGTAATTTTAAACAGACTCAGACAAAGCTGTTATGACCACACTAGGACATACAATGTCCCTGTCTATGTCGCCAGATCACATCCCAGCAAACAAGGCACATTGAACCAATGCTGGCTCGATGCTGAGAAATCACACCTCGACGGATGTAACTGACTACATAAGCTTTTGGTGAAGCTACAAATCAGAAATTCGCGAACCCAAGTTTATTTAAAAAAATTGTGATGTAGTATTTTAATTAGACCTTCATAAGAAACCAGTAAACGCAGCATAATATAAATTAGCACATACATATATAATTTAGATATATAAATATATATTTCCAAGGTCAGTTCAAGGTTTTTTCAAGGTCAAATAAACGGATTTTTTAAATGTATAAAAATCACATTATTTCGAACTTGAGCAGCTACCAATGATTCGCATTATTGCGAATTTGGGCAAAAAAACATTAAAGTGAGTGGCGCACCATTAACCATTCGAACACTGATGGCAACTACCTGGTATTTCTGTATTTTTATTAGCACTTGTTTAAACCGCTCCCACAGTGTGCACCTGCCACACTTATTATTATGACTTTAATTTCACAATGAGTGATGCATAGGCTTATATACACTCTCTCGATATTAAATTTTCAATGTCAAATTATGTGAACTAATTTCCGTAACTAGCTATATGAGTAACAATATAAAGGATAAGAACTAATAAGGATAATGATCGGCAGTGTACCATGCAGGTTGGAAGTCGGCTTTGATTACCTGGTCGGCCATATTGGCCAGATGCGTACGTCGGCTGTTGGGTTTGTTGTGGCTGTACACCTGACGTGGATAGCCTGTTGACGTCGGCGTACGCTGGAGGTGCCATAGTGGGAGGGCGTCCATATGCGGGTGACGCTGCAGGTGTGAGCCTCTGTGAGCCGCTCATTCTGGTTGATATGAAGAGAAAATGGGACATTATAATACTGGACTTAACAATATACACCATCCTTGAACGTCTTTATTTTACAAAACTTTATTATACTGGTCTCAGCAATATAAACACGCCATAAATTTATGCGAGCGCTTTTATTATACCAAAAATGATTGACGTTTTACTAAAGGCATCATATCTTCTGAAAGACACAATAAAACGTTTTATTTTTCATACCACTATCTATTCACATGATATAACAGATTTCTCAATACTTCAGTTACTCATAGTTATTAGAAACAAAGCGCTTAACAATAATATAGTAGGGCATCTCAGAAAAAAGCTGGTGTTATAATTATGCCGCCATAGCGGTTTGGTACTCAAACTCAAACTTCTGCTCATGGCATTTTCATATCAATCAATAACTTAAAGAAAAAATTCCTCTAATATGTTGATGCATTTCACGAGAACTCTCTGGTTCTCGTTTAAGATGTTGATGCAATGTGAAGAAAATCTAGTTTTCCTTCAAGATGTTGCTGAATTCGTGGCGAACACGTGGTTTTCCTTCAATATCCAGCTTACTTTATTTGAAGATGATGACATGGTGCTTCTCACCTTGGACCTTCCACGTCCAATAGATTACTGTAAGTATCAATCTCTGCTCTAAGTGACGCCTGAGCGTCTCTCGCCTTGTTGAAGTCCTGTACGTTGCCCATCAGTTGGTTCTGGAGGTCCTTCACTTTGCCGTCCAGATCGCGGATCTGAGCATTGGCACGGGCCCTGTCTGCCTCCAACTCTCTGCCAAGTGCTGCCACCTGCTGACGGAGGGCCTGGTTCTGTAAACGTAAGCAACAGTCTTAAATCCATACTTCTATGTCTTCTACATGCAGTAAATGTTTAACTAATTCAATGCAAACACACAATTCTGGTGCGGGAAACAAAATGATAGACCCCCTACGCTCACATATATTGTTCAAGTAGTAATCATTTATCTGTTATTTTATCGCAATATCCAGTGTTTACTATGGCAATGCCTTTTAACATGATTTTAACTATGTGATACCATGTAAATTGTCGTGTGATTTTAGCAAATTAACCATATTACATAGATAAATATGTACATATATTCTATCATTTTTATGACAACTAAGTTCAGTAATGACTTTTCTTTATGTCAATAAATATCTATCTTTCTATCTATCTATAATTGAAGCGAGCAAATGAAAATGCTTCAACCCTTCAACCGCCGGCCCCGGTTATATTAGTTTTTTTTCATTTTTATCAGCACATCAAGTACCTTCTTTTAGACACGTTAAAGATAAAACTTGACGCCCATCAGCAAAATTTCAGGATAGTTAACCTCCAGTTTGTCAAATCTGAGTAATTTTCACTCACTTGAAGTTGTGGATCGCGTCAGCGAGAAACAACTTTAAGTGGGTAAAAATTCCAATAAATAATTTGGAGGCTAAAGGGTTAAATACAATTCCCATTACATGGTTTACTGTCTTCCTTATCAGCATATCGTGGTGTATTCATATGAATTATTTTGAGCGATATCTCCTAGACACTCTCCTCCTAGAATGCGTTTCATGTACATGTATAATCGATCTCAATTGAACCGCAAATCAAATACATTGACTACTACTTTGCATCAACGGTTAACTTTTTAACCACCGGACCCAAATATATTCGTATGTTTTCTTATTTTTTTATTAGCACATTAAATACAAATTTTTAAACATATAAAACGTGATAGCAATCAGCAAGATTTCAAAATGGTTGACCTCCATTTTGTCAAATTTGAATAATTTTCACCCACCTGAAGACGCGAGACACAACTTTAAATGGGTGAAAATTATTCAGATTTGACGAAATAAAGATCAATAATGTTGAAATATTGCTGATTGATGTCACTTTTTAGCTTTAATATGCTCAAAAGCTGGTATTTAATGTGCTAATACAAAATTTAAAAAAAGTAATTTTGCACCAAAGGTCAAACGTGGGTCAGTATCTGACACCAATGAGATGTGTTAGTCCTGTACCTGTCCATCCAGATCAGATGCTCTCTGCTGTGCCTGCCTCAGAGCGTCCTGGAGATTTGCGTTCTCTCTGGCCAGGCGATCTTTGTCCTGTGAGTCCTTGTCTATCTGGCTCCGAAGATCCCGAAGGTTCTTGTTCAAGGCGTCTTCTGTTTCCCTCTGATATCTGCAATAATTATAGGGTGAGTTCAGAATATATGGACTCAGAAACAGAAAAATAAAGATTGAACGACGATGTTGTTGAAGGTCCAGTCACCAGGTTAACGCTTTGCCTAGCTAAGCTTCCTATTTAAAATTTTCACCCACTAGAAGTTGTGTCTCGCTACCGAGTCCCACCACTTCGAGATTTTGCAACTGCAAGGTGAAATTGCCACATTGTAAAACTGAAAACATTTATTATGATTTCAAATTGAAATAAACCCTTGGGTTAAAGGGTTAAAGGCTAAGTTATGCCACTGACCTCTTGAGCTCTTCCATGGTACCATCTCTGAGCTTCTGCATGAGTCTGGCCAGGTCCTCTCCGTTACCCTGTCCCAGCTGCCTCAGTCTCGCCTCCAGGTTCTGGATGATGTCGTTGGCGGCTCGCAGCCTCTCTCGGAGATCCTTGTTTTCCTGTGTGAAATAACGAGATCGTTAGATATCGTGTGAGGTAATAAATATTATTATGATATTTTATGTTCTAATAATATTCCACTTTTTTCCTCACGTGCTGGGCTCGTTGTACAGTACAGGTACATCTAGAATCGAACTTGAAGTTCAAAGAGAGTTTACTCCAGATTTGCACGGATGGAAAATGTGACACCCCACCCCTTTTCAGCTTTCGCAACTACGAATACCACTACATGTACTACAGTTAGACGTTATTCAACCGCTAAGCTATTTAATTGGAATTTTCACTCATTTAAAGTTGTGTCTCGCTGACGCGATTCACAACTTCAAGTGAGTGAAACTTATTTAGGAGGTCAACGATTTTGAAATCTTGTTGATTGATGTCACGTTTTTTCTTTAACGTATTTAAAAGGTGGTATTTTATTTGCGAATATTTTTTGTAAGATTAATATAATTGAAACCGGTAGTTAAAGGGTTTAATAATATTCTTACAATTTAATTCATTCAGAATTGAATCCACATATTATGATCCCGATCTATATAATTATGATTGTTTAGGCTTGATGTGGTCCTAGTGCTAATTATGACCATAAACTCTTATAACCGGTTTATATGATAAGGTAACCCTTTAAGCCCTCACGATGCTGCAAAGCTTCGTGTTACATCCCTGACAACAGACCTAAGTTTCTTACAACTAAAGTTTTTAGAATAAAATTTCCATAAGATTGGTTTACGAATGCATGGCAATTTTCTTTACTTTGTCACCCACATCAAATCATATTCATCTACTACAAGTCGAAAATTGCGACTTGTAGTGGATGAATATGACAATGGTAAATTCAGTTTTGAAAGGTTTAAGGCATACACTTGTTTCAAGCGATTTCATATAATAATATGTTACCCTGAAAGCACAAATCCAAACTTAAACTCAGACAGATCTCAGACTAGTTTATTAGTGAAAATACAGACTGGGGAGAAACTGAATGATTGAAAAAATGACAGTTTTATGCCACCTTTGTGTGCATATAGGCTAAGCTGGGCCAGGAGAGCCTCCTGAGGGTGGTGAGATGAATTAGATGACACTGTTCTAAAAAAAACAGGATTCGAAATAACTCTCCGCCATGGAGGCTCCCCACGATACTGAATCTTTACGAGTGAGCGGGGAAGAAACTTGAATGCCAGAGCGGGGGACGAACCCGCAATATCTGACCTTCCAAGCTTTAATCATTGCACCAAGACACCCGGGAAGAACTGCGGACACCCGGTCGGTTCAATGCTGAGCATTGAAGCGGCCTCTTGTATTGTCGTAAAATGCATTGAAAAATGTACTATGGAACCTGGTCATTCTTGTTGTTGTCAAAATTCAGCCTGTTGCCAAGTTGATTCGCTTTATCCTCGGCGTTCTGACGTCTGTCCGCCTCTCCTGTCAGTCTGGAACAAGGGTAACATAATCTAGAGATTGTCCGTCTATGAGTACGGTAGGTCCATTCCAGCAAACCCCAGACTGATTGTAATACAATGTTGGCTTGATGTTAGACCAGCGTCGCAGACACTGGTCCACCATCAAACTAGCGTTGTATTAACGTCTAGCGGCTGCTGGGTTTTGTTTTTTCAGGCCTACATAGCTGTACCAACCTCCACTAAAATATGATATTTTCTTGCACAACTCTCATTTTATATGGAGTAAAGTTACTTATTATATACCTGTGTTGTTATTTGCCCTAATAACATCGTTTCGGCCTTGTGCAATAACAGTTACCTTGCCCGTTCAGTGTTTACTATTTATCATTAACGACAATGACGTTTGAGGGCAAATACTCAGTATTTGCCATCTTTCGTTGTTATTGCCCTCTTTCGTCTCGTATTACACTTTTACTAAACCAGCAATAATTTTGTGGGACCTCCATTTTATTGCCCCACTCAATAAAGATTTAAAAAACGTAATAACTTTGTGATGTGTGGTCAGATCTACTCGCTGTAAATTTTAATATGTTTTTCTCTGTGTAATCGTTCAGTCTTTTTATAATATTTGGGTAAATCTGAAAGGTCCGTAGCCATAGGCTAAGGTCAAGGATGTATTGAAGACTGTCTATCATGTCTATAGCCTATAGGCCTACATCAGTATGTAGGCCTATATATATATATATGTTTATTCAAGGTTTATGTTATGTTATTTTATACGATGTAATCTTTCAATGAAAACACATTTTAGACCTGTGATTGTGTTTGTGTATCTAGTTTATGCTTAGCTGGCCATGTTAGTCGGTAGAGCACAATGTCTAGGCCTACATCAGACACTAGGCTATAGACTATACTATAGGGGCCTATAAATATAGATAGTAGGCGACAACAGTCCGTTATCACTGTAAAGCCTGTAGACACACCAGGTGTGCGTTAGCGTACATTCAGGCGTGCACCCCCTCCCCGCTTACTGCCATGAGATATGCGGGTGCTAGTCACCTTAGTATAGGCCTACACACATGCAGGTTGTAAGGTGTAGGCATTTTTATAATAGTCTTCTTTATTATGTCTGATGTCAAACATATTGTTTATAAATTCATAGGTCTACCTGTCATCGGTAGGCTACAGGTAGGGCCCTAGTAAGCCTAGCATATAGGCCTATCCTGAGATTTAGGCTTAGTCTTTTGATTATGTGAGGATAGGTAGGATAGCCCGGGAGGATAGGCCGGTTCCCGAGGCCCTGCAAGCAGGTATTAAGAGCGAGCTGACCCCTACAAAGATCACGAGTGGGACTAACCAGCTAACCACCGCTAACGGTAAGTTAGGCCTATTCAGGTGACAAAACACAATTACAAGGTATATAATAAATACAACATTACCCTTGTGTTTTCAGTATAGGCCCTATTATTTTGTCTCGGTGGCCGTATTTTGCCTCGGCCTCCGGCCTCGACAAAATACTGGCCACCTCAACAAAATACTAGTGCCAATTCTCAGAAACTGAACGGCCTTGAAGGCGTGACCTTGGGTGCGAACTAGGTGATAGAAAGGCAGTTTGGTCCTGATTTTTCACTATGTCAAGTATAAAAAGTAGCGACGCTAAAACACATCTCCCGAAGTAACATTATGCTTTATGTCGCTATAAACATGACAGTCTAATAGGAATATTATCTCTTTTCATTCATATTATGTTTTTTTCACTCCGGAGAGATTGTATGTAGGCTAAAAACGACATTTATTGAACACGGGAGCACAACTTTTAGGAGTGTTGCCATGGTGGCACGTGTGACCTCGTCTGTTCAAAGCCAATCATGTTGCCGTCTTGTTGCGTGTCACACCATGCACTCGGGGTCATGAGGTCAACGCATGATAGGCGCGTGGACATGTACTGTTTAGCACATAAAATCTGTCATGTTCCTAAACTTTGTCTGCAATTTGCGTGCATATAGTATAATTTTTTATGGTTTTCAGTGTTTCTATTTGCGGCTAAATATATATTAAAATACACATTGGATTTGAAATGTTATGTTATGACGCGATTCTGGCAAAAACGGGGATTTTCAAGGGGATGTCCCAACTTTTTGACATTAAATCAGTACATTGAAGTATAATCCCTTTGACAGCCTAGGCGTTCTTATCACCTAGTAGCTGTCCCGCAGTAAATGCTGACCTGTGATGACGTCACACGGTTTCTGAGAATACTGAAAACACCGGGTAATATTGTCTATGTATTGCATGATCATTCTTTATTATTATCAATCTTCGTTTTAAACATGTAGTTTTAAGCACGTAGATCATTAATGATATATACATAGTCTACAGCCATTTTTCAGATCATAATTTACCATAAACCAAAAAAATATATTTTGGTTTATTTGACTTTCCGGCTGAAAACATGTAAAAAGGTATAATCATTGAATATAGCTTCCAACATGTTATCTTGTCGTGACGAGGACCTTCAATGACAGAGTTTATGTATAACCTAAATAATGTTTAACCCTTTAACAGCCACATTTTTAAATCTGAATTTTCACCCACTTGAAGTTGTGTCTCGCTGACGCGATCCACAACTTCAAGTGAGTGAAACTTATTCAGATTTGACAAAATGGAGGTCAACTGTTTTCAAATCTTACTGATTGATGTCACATTTTATCTTTAACGTGTTTAAAAGGTGGTACTTAATGTGCTGATAAAAAATGAAAACCCGAATATATTGGACACCGGCGGTTAAAGGGTAAATGGCGCAAGTTATTAGACCACAATGCAAAGAAAATTGTCATTTATTAACAATGAAATCTTATCTTATTATAGCCTTGGCTTTGTGTGGGCCTATTCGTGGTTTATTTTGGGATAAACTGTTTTTAGATTAAATCCAACAATGCACATACCTGAGGCACCACCAGAATAGATAATGATAATCACAGATGAGTAGGGCTCTTTAACAATTTATTTATGTATGGTGTAACAATAATAGTCTGTAAAAATAATATTTATATATATTCTAGTGTTAGTTTGTCCATCAAAAAAAGACAAATTGTAAGAGAAATGTGTATAAAATTTGCTAAGTTGGAATATTTTTTGTCTCAAATTGCTCAAACATGTATAGTTTTTACCCACTTGAAGCTCGCAACTTCAAGTGGGTAAAACAATAATGTATTCAATTCAGCGCTTTAACGCTTACAGCACGAGGATCGACATCTGACGTCTAGAGACGTCAGATTCTGACGTCTGACGCTTGAAGTCGATTCTCGAACTGAAATTATAAAGACAGTAGACCCATAATATTAAAATAAAGCTGAAAGAGGTAGCTAAGACATTTATGATGATTTTAAATTTAAGAAACCCTTTCGTCTCCATGGCTTTTACACAGATATCTCAGCGCTTCAACCCTTTAACCGCCAAATTATTCACTTGTAAATCCCACTCACTTGAAGTTGTGTCTCGCTGACGGGATCCACAACTTTAAGTGAGTGCAAATTATGCAGATTCGACAAGATGGAGGTTAACTAAATTCAAACATTGCTGATTTGTGTCGCATTTGATCTCTAGCATGTTTGAGCGGTGGTGTTTAATGAGCTAACGAAAAATTAAAACCCGAATATAATCGGGACCGGCGGTTAAAGGGTTAGGAGTTAAAGTAAGCTGTTAGCGTCTCACTTGTTCCTTAGATCATCCAGTTCCCTTGCCAGACGGCTATTTTCAGGACGCAGACGATCCAGTTCAGCATCCCTGGCTTTCAGGGCCGCCATTAAATCCGCCAGCTCCTTCTCCTTCTGCGCAAGCGCACGATTCAAATTGTTGGCTTCCTCTTGCGCGCGACGACCCAGACCTGACTCGGCGGAAAGCCTGCAGAAACATTAGTGTTACTGTTAGAAGCAGTATATATATCACAGAAATATAATATAAAACTTTCAACATTCAACATTTCAATATTGATTATTTAACATTCAACATGTCAACATTCAACATTCATTTAACAGCTGTATGGGTCATAATTTCCATAATTTTGTTGAAGAATCTCCCAATAATTTTTTAACTAGCGTAAAATCTGTTAATGCAATGGATATATGCATGAAACCTCTTTATTTTAATTAAAGGTACCCACATTAAAAAAATATATGTTCTATATGTGTTACTCCACATAATAAAACAGTCTAAATTTGATTTTTTAAGTTTTAATCATGCTTAAACTTTTTATATGACATATTTATATTTCTCGCTAAATATGGATAACAATTGTGTAAATATAGGCGTTTCTGTGATGAACGTCAGCGATTTCGTCCAATTATATTTACAAAAACGTTCATTTCTAGTAACATTTAAAGTACCAGCTCACATGTACACATCATTTTCAATAATAATTTGATACACTGAGAATATTTCTTCCCATGATAACACGATAAAAACATTCTCAGAATGTAAGGTTGATTTTAGCTTCTCATATATGGGACCGTATAAAAATGATTAGACCTATATTCGGTATTAAAATAGGTGAAGCTTTATATTACAATTTAAACTATTTAGAATCTGGGGAGTTTAAAACGTCACAGTGATCAGGGTGCCGGCATGTGTGAACAATAACTACGCCGAATTAACCAATCACACAGACACTGGTAAATTGTATACTGGTCTCAAACCATTATATTCACTCCTGAGACTACACGGCGATCTTTACATAAAGCAAACATTGTTCATTTCAATTCACTTGACACTTCAAGACATTCCTCAATATAACCTAACTATTACTACTATCTGATACTTCTGTGTTTGTCATTATGTTGATATATTGGTGGCAGGATAATCGCAAAAGCTCAGGTAAGCAAGAAATATGGTGTTTAAAGTAGATTACAGCAGAAATGAAATGTTCTGTCGCGCCCACAGGTCTGTCCACAGCTTTGATAATGTATCGCATTGTTAAATAATGCCTTTCCATTTAGATCGATTAAGTCACTTTATTTAGTATTAACACATGAAATTACATATATTGGAGCAGTATCAGCTAATAACATTTATTGATATTAAACTCAGCGAATTGATCATGCAGCTCTGATTAGTATGACGCATGACAATCCTATTGGATGTCAGATTAAACGTATGGGCGGGACCTGTGATATTTTATGCTGATTGTTCGTTTACACTATGTAGAAATAAAGTACTCTATAAGCTTTATTAAGCACCAAAATCACGTTTTAGGAGTTGCGAACTATTGGTAATGATTGACACTTATATTCTAGGTTGCATGTTAAAAAATGATGTTAGCAGTGTGGGGACCTTTAAAATGCACATAATAATTTATATTAATTATTTATATTATATATAATCTTGTTACTTTTATGGTGTTTCAGCTTATTTGTATTCTTTTCAACTCTTTCTGTTTGAATTATTGTATAGCTTGATAGTCAACGGGCAGTTGTGTTTTAGTTTGTTAGGAAACTGACTTTTTCTGCATGTCATCAAGGGCTGATCTGTTTTGTCCCGCGCCATTCGCCAGCATGTTCTTCTGTCGATTGGCATCGTCCAGATCACGTCTGTAATAACAATATAGCATTAGCATTATACATTGACAACCATAAGCATTGACAATATAATTATATCAACAATATACATGAAATCTGATAGATTGGTATTAAATCCGACATCAACATTAATATTATAAATATATGCTATTGACTTGTTGCTACAACACGTTATTTTAACCCTAAAGCGCTAAATTATAAAATTTAAATTTTAACCCACATGAAGTTGTGTCTCGCTACCGCGACACACAACTTCACGTAGGTAAAATTACTTACATTTGCACATTTTGCATCAAAGCATATTCCACTCTAAGAATTTTAATGCTTACATATCTTTCAAATTTTCTTGTTCAAATTTTACATAAAAAGAATACAAACTGTAATAGACGCGACGAACACTTTAATGGTTAACCTTTACAACATTAATTTTGTATAGATCATGGAGACGAAAGAGTTTTAATCGATTCGAAATCATCCTAAATGTCTTAGCTAGCTCTTTCTGATTCAGTTGAATACCTATGTTATGGGGTTACGGCCATTACTAATATTTAAACTCTTACAGTGTGGGTATCAACTTTAGTCGAAAAAATCTGACGTCTACAGACGTCAGATTCTGACGACTAAAGTCGTCCCCGCGCTGTAAAGGTTAATATTCTAAATTTGATGATAGATGAAGCTTATTAGCGTGTCCTACATAGTCATGATACTTTTGATATGCAATTCAAAGAAAACCATATTTAATATTACACCGATAGCGGGAACGTGTTTATTTGATATTACTAGATACCTAAAAAAAGGTTTAATATAACGGGGCATAATGTCCTTCAATTGTAAAGCTCATTGTGGCTATCTTTTATCAAACAGTGGGTTATACCATTTTATCAAACCTTTTGTTAAACAGTATAAATATAACGGTGTTAAACGAGGTGAAATGTTATCACCACTATTGTTTACATTGTCTCTGCTGTTATGTGAAAATTAACCGTTACAGCGCGGGGATCGACTTTAGTCGTCAGAATCTGACGTCTGTAGACGTCACATTCGAAATTCTAAAGTCGATTCACGCGCTGTAAGAGTGAAAATATTTATCACGGTTGTTGACCCATAACACAGGTATTCAAATGAACCAGAAAGAGTTAACTAAGACATCTATGATTATTTCAAATTGAAAAAAAACCCTTTGGTTACAGGGTTGTTTTACAAATTAATTCAGCGCTTTAATTTTAACTAGTCTTACCTTAATCTGGCGAGCTCTCCCTCGTACAGATTCTTCAGCTTGTTCAACTCGTCCTCCAACAGCCTCATGGCATCGTGGTACTTGGCGGGGTCAAGGCCGGTCCCCTGCTGGCGCAGAT
This sequence comes from Flabesymbios commensalis, assembly GCA_964017125.1. NCBI lineage: Eukaryota > Metazoa > Annelida > Polychaeta > Terebellida > Flabelligeridae > Flabesymbios > Flabesymbios commensalis. Next base: position 47,371,327 of record OZ024910.1, on the reverse strand, counting down.
CACGCACGCGCTGCATGTAGCCGGCCAGGCGGTTGTTCAGGTCCTGCATCTCCGTTTTCTCTCCCATGGCTGTGGACGTCATCAGGTTGCCGCTCTGTGATCCCCCTCCGTAGTACGCCATAATGATTATCCTGAGGATGAAAACAAATAAAGGTAAAGGTGTTCTACTTTTATTTATTTGAAAGGTTTCTACGTTTTCCAGAGTGTCTTTTTTGCTACATTTTATAATAACATGTAGCTATTTTGTCTCTGGTTTTGACGCGGTAAACATACATTTTATATAATATGTATAAATTATCTTTCATACTTTAACTTGAATTCAAGTGTATATATATAATTATTTTATCCTGGATGTCAAACATAGTAAGGGTGCTGGTCACCTGTATTTTACTTACTAATGTACACAATTTTACTTCCAATAATAGCACATTTATACAATATTACTGTATATATTTGCGTATATAAAGCATAATAAATGAAAATTAAAAAAGTGCAGGTTTATGGTCTGATATCAAATCTGAAGACTCATCAGCAGACTTTACCCTATAGTAAGTGGACCTGTTCATTTCTATAACATTAATTTGATACAATACTGGGCCAACGTCAAAGATGTTGGGTCGACGTTGTATAAATGCTATGCAAATGTTTTGTGTTTACTAGGCAGGTACTCATCTACACCTAAGTCAAGTGAAGCATTTGAGGATGACGTGCCTTGTCCAAAAACACAACGTCGAAAAAATGTTCCATCATTGAAATGGGAGAAAAAAGATATTTCCCTGAAAATCTTTCACCAAGCTGGGCTCTGAACCTCAGCGACATTGACTATTAAAGCTCCATGCTCTAACCATTGCATCACGTCCCGCATTACGTGTAATTAACCATTTGGGCACCAAGCACGACTACCGTCGTTTTTATTCTGTTTTACTAGCAGGTTATTTCACGGTTATTGAGGATGACAAGCGTGTTTAAACAGCAAGATTTGCAAATCTTTGTTCCACAATTCAACAAATATGAGTAATTTTCACCCACTTGAAGTTGTGGGTCGCGGTAGCGAGCCACAACTTTATTTGGGAGAAAATTTAAATTAAATAACTATGCGGGTAAAGTGTCAACAGTAGAGAATCACCACGCGGTACCTATATCGGGCACGACACGTTTCCAATGTTGTTTTAACTCTATAACCGCCGAGTTATTTAACTGAAATTTTCACACACTTTAAGTTGTGTCTCGCTGACGCGATCCAGAACAAGTGAGTGACAATCATTCAGTTTTGACGAAATGGGGGTTAACTATTTTCAAATGGTGGTACCCAATGTGCAGACTCTTCTACCCCTGACTAATCTAGGGGCTTATAAAAAAATTATAAAACTAATATAATCGCAATAGGCGGTTAAAGGGTTTATTGTGTCCACAACCAAGATGAATATTAAAACAGATCTGATTGACGCATACGATTTTCATTCTCTTAATGTTGTGTTTCGCAGCCGCGATTCACAACTTTCAAATATAGAAGCGATTTAAACAAATTGTTTGAGGAGAGTAGGCCTATACTGCTCCACACAGGCAAAAGGCAGTATTTGCTTGCTTGCAAAGTAAGCAGATAATTGTCTTTTTCCCTTGCACGACAGTGTGGGCTCACCTAAAGCCATGTTACACATAGTCCGTCAGATAGTTTTCAGCAAGGAGGGGGGGGGGGGAGGGCACAATTTAAAGTGGGTGAAAATAACTCATGACTGTATGTTTAGTTTCACACCAAACATTTGCAAATCTTGATGTTTGAACCCTTTCAAGCCTGGATTTACCATTGTCATCGTCATCCACTACAAGCCGTGAATTGCTGTCGCAATTCTCGACTTGTAGTGGATGAAGATGATTTGATGTGGTTTAAAAATTAAAGAAAATTACCATATATTGGTGAACCAGTTTCATGGGAATTTTTGTTCTAAAACACTTGGTTGTGGGAAAATTAAATCTGTATTCAGGTATGTAAAATGATGTTTTAATGCATCGTGAGGGCTGAAAGGGTTAAAAACACATTTAGTGCCCAATAACAGTGATTTGTTCGGCTAGTATAATGGAGTAGAACGACTTGAGTCGAGCCTAGCGCTTAAAGGGTTAATATTTGATTATACAAGATTTTGTATGTTGGAAAAAATATACATTAATGTCAGGAGAAATGTATTTACGTTCGATACTGTCAACACCATCAGACTTATTTCCTATTAACTATTTTGAACAGGTATCATTTCCCGCAACAGTTAACATGGTTAACGCATAGCTTAGAGAAGGCCAGATCGCATGTGCTGATCCAGAGTGGAAAAGGGCAGTATCACTGAAAGGGTTCACACGAAGGCCAGAGGAGCGAGGGGTTTGTTTCTAATCTAAAATCTACCAAATACAGCATTTCTAGATATTTTTGGGAGAACAAATGGGCATATACCACACAATAAAATATAATTTCGGCTAGTATAATGGAGTAGAACGACTTGAGTCGAGCCTAGCGCTTAAAGGGTTAATATTTGATTATACAAGATTTTGTATGTTGGAAAAAATATACATTAATGTCAGGAGAAATGTATTTACGTTCGATACTGTCAACACCATCAGACTTATTTCCTCTTAACTATTTTGAACAGGTATCATTTCCCGCAACAGTTAACATGGTTAACGCATAGCTTAGAGAAGGCCAGATCGCATGTGCTGATCCAGAGTGGAAAAGGGCAGTATCACTGAAAGGGTTCACACGAAGGCCAGAGGAGCGAAGGGTTTGTTTCTAATCTAAAATCTACCAAATACAGCATTTCTAGATATTTTTGGGAGAACAAATGGGCATATACCACACAATAAAATATAATTTATTCATAACATGTGTGAAATTATTATTTTGAAATGACACGTATAGTCAAGATGGTCATGTGACCCATGTGACCCTCCCCCTCTGGCCCGCCCCTCTGATGTTATCTACTGATATTTACAATAAACCCGACATGATTTATGCCTTTCAAATAATTTATGCATTGATACTGTTATTTAGGTTTATAGCTCCATGTTTCCCATAGTGTTTTGTCACACAAGAAATATGGCTCTTTTCTTTTATAGCTTTCTTCTCTCTTTTTACTTGACATATTCCAAATAATTTTCAACAAATCATTTATTTCGTTCATATGCGCTCTTGTTATTAAAATGTTACCATCCTTCTATTTCTCAATCTCAATGAGCCAAGCGGTTGTTTTTCTTATTTGTTGCAAATACAATCAGATAATGGAATGGTTGTATTAAAATCAGGGGATAAGAAATGAAATTCAAGATGACAGCCGATGGCCACCACAAAACCGACCTATTTTCATCAGCATTTTGTTTGAAGCAGCTGCCACTGTTCTTCTTTCACAAAATATAACATACATGTATTTTTTGAATTATTATTTTGAAATAGAAAATTATGCTTATATTCGAATGTTAAATAAGAGCTATATTGACTGGTCACCTATTTAAATCGAGTGTCTGTGTACCAAAGCCAAATAGGCCTATAGCAGATACTGCCTTTTGCACAGCAGAATAGATGCAATGCAAGTATAACAATTTTATGTAAGCTATTCTCAAGCTCAAGATTTTATTGATAAATATTTCAGTTATATTTATTTATTGTTTATGTATTTTTTGAGACATATTTATAGAGGGGGGACATTATTAGCAGTCAGGCTATTTTTCATATGTGCCCTGTAGAGATTTTGTTATATGAAAAACATTCAATTATATAATATATAATACAAGTGAGCTTTATAATACAGATAAAAACGCCCCAAGGTTAAAACACATAATATAGAAATGTTGCCCGCGCCAAAACCAGAGATACAAAAAACTACATATATTACTATGAAAAGTAGGTAAAATACACTCTGGAAAGCGTAGCAACGTACAGAATTACTTTTTAAAACATGATTTTTTCCTTTAAAGAATGTGTTTACTATGGGAACAAGTGAAATATAAATATATATTTACATACATACACACATACATATACATAACATAACGTACTTGCTAGCTTTTTAAAATATACATACATTGTTTTTACATACATCGCTATAAAACAATTAACACCCTTAGTTTAAACTGTTCCACATATTTTAAACAGGTGGTTTTGATTTTTGTAATTTCTTCAGCCGAGATTTAAATGTATTGTATGTTGGCGAATCTCTGATGTGCATAGCCAACGAATTCCAGAGATTCGCTCCGGAATAACTGAGCGATGATTTGAATATTGTTAAATTGGGTTTCGGTAGATGAAGATTGTTATTTGTTGAGCCTCTAGTTAATACACTATGATGTTCCGCAACGGGGGAAAAAGATCAGAAATATGCTTTATATGTGATACAACAAGTTAAGAATTCATATCTTTCTCTAATTGTTTGACATCCCAGGTTCCTGATAATGTTTATACTCAATTCATCCCAGTTAAAGTTTTGGGTTACAATGCGGGCAGCTCGTTTTTGCAGCTTTTGTAAATGGTTCAAATGTTTTTCAGAAGTCGATCCCCGGACACTAAGACAAAATAATCTATACAAGATTGGAATATAGCATAGTAAATATAGTTGAAATTGTTGTAGGGTAAAAATTTTCTGAGTTTTCGTAATATATACAGCCTCGACAATAATCGGCTGGATAGCTCAATGATATGGTCGGTACATTTCAATTCACTATTAATTACAACTCTGAGATATTTTGCACCACGTACATGAGGGATTTTCACACCATCAAAATCAATATCTAATGAGTACCGAGAAGTGTTTTTTCCAGATATTAACATTACATGACCCTTATCAATATTAACTGAAAGTTTGTTCATTTTAAACCATTTCACAGATTCATATTGGTTTGTTGTTTTCTGAATAAGCTAGTATCCCAGCAAACACCAGCCGTTGACCCGGTGTTATTTCAATGTTGGTCCACCCTCTACGATGCTGGCCCAGCATTAAACCAACAGCGGCTCATATACTTATAATGTAGTAAAATTTGATAGCTGGTTATTACGGGTGAAGAACAGTGTAGAAAGACATGTTGAGATAAAATAATAGTATAATAATGTTCGATACTCGTTATAACGTCGTATGTAACACATACTTGTCTTTTCAGCAATATGTGTTTACATGAATATATCAAGAATAAAACCAAGCGATATACCACTATTCAAACTTATATTTTAAACAGATTTCAAAAGGTTTGTTTTAATGACTTTACTTCAGCGCGTCTAATCTAGGTTATTTTGAAAGTCATTGCTACAATGTTATGTTCAATTGTCCCCAAGTATACTCAAGTATATCATCTATTCCACTGCATTGTAGGCCTACATAACAACATTATATATAGTATACCAAGCAAAGAAATAAGCTCAGTAATTTACTAACCTTAAAAATTGACGAGCCAAATCCAGAAAGCTAATGAAGAATAAGCTGTGTATGGTATTGTCAATCCCCGTACTGCTGCGTCCCGGCTGCCCCTGGCAACCACCGGATATGCATGGTCATGAGCGGTGGAAAGACAAAGAGCAGTAACTGCTTACTTTTCAAGTAAGCAGTTACTGCTGTTTGCTTTTGCGGTGGCAAGACTGGACCGTCATACGCTCGATTTTCTCTGTGTTGACAAAGACACGGAGCTCGGTGACTTGCGATGTGTTGACGCTCGAGTGGGGATCGGATTATAAGTGGTGTACTGGCTACTGTAATTATACTGACCCTTTGTCTGTCAGAGCCATAATCTGAGGTTAATTATTAGAACTGATCAAGAACCGACAGTTACACGACAGTTCTTGACATTTTCTTTTTTTCCTTGGATGTCTGTGCTGTGTGGAGTAACGTTTCCTCGACAATCCTATTAAAAACTGTCATCTTGGAGAATTCTAGGGAATTTTCGTATCAGCGGAATAAGATTGGAGATGTACCTGTCACTTCGACGTTAAGTAACTTTGGTCGTCTGTATAGGTCTGACAAGACAGAAAAAGTTATATTCGGACAAGTGCGTTTTAAACTGAAATTATGAAAGTACGTGTGAGTTTTTATCGAACCTCTTAACGACTATTGGTATCTATTCTCATTTTCATTCATCTGGAGGTGAGAATTGCTGTCGTAATTCCCACCTCATGAAGAAGAAAAATGACCCAAATTTGTTTTTTATACGATGTGCAGAGTTTACAATGTTTACGAGCTTATCTATACTTTAATAAAACTTTCAAACACTGCTTGCCAGAAACAGTTTCTTTTGTCTGGGCTTGATAATTCACATACAAGGTGAAGAGGTGGTGTGTCGTTCTTTAGTTCAACCGACCGTACACTATACGTACTAGCAGTCTAATTTTATCTAGAGCGTGTTGATAATTTAGACACCGATATATCGTAGGCTTCGGATTGGTCGAGATGGCCATCTCGACAAATCCAAATCTTACGATATGCTTATATCGTAAAATGGACGAGAATGCAAACCCAGATTGCAACACGAATTGAAGTTTATGTATTAAACCATTTCTCCGTACATGCGGTAATGTCAAATGTTTTCTACTTTACTAGATATGGTACTTATATACGAGCAGCCTTGGACGCTTAAACCGTTTGGTATGTTGTCATAATATACGAGTGTATAATATGAACCAGTCTTCTGCTTGTTATATCATGGCTATGCTCTCTAATCGACCGGGTTTTAGTTTATCCACCTTTAGATGCGAATTATTTGATTATATAAAATACTAATCTATCAAAATAAAACTCATCGTCTTTACTAGATTATACTATTAAATCTTGAATCATATACATGTAACCCCTTCACCGCTAAGCACGACTAGAGTCGTTTTTAATCATTTTTTAGCCTATCAATTCACTGTTAATGGGAACGAAATGCAGGTTTAAAAATCAAGATTTGCAAACGTGATTGGTTTCAAATTAAACTGATACGAGTAGTTTTCACACACATGAAGTTGTGGGTCGCGGTAGCGAGACACAACTTCACGTGTGTGAAAACTCAGGTTATTTAATTTAGCGCATCATTGCAACAATCACGCTTAAGCGGTCAATTTTTAAACCGCTACTTTATAGAAAATCCACCACTTGAAATTGTTTCTCGCCACCGCGACCCACAACTTCAAATGTGCGAATACACAATTTGATTCTAAACATATGTCAATATCGCAAAATCAATGCTCATATGAAGGACACACAGAGATGTTCTACGTCTTTAACACTTAAATTCTTATCATAATCTTATCATTGATGGATGTTATATAGGTCATTAACAAGTGTCTATTTTTTATCGACATGCCTCTTATAGATAACATGAGCGACTACTATCAAGTACTGGTACATGGGCTGCTGCATAACTGTCATATA